>VWZE01012568.1:205173-227035 GCA_013396675.1 Eubucco bourcierii | reverse complement strand
TTACCCAAATTCAAGATTTCTGCCTACTATTTAAACCACTTTGATTTAAATTGATCTACGTGGTGCAGAGTTAACTTTGATGACTGACACACTGGTACAAACCACCACGCTCTGAAGCCAGTCTTGGGTTAACACAGGATCTAGAGGATGCACTTATTAGAGCTAAGAGACCTTCTGGGTTGTATCACAGAACAGTTTAGGTTGAAGAGACTTTGAAAGGTCACCTAGTCCAGCTTCCTGCAATGAAAGTTTCAATTAGAGTAGGTTGCTCAGAGCACACCCCCCTCCCCCCAAACCTGAACTGCAGTTGTTTCAGGGATAGGACACCTACCATTGCTCTGGGCAACCTGAGCCAGGGTTCATAGTAAAACATTCTTCCTTCTCTCTAGTCTGAATCTCTCCTCTTTTAGTTTAAAGCCCTTTTCCTGTCACAGTAGGCCCTGATAATAACTCTGTCCACATGTTTCTTACAGAATCCCCTTAGAAACACTGAATGGCCACAATAAGGTCTCCCCAGAGTCTTCTCCAGGCTCAACAACCCCAGCTCTCTCAGCCTGCCAGTGGCCTCTGGACCTCCTTCAATAGGTCCATGTCTTTCAGGTACTGAGAGCTCCAGAGCTGGACACATTATTCCAGATGAGGTCTCACCAGAGCAGATGGGCAGAATCTCCTCCCTGGACCTTCCAGTTATACCACTCTGTATGCAGCCCAGGATACAGTTGACTTCTGGGCTGCAAGCACACAGAACTTGACCAATAATTTCATCAGGTATGGATGGAAAGGATGTGCATATCACAGTATCACCAAAGTTGGAAGAGACCTCAAAGATCATCAAGTCCAACTCGATACCACAGACCTCAAGACTAGACCATGGCATCAAGTGCCACGTCCAAACCCGCCTTGAACACCTCCAGGGACAGTGAGTCCACCACCTCCCTGGGCAGCCCATTCCAGAAGCCAATGACTCTCTCAGTGAAGAACTTTCTCCTCACCTCGAGCCTAAACCTCTCCTGGTAGCAGATCCTATCATCATATGCAGGCAAGTATTGTGTTGCAAGAAACACATCAATACAGCCAACAGGGTTTGAATGAATCCTCCCAGCTGGTACCATCAGCGCAGAGTGGCCAAGAGCACTGCAGCAGAGCCGGGTGTTTGCTATATGAAGCCACGCCCAAGCATGGGAACATCAGAAATGTTCTCCAATGGCCTTGCCTAGGCAAACTGAAAGGATTAAACCAGACCTCAGTGCAATTTCAATAAATCTGCACAATTTGAGCATCACTGTTGAGTGTTTTGTGCTGTTTCATCTTACATTGGCCATCTATCAGCTTAAACTTTTCTTTTTACATGTAGGAGCTCTCCTAAGCAGAGAGATGACATCCATAAATTGACCTCTATCCACTACCACCCGTATAAACTAAATGTGATTTATACCCGGTTGTAATTCTACCCACTGTAAATTACACAGGTAAACAAACCTAAATTGTACATATATAAAAACGCATTCGTGTGTATAAAAATAAATGAAAACAAACCACCATTTGGGTTCCACATTTAAAAGCTTCTCCCAGCCTTTCAGTAAACTTTACAACCAGAGCCAGACATACTTGATGTTTTCATAAAGTCTGCAGCTAAAGCTTTAAAATAAATAATAAAAAGAAGTCATAATTCATCATACTGACATCAAATCAGCAGATTGGGATTTCAGTATATCAGAGTGATGGATATAGACTTGTTTTAAGTACGGTTTAGTCTGCATTATACTAGAGCATTTATTGTTGCCTTTAAGACTGTATCTTTTCCAAGATGTTTCAAGTAAAGCAATGTTCTTTATTCTCCCTTAACTGCCTAGATCTGGGAGTCCACAATTCAGCAAAAACAACTGTCCCTAAAAGGTTGACTTGGAAAGCAACAGTACAGTAGGTGTTAGAAAATGTAAGATCCTGGTTTTCCTTATTTTCTCTTGCTTGTCAGGTGATCTAATCACCATTCTTTGCAGGATCAGGAGTTAAACCTCCCTCAGGAACAAAATCCTTCCCTACACATTTCCAACCACCATGCAACCTCTCTTTCCACTGCTTCTCACCTCAGCTGCTCCACTCTGCCAGTTTGAGGCTACCCTGGAACTTGCTGCCTACAACTATAAGGGACACCATGGAGTCCCTCCAAGTACACTCACATTACTACCCAGTTTCCATCTGCTCTGATCAGTATCTACTGCTCCCCTTGATTCACATCTGCCCTCTTGCCCATCCCTCTCTGTATTTGATGGAGTGAGATATAAGAGGCCAAAACAGTCACATTTCTGAACCCTCAAAACAATCTAACTTTTTCTGAAACAACTCAATGGGCCACCCTGTATATCAAAGTGGGGTACGGTCATTACACCGCCAACCTTTTGGTAAAGCATATTTATTAATTAAAAATCAGAGTTTCACAGAATGGGTTGGGTTGGAGGGGACCTTTAGGTCATCCAGTCCAACTCCCCTGCAACAAAAAGAGATACCTTCAACTAGAACAGATTGCTCAGAGCCCTGCCCAACCTGACCTTCTACCTTCTCTCTGGGTAACCTGGTACAGTGTCTCACCACCCTAAGTGTAAAGAATTTCTTCCTTCTATCTAATCTGAATCACTTTTCTTTTTTTTTTTTTTTCATTTTCATGGGATGGGGAATCTACCACCTCTCAGGGCAACCTATGCCAGTTCCTGCCACCCTCACTGTAAGAACCTCTTCCTTATATCTTACCTAAATCCACCTTCTTTCAGTTTGAAATAGTTACCCCTTGTACTGTTCCTATAGGCATCACAGTATTTCACAAAATACTGCACTCCCTCAGCTTCTGATTGTCAGACAGTAACTACCACAGCACTGGAGGACATGCCCATGAGTACAGAGCATTTGATTGTGCTACAGTTACTTCAAGGCCACTTTTCTAGTACCTTATAGACCACCAAGAGTCAGCAAGTCACTTACACCGATATAGAAACTTGCTGTTTGATACAGATTTACACAAGACCTCCGTAGGTTTTGATCTATGTTGTAAATGGTGCTTTGTAAGCACAACTGGTAATCAATCTGGCAAAGAGGAGAAAATGTGAAAGAATAAATTATCCTTTCTACTGGTTTCCCATGCTGGCTCTGCCCCCATCATACAGGGGGAGAGGGGAGGAGAGGGGGAGAGGGGAGGAGACAGATAGTTGCAGGGGTTCTGTTTTAGGAAGCATCCCCATCTTTTTGGTGGCTTGTATCACTTCTTGCCTTGCAGCAAAACTGAAAAAAAAATCTTTATGTGTTTTAAGTGCACAGGAAGCCATTTACACAGGGGTATGTGCTTTTCACATGAAAAAACAGACTAACAGAAACAAAACCACCACTCCACTGGCCAGCTAAATAATTCTAGCAAGCCTGGGTCTGACTATACCCCTTGTATGAGAATATTACTGTATATTCTTCGTAGTATTTATAAACAGGACTGGTTTTATTGCCTACATGGGCTAGGAATCATTTATACTGCCCATCATTTACACCGTCTTCTCGTTTGCTTAGGAAGGAAGCTCATACAAGAGTTCCCCGCTAGGAGTTTGTAAATACAGATATGTATAAACAGAGTAATAGATAAGCAATTGCACAATATGAGGCCATAATTCCACCGAGGGAGAAAGCATGAAAGTAATCCTGGGTAATGTAACAGTTTCTACATATTCACACAAATAATCTTAGCCTGTGTCTTGACACTAATATAAGAACGCAGTCTTACGGAGCTTGAAATCTTCCCCTGGAGAACCAACTTTGCAGGAGCAGAATGGAAGAAAACATGCTCTGTAGGAAAGAATGCCTGTAAGCTTTGCTTGCTATTTAAACCAGGTTGATTAATGTTTAAGATCCAGAGGCTTTCCAGATTTTTACCTTCCCTCCCTCATTTTACCAGCCTTTTTATCAGTGCTTTAAAGTAACAGCACACCAAGAGCTAAGGTGTATCCACATATACACAAACCCTATCAAGTGCAAAAGTCACAGTTCATGTAAGAGCTCAGAAACCACCAGCTAGCTGGAGGCTACAGGACAGGTCAGAAGTGTAATACAAAGCAGAAAGATCTGGCAAGTATTAATCTCAGAGATGCCTGAATACAAACAACCACAGCCCTTCAGAAATCACGTGATTATAGTTTTTTCAGTTGTCTTCTTGAACTGGAACCATCAAGATTTTCACTGCAAAAGTGAGATCGCAGATTGGTAAAGGCTGCAAGAAATCTCTGGGGACCCAACCACTCTGTTAAACCAGCCACCCAAAGCAGATTACACAGGATCACACACAGGCAGTCTTGGAATCTCTCCAGAGAAGACTCCACAACCTCTCTGGGTAGCCTTGTCCAGGGCTCACGGTAAAGAAATTTTTACTCATGTTCAGGTGGAAGGAACTTCCCGAGTTCCACTTTGTTCCTGCTGCCCCTTGTACTGTTGCTGAGCACCTCTGAAAAGAGTCTGTCCCCATCCTGTTGTCCTTCACCATGTAGATACTGATAAGATCCCCTCTCAGTCTGCTCTTCTCCTTTCTAAACTAGGTCTCTCAGCCAAAGACATTCTCCAGTCCCCTCAACATCTTTGTAGCCTCTGCTGGCTTTCTCCAACAGTTCCTTATCTCTCCTGAACTGAGAAGCCTATAACTGGACACAATATTTCAACTGGGAAACATAAGTAAGCCATATCAGGAGAGATATTCCTTTGCATCAGTTACTTGGGAAACAAGGGAAGACAACAGAATCAGACCACCATTAAATCACTGGGATATAAGTCTGTTTTTTCACATTCCAAGTCTAACTGCACAACCTAAAGGCTGTTTGCCTTTGCTAGAATAAGAATTGCTATATGAAGCGAATGGATGCCACGCATATGCTGCACAAAAACCATGTTTATATAATAAATAGAATATATATTTGCCCTGATCTCAAGTTGCTCCCTAAAATAGAAATCTTTGGCTAGAAATGAGCAACAGCACTGAAATTCAAGCATGCTGTTCATTTCAGGTTAAGAAAACCCATTTCCAACCCATTCCTATCAGAACTATTACCAGCTTCTCATAAAGAGAAACACAAGAGTCACAGTCATTTGCAGATCATTCTCTTCAGTCTCCCATTTTCCATTGCTCTTTCCAAAACAAGGGGAGAGTAAGGGACAGTTCAGTCTATTTTATCATCTTTGTTCCTATCAATGAAGGCAACATTAAGTTCAGATATTGCAATCCTTGCATTTCATGTTTCACCAGAATGTCTCAATCTGCTTTTTCTCCCTCTACAGGAGACCGTTAACCCAAAAGTACTAAAAAAAAGAAATTTTCTCCAATGCATCACAAATAGATCACAGTTTATAGTTCAAATGCAAAAGGACAAGGAAAACAAAATCTTTTTTATATACATACATTAAAATAGAAGCATGAAATAGATTAACACTGGGAGAAAAATATTAACCCTCGTGCTTTCAATGACGCAACTCAGTGAAACTTCATTTGCAGCTGCTTTCCCCTCTAGATTAAATTGGCATTGGTGTACAGCATTTGAAACGATATCTTCAGATATACATTATAAAATGTTCTAGGTGAACTAGGAAGAAGTGAGCCTCTGAAAAGCTAAAGCTATCAAATGCATCTGTAGAAAAAACAACCCAGAAATGGGCATTTCCTTGTTCAAGACTCACAAAGATCAGTGTAGCCAAGAAAGCTGTCCACAAAGTAGGATTTCATAAGAAGGTTTTTAGAAAACAGTATTCAAAGAGAGAGACACAACAGTATTAGGGGGCAGAAAAGAAGACAGATGATTGCAGTGCAGGATGATGAGCATGAGAAAGAGCGAGCTAATGGGATATAAACCTGCATACACTGGAGATAGCATTACAAGTTAGAGAAATGACAGCCAAACAGCAATCATGGCACACCAAAAACACAATGACAAGTCAGAAAAAAAAACAACCCTTCATTTTCTAAATGACAGCAGACTTAGCCCTCACATACAGAGAGTACATAAAGCTGGAGTTAAACAGTAACTTGGTAGTCCTACAGATCACAGAATCACAGAATGTCAGGGGCTGGAAGGGACCTCAAAAGATCATTCAGTCCAACCACCCTGTCAGAGCAAGATCACCTATACCAGGTCACACAGAAACACATCCAGGTGGGTTTTGAATATCTCCAGAGAGGGGGACTCCCCCTGGGCAGCCTGTTCCAGTGTGCTGTCACCCTCACAAGGAAAAAATTCCTCCTCATATTTTCATGAAACTTCCCATGCCTCAACTTCCACCCATTTCCCCTTGTCCTGTCATTGGGCATCACTGAGCAGAGCCTGGCTCCCGCCTCCTGGCACTCACTCTTCACACAAACATGCATGAGGTCATCCCTCAATTTCCTCTTCTCCAAGCTAAAGAGTCCCAGCTGCCTCAGTCTCTCTTCTTGAGATGTTCCATTCCCTTAATCATCTTTGTTTGTAGATGACCTGAAATTGAGAGAATTCATTTGTTGTCCTTGTCCTGCAAAGTTCATGCTCCTCTGGACACAAACAGATGTCTTTCTTCTGGAAACAGGTATGTCAGCGGAAGGCTAACCTGTGAATGTCTTGCTTCTACTGCCACTTCTCTGCCAGGAGTGAGCACTTATAAGTCCCGTTGGCACAAAACGTTTTGCCATCAATCCCCAAAACTCACTGGCTGCAAAATTAATTGGGCTAGATCAAGCATAATGTTACCCCAAACAATTTCACCTGAACCATATGAGAGTTACGAAACAAGCAGGGCTGTCAAGAGATCGGTGAGGATGGTAAATACACGGAGGAGGGATAAATGTTTACTTACTATCCAGTACGCAAAATTTAAAGGACTTTATAGCAAAATTTAAAGGACTTTATCTGTTCCTTCCTTAAGTGACATGGGACTGGATGAACTGGGACGCCAAAAATGAAAGAAGTTAAACAAATAAGCCAATTAAAAAAAAAAAAAAGAGAGAGAGAGAAAGAAAGAAAGAAAGAAGTTGGGGGGAAAAGTCGAGTTAATTTTTTAATTTAAGGGCATTTGCTCGCAAGGTACTGAACTGAAAAAATCAGGTAGCTTCACAAAAGCCACACTGCCTCCAGGTTACGTGGCATTAAACAAGTGGCAAACACAGCCCTGGACACAGCTCAAGATGGCAGTTTGTCTAGACAAATGGGCCATTAAGGATTTAACATACCTAGACCTCTCTCTTTTAAGTGGAAGAGATGGGATACAAAAGATATACCGATGCCCGAAGCACACAGTGAGAAGATTTGCAAGTATATGCCGGAGAGGTATCAAATGACTGCCCTGTTCTTAGAGGCTTTCCTCAGCAGGCATGACTGTTAAGTTATCTAGCCTTATGCCAGAGATAAGGCAAACTTCTGGTCTGGCCACTGCAGCCATTCATTTATTAAACCTGATTTTAACTGAACTTAGCCCCTATATAGTGTTTTGCTACTCTTAAGTAAATCTTATTTTACAGCTGCCTCTATTCAGAGGTACAAAGTAACACAGCTCTGATGTTAATACAGATCAGAGCCGAGTTTCAAGCAGTACTTTCACAACATACGCCCTTATTTTTAGAAGCCCTGTGCCTGCACCACTGCTGCTCAGAAGAATGCAGCAAAGCAAGAACCTTACTGAATTCACAATTTCAGTCTACCATGCAAAACAGCAATTAAACAACTGGCTTCTAACCCCCTCTTATGCCAGCCACGGTGTTAAATCCAGGAAAAGTAATAGGTCTCTAAGAACTATTATAAAAGGCTTTTAAAGGCTCAACCTTTTAAAAATAAGGAGAGAAAGGAAGAGATAGGATGAAAACTATTTGTTTAATTTCCTATCTGCACATACCACAACACAATGGTGGCTGGAGAGCACCCCTCAAGCTTGTCAGGTCTAACCCCTCCCACACCCCCATATGCAACTCTCCTGTGCAACTCACTCTAAAAATAAATGTGCAGACACATGATGATCCACCTGTATTCAGCTTGGTGCTCGGCAACAACTGGACTACAAAGAGACATCTTCTGAGAAGACAAGCTGTCTCAGAGCTGCAAGGTACACCATGCCCACACTTCTTAGCATGGTAGCTTCAGAAACCTAAGAGAACACTGGTAAATTACTTCTCCCCGGTGGCTGACTAAAGCCAGAAATAAAAACTTAGTTAAAATGAGTTTTAATCTAAGTTTATAATGAGGAACTGAGACTGTAAACGGCATAGGAACAGGTACAAAAGAAAGGACATCAACAGGGGCAGGGAAAATGGGCAAGAGACTGAATGTGTAGTAGCAAACAGACATCATTTACAATCTCCCTGGTTTCTGGGGACACCAGGCACAGTCCAAGACTCTCCTTAGTGGTTGTAAGTTCAGAGCTCAGACAGCACACCCAAATTAACTCAGCAGAGTTTAGAAGGTCTGCTCAAGTAACGTCTCCATGCAATTATACCTCAGAAGTTGTAACCCCTTCCTTTAACAGTTGAGAAAGAAATCACATTTAAAGCCAAAGTGTACTGGATCATAGTGCAATGGCAGAGCACCTCTCAGCCTGCAATCTCATCTCAGAAGAAAGTCTCATTACAAGAAAGCTGAAGGATCAGCCTCTTTATTGGTTATTTGCAGGGCACTTAATACATGCTGTTCACTAGAAGGCCAGCACTGTGGACTCTTTCAAGAGTGGGCAAAGAACAGAAGTGTTTCACTTATAACACTTCAGAGAGTTTTATCTGCAAGAGATGGACAGCATAAAGAAGTACTGTAAAGCAGCATCCAGGAGGACACCAGAAGCAGATTTCTGCCATGAAGGGTGGGGGGAGGGCTGCACATAGTAAATTGTTTCATCAAATAATTGAAGGAAGGCCCCACGTGTCCTTTGGAAGGCTGACAGTAGAAGTCTGTCACAGGCGAAAACAATAGAGAATTAATTATTCTTAAGTATGAAAGTATCTAGATTTTTTTTTTTTTTTTTTAAAACGTTAACAGGAGATCACAGAAAATATCCTCAATATAGTTCCAGTTCCTGTGAAAGCCAGACTACTGCTCTGGGAGGGGGGTTGGACTAGATCTTTCGAGATCACTTCAAGCCCCTGACACTCTGTGATACTCCTGCTACCGCTAACATTATTTGTATCTTGTCTTAAGGATTCATCCCTTAAAAGCACTGAAACTTAATGACAATAGCAGACAGTACTACCTCTATTCCCCATTCAAATATCTGAGGTCATATACAGAAGAGTCTTGATCAATTCATTGTTTCAGAAGTCCTGGAAATCACTGAAAAGTAACTTAGCGTGAGGTAGTTCCTTAAAGACAGCCTTGGATTAAAAGAAGTGAAGTTTTCTTTCTGTTTCAGCTGGTCATCCACCGAGTAAGAATAATGCAGCTCTGATGCAAAAGTAGACTAGGTCTGGAACAGTCACAATTTATCTTTTCTTCATTTATTTTTATCTTTTCACAATTTATCCTTTCTTCAAGGCCAGGTGGGACAAGGCCTTGAGTAACCTGTACTAGTGGGAGGTGTCACTGCCTCCGGCAGGGGGTTGGAACTAGATGATCCTTGAGGTCCCTTCCAATCTTACCATTCTATGATTCATCCTTTCTGTGAAGATGACAACACTGAAAACTGAATAGTCTCCTCTTAATTTCTGCTTTCACAGAGTGAATGCATTTTGTAAGTGACGGAAGAAAACTAAGGCAGTCCACCTTTCCCACAACATTTTGCAAAATTAGAAGCACAGAGCTCTTCAAGGTAAATCAGGATCTGCAGGCATCCTGCTGCAGCTGCAGGATCCACAGTTTTTCATGAGAAGGTCTCTCCTTGCAACCTATACAAGCCATTTACTACCATGGGGTCCGTAAAACCCAGCATGCTGGCCAAGGAGCCATGTAAAACAGAAACACAGAGGAGAATGGGAGATTTTTAATCCACCCTTCTGTTGAATTGACATGCCTTGGTGCAGGCTGAAGGGAGGCAGCTCCACAATTGTAAGACCTGTAGTATCCCAACTGAAGCAAGATGACTACAACCTTTACTGCAAGCAGTGAACAGCAGTTAATCCTTTAAGGAAAAGGACAGTCAGAGAAGATGGTCTTCATTCATGGTCAGAGTGTTCCTTTTACCTGCCACCTCACTAGTCAAACACCTCTAATGATGAGGGACAGTGAAATAACTTGAAGCTTGAACCTGCCTCACAGGTACCAAACACCACAGAGCGCCCTGCACCAGCTGGCAAGTCACTAGATACCCCATGGTTGGAAAAACTTTGTTTATCCCCATGAATCTTTCAATTTAGGTTCAATTTAAAGAAGACTGGCAAAAGCCTGCACAGTGTACCTGTACTTCACTTTCAGCCCTGGGTTATTAGGCAGACTGTTTATAAAAGCATTTTAAAATGCCAGCTTTTATGTATTACAGTCTTATTAATCTTGAGTGATACACCCTAGAAACATGGTCTGCATTTTACAATAGGGAAAACAGATGAATTATCTTCATTAAATGAAGTGAACCTTGCTGTGTCCTCCACTGAAAGATTTCAGTATTAGTCAGTCTCTTTCCTCATTGTTCTTTTTTCCCCACCTTCTGTTAGGCAAGGAAAACGAGCATTTCTGCATTTACAGCTCCCAAATGGTTTCTCAGTTTTGAATTAAATAGGCTGTGATCTGAACTACCAGTGAATATCCAGAACCAAAGAAAATATTCCCTGCGTACATGCAAAAGAGGTGACTTCTGTCAATAGGTGCTTCAGTACTTCATCAGATTGTGGTTCCATGTGCTCAGTCAAGAGTGACTACCATCACTTCACTGGTCTTACTTTATTTGAGATACTGGCAGTGAAAATACATTGCCTAGGTTCTGTTACACTGCAAGAAATGCAGGCACTGTATCAGGTGGCTTAGGCCACCTGAAAAAGTATTTGTATATTTTAAGCCTGTTAAATAAAAATTCTCAGGAAAAAAAAAACTTTCAAATGCCAGGTTAAAATATCAAATTTATAAAACTGAAAAGATAGAGAGGAGATGCTTTGCTACTGGTTTTATTAGCTTCTTTAGCCAACAATCAGCCTTTACTCTTATCAGATACATTTGCTATTAAACATACCTGTTTTCCACAAGCTAAGCATAGCTTCAGGCGGGAGATGAGTGGTGAATCTGGCCCCTTAGCATCCCGAAGTACAGGAATTTTAACACCTTCTTGGAGTGATATTTAAATTGATCATCAGTGTAAACAAATATAATCTAAACGGCCTGTTCTGATGGGCAATAAACTGTTTTGAAGCAGAGGCTATCTCTAGTCTGCATATTTAGCCAGTGCTTAACACTTTGGGCTCTACTACTGCTCTCAAATTGCAATCACTGTAATCTTCACCTTAAGTATTTTATCAGCCATTTATATGCACAATTAACCCACCTAAGTAATCAAAGACCCAAAAAGAACGGGACCTCAGTTTTACCATTCCACACACATCAGAGCAGGGAAGACAATACAAGTTAGACATTCCAAATCCAACATTTTACAGAAGATGGGGAGTTTGGAAGGAGAGGAAGAGGAATGATCTTTCCATAACGCTGCAATGCCACAGGAAAGCCCCACGTTTAATGTAATCAAGCTCTACATTGCAGCCATATGGAAACAATTTCAGTCAATAAACAACTCCTACAAGAAGAGAGCAGAGGAGCAGAAAAATCAGATACCGACTTAGCTAGGAGGCAGGAAAGCCGCTGGCTGAGCTCAGAGGCTGGTATTATAAGAAATATTTATGTCAAACAAAACACTACACATTTTTGAGTCTTATTACTTGGTCTTAGCCTTCCACAGTGCCACATTCAGGTTGCAAGCAGCTGAAATGGTATATAACTTCTACAATATCTTTCCCAGCTTCCTGTGCCTGCCTTTACCCTTCAAACTTTTCTCCAAGTCTATTGCTAATGCAGGTTTCCCACTTGAGAGCCAGAAAGGAGGCAGATATCCCAAACTTCAGAGACTTGTCTGCCCTCTTTGCATGTTACCTTCCTGGAATTTGCAGATTTCAAAACAAGGATTTTCTCAGGGAACAAGTCCATTCAAACACCTACCCTGAAAAAAAATCCAACAAAACCCAAACACAGAAAACCCAACACACTTCACTCCTTATTGAAAGTGGCATTTAAATTTGGGTTCAAGATTCCGTGTTATCCAGCATCCTAAAAAGGAAGGGCAAAAACGCTGCTTCTCCTAAAGACATTCCTGTGCACTGATGATTATGGCTCCAACAGGAGCAAGTAAAAGCTAAGTAAGTACGGGACAGGAAAAGGGAAATTGAAGAAACAGCCAGCAAGTGAAAGCATTTTATACAAAAGGCAAGAAGCACGTTGTTACGAATATAGTAGAATTTACTTGAGTGTGACAGAGAAGTGACACCAATATTTATGGGAATAATGGCCATGAAATGAACTGAAGGATAATTTACAAGTATCTTCAGACATAGCTGCCTGCAAAGTTTGGAAAGGTCTTCTCATCCACAATACCATACCATCTGCCAGCAGATGCACCATGGGAGCCCCAAAACATTCTGATTTCACACATTCAGGAACAGAAGGGCTTGGGATGTTCTTTTTACTAACCAAGTACAAGAGTCAAGACACAAAAGAAAAAAAAATAAATCATAATGAAATCATAAACCCAGTAACTTTTTAGTGGAGGAGAGAACCATTGAGATTACTGTAAACAGTTTTCTATTATAGACTGGGGCAACATGCCTTCATCACAGGAAGGACCTTCTATCTTATCAGTAATATAGTTTATTTTCAGCAAATCCATTAGCAGGAAACCATTTTAAAATCAGCCTAAAAAATATGCCTCAAAGAGAGGGGGTTGCAGTCTTGTAACATGGGGTTTTATCTTTTTTTTGGTTGTTCTTGGTAATGAGGTGCTCTCTAAAAAATTAGGGTAAAATCACAGGCCAGAGGGATGTTCATACTACACTAATACTCAAAAAGGGGACAGAGTAGATCTGGAGCTACGAAGTAGTCAGCTGTGCATCAATTCAGGAAAATCAACAGCAGAAATAAACCCAAATATATGTATTTTCCCAGTGAAGAACGAAAGAACAGGGACATTGGTAGTGCCAGACAGCACGTTTTAATGACAAATGTCTCGATAAAGGACTAACTTTGTTCCTTGAGATTACCAATCTAGTGGAACAGAAGAAAGTTATGTGCACAGAGGGTACTTTGGTTCTAGTGGAAACCCACATCAGTTGCTCTGTATCGACTGGTACTTTCCGAGAGCTGTCAGTTAGCCAGTTCTTAATCTACTTCCTGGGATTGCATCATGTTTGGTTTTTGGTTTTGGTTTTTTTTTTTTTTTGGTCACTAAATTTAAGGTCTGATGCAGTTCAACATTTTTATCACTGCAGATAAAAATCTGTGACTGATACCTGGGGACTCTAAGAACAGTACATCGTTATGAGGAAAGAACAGCAAAAGAGGTCTGAATACCAACTTTAACTTAGCTCAGGAAAGCAAAACACTTCTGCATCCAAAGGCAAATTTATAATCTAAGAAATCCAGACTGTAACTACTAAATAGCAAGCATTGTCAGAAAGAACCTCAGTGTCAGAGCAGTGAGGCTTAGGAATAAGATTTGCCTGTGCAGAAGAACTGTGAAGCTTTGATATATTTGAGGAGCAAAAAAGACCAATGGACTTCGGTATTCAGTGTGGATCAGACACAAACTGAACCGTTCACCACTTTCAGTCTCCACTACGCTAAAAATAAACTGAGACCATGAAGAATCACCGGATGATCTGAGTGCTGGAGAAAATGCCTCAGAGTGAGACTTAAAAGCTCAACTCTGTTTCCTTATCAATCGAGTAACTTGATTACAGTGTGTAAGTACCTCCATGGCAAGAAAAGTACTGGATACTAAAGGGCTCTAATCTTGTCAGGAAAGTCATAACAAGAACCAGTGGCAGAACTTCGACAAATTCAAATTAGAAATCAGGCACTTATTTTTAACAGTGAGATGGTACAAAAACTACCAAGAGAAGGAATGAGTCTGAAATTACCAATGATGGAGGCTCAGGGTTGGAAAGCTTTCAAAATTGTTTTTAGCCAAACATCAGCTACTGGTCTCAGTATCAGAGTAAATGATTAAAATTTAAAGGCTTGTGATACAAAGCACATAAAACACATCAGAGAAGGCAATTTAATTGTCTGTTCTCGCCTTAAATTTTATGAATCTCCAATATGTTAACATCATTCTACTTCTACAGACCAGGAAATTAAAGAGGGAGGAACAAGTTTCAAGTTTGGTGAATTCCCACTTTTGCAGGCTACTGTACTTATCACTAAACAGCACTGCTCCATCAAACAGATGGAGTCCCCATGAAATGCAGTCAAGAGAATGACTGACTACAATGTCTGGAAATTTTGCTTTAATACAACTTAGTTGAGAGTTGAGAAAACTGATCAGATACTTACTCCTCCCATCTGTGGCATGAAAGAAAAAACCCTAGCATTAGCTTAAATAACTAGTTCTTATTCTGTATAAATACACTTATGAAATTCATGTTTATACTACTGAGGGCAGCAGCATGATCTACCACCCAGCCAAGAATCTTCAAATGCTTCTTGAATGTGAAAGCATCTCAACAACTCTTAAAAATTATTTTCATATTACACACTGGAACACAGGCAAGTCAAGAAGTCTGCCCTGAGTCATAAAGTAAAACCTGTGGCAGAGCCTGGAAACAAGGGCCCAGCACCACCTCACTGCCAGGAAGAACTTTCCTTTTCAGCATTTGAGTACTTGCATGTCAGAGCTGCTGCTGACATACCCAGTTGCTCCAGCTCCAAATCCCTGTCAGTTAAATTGCAAAGAGATTTCTAGTGAAAGCTGACATTGTAATCAGAGAATCTGATCATGGCAGAGAAACTGTCCAAAATAAAGGTCAGAATAAATATCTGAGTAGAAACAGCGCTTGTATTTTATGAACTAACTAAATGCTTTCGGCTTCCATTAGTATTACAGTACCAGTGCAAGAACAAAAAGCAGATTCAGTGCTTGCTTCAGAGCTCCTAAGAAATGGCAGCTCAAAATACAGGAAATGACTATATACTAGACTTCCCAATTGATAGGCATAGGCTTATCAGGAGAAGAAACCCCACAGTTCTGAAGGCTCACTGAAAGAGTAGCCCACAGTATTGTTTCATTAGTAAGAGTTGTTTTACTGCTGAACTTAAAATTCAGTAATTGTAAGGAATTGAAAAGAAAATAAGATTTTTTAAATATTAAAAGTTCAAAACTGGGTAGAAAACTGATCCCAGGAATTCAGGGATAGTGAGACTGAGCTGAAGGTAGAGCCAAATATAATTAATATATTTGTAACTAACTTACTTGGCCCAATGTCAAGACCTCATTTCCCACCACAGCAATGTGCAAGGTTCACATAATTTAATATAGCCTTACATCTTGCGTAGTTGAAGAATGAAAGAATGCCACCTCTACACATGAAGCAGGGAAGAAGACTTGTTTCCTTGAGCTGCAAATAATTCTTCACTAGATCACTCATGCATTGGGCCAACAGTGGCTGGAAGCACCATACCATGGACTCACACACCATCAGGACTTTCTCAAGCCATGCAACAGAAGACATTTAGGTGTACACATCCATACAATCTGATGAAGGGTTATGATTAGTAATGACTTTCAGGCCAGTAACTGCACTGAAACCAACATGAAGTGAAGACTTCTAGAGGAATGCTGTAGGAGATACAGTTAACTGACCTTCTATACCTCTTGGTCGGCTGCACAGGAAAGATAAAGTAAGAATATGCTTTGTCAGAAACACTGCACTACAGCAGTTCCCACTTTTAAGAGCAGTCTTTAACTTCAGGCTCTGCATGCAGCTTTGATGAAGAACTGGGAGAGGGAAATGTGCACACAGATGGGTAGAACAATCAGTTCTAGATAGTTTTTTTTTTATTATTCTTGGAAAAAAGCCCTGCATCAAAACAGTAACTTTTCAGTTTCTACATTAACATGGTGCTAGATCAAAATGAGTAACGAACACGCCTGAGATAGATCTGAAAGCCAACATCGAAACACTATTAAACAAAGCAGAATCAGAGAATGGTGGAGGGTGGAAGGGACCTCTGGGGATCATTTAGTCCAGAGCCTCTGCTAAAAGCAGGGTCACAAAGAGTAGGTTGCACAGGATCACATCCAGGCAGGTCTGGAATTTCTCCAGAGAAGGAGACTCCACAACCTCTCTGGGCAGCCTGGTCCAGGGCTCCAGCATGCTCACAGAAAAAAGTTTTTCTTCATGTTCAGACGAAACTTTCTAGATTCCAGTTTGTGCCTGCTGCCCCTTGTCCTAAATTAATTGAATAAATAAGGATGACAAGTGTCAAACCACAGAAGTCAATGGAACACAGGAAATCCTCCCACTCCTATAAGAGAATACCATTGAGTTATGTATTCTTATCGAGTACATTTGATGAGCAGCCAATAAATTTCTTGCATGGTTAATATATATTAATATATCACAGATGGAGAAGTGCAATAAATTGTAAACAGAGACAGCTGTGTTCACAGAACCACAGAAGAGAAGGGGTCAAAAGGGACCTCTAGGGATCATCTAGCCCAACGCCCCTGCTAGAGCAGGGTCACCCAAAGCAGTTGTCCAGGACTGCATGCAAGCTGGTTTGGAATCTCTTCAGAAAAGAAGCCTCCACAACCTTTTTGGGTAGCCTGGTCCAATGTTCCAGCACCCTCACAGGAAGGAATTTTTTGCTCATGTTCAAATAGAATTTTGTGTGTTCTATTTTGTGCCCACTTCTTGTCCTATCATGGGGCACCACTGAAAAGAGTCTGGCCCAAACTGCCACTGAATCTATATGTGACCTTAAGTGAGTCACCAGGCCCTTACACCTCAGTTTCTCTATCTGTAGAATATCGATAACTCTGCAAAGCACTTTAAAGGTTCATAAATAAAGGTGCAAAGTATTATTTTATCAGAGAGTAGCACAGTAGGAGGACAGCAGGTTGGCCATCAAATGCAAAACATCAGAGCCATACTCCACTAGCATACCACAGAAGTGACAGCCATAAATCGATCACTCCTGATGAGGTTAGGCTTTACAAGGCAGTAATTGTGATAGAAGCAGTTTCATAACTGTGAAACCAGCACTTTGCTCAGCAGCATATTACACAGGAAGCATGCATGAACAATGAGCTTTTGGCAAACCCAACTGCAACAGCAAAGAACAGGAGCATCCCAAACACCCTACTTCTTAAGGTTATCTATCATAAAAGCTTCTCCATGTGACTTTATAGTCACAGCATAACCTTGTGCAAGCACTCAGACAAGTGAGGAGAAGGAAACTAAACAATACTGTGTTTAAAGAAACATCATATTCTAAGCAAATATATCTTTTTAGCAGGCACAACACAAAAATAAATGTGTTTCTCACAGTTACAAGACAAAATTTCCAGTTGGTCAGTGACTACAAAGCTGATTCTCTACTTCTTGCTGTGGACCACATGACTGTCTCAATACGTAAGAGCATTTTATGTGCCAACTTCCAATGACGACCAGAGTTAATAGTTTGCAACCTCCTTTCCCCTAGAAGATCTTCAGAGTTGAGTAATAAAATTCCTCACATGATTTCAATGAGAGGGTTCACTTGTCAGAGACTGCTTCAAGATAGTATCATGTGTCAGGGAGGTGCTATTCAGACCAGGCTGTCCACCCTTGTGCTTTCAAGGCTCAGTTGAAAAGGAAAAAAAAAAACTTTGGACTCTAACGTTCTAAACTGGAGGGGAAAAAAATCTCTAGATGTTAAACTAGCCAATTAATGAGGGAAGGAAATAAAATTGACTAAAGCCCTGACATACCCTTGAGATTACAGACTAGCTGTGTGTTTCAGGCTCCATGTAGGAACCTGAGAAAGTTAATCCCTCTACACCTTTGTTCACCATCTGCAAAATGAAAAATAACTCTTTTCATATCCTGTTATTCTTGCTTGTATTGATCCCTAAATTAAAAGCATTTGTCAAAACACTTATCTCTAGCATTAACACTGGAAATTGCATTCATAGCTAACATACAATCCATGTGCACAACTGACTGTTTAAATATCAACTCTTCCTACGCTTTTTTAACGAGCCATCGTGATTTAAAACATCAGAATGGAGCTTTAATCCACACAGGAGTATTGGAATGCTAGAATACAGTTTATTACTAATCTTATGTATAAAACCAGCCTTAGAGGTAGAATTTAGACCCCTCAAAAAATTCAAATTCTCCTCTCTCTCCTACAAATCCCACTATAATAAGGACATTGGTCTCACTTCACTGATAACCCACAAGATAGTATTAATCAGCATAGGTATAATTAAAGCCCAGTCCCTGCATCCACAATCCACTGCCTGCTCCAATCAAATCAGTATAAAGTGAGATCGACTTCAGTGACTTTAAAAGAGGTGTCCAAACTGTATGAAGTTATAGATAACAGAAAATAAGGCATAGGGTGGTGGTTTTTAGTTTGTTTGTTTGGGTTTTGGTTTTTGTTTGTTTGCGGTTTTGAGTAGAAATCCTAAACTGACAACATCTCTTCAAGTGTTTAACTTCAAATCCTAAAACTCTGCAGATGCAAAATATTTGCCACAGATCCCAACACTGTAATGTGCATTTTTAGTAGCGTCCCTAAAAGCTCTGTACCGAAATCACCATAAAGCACAAGTTGCTCATTTTAGATTATAATGGGCTGTTTTTTCACTCAAATTGGTTTATCTTCTAACATATACAATCATACATCTTTGGAGACCCCTTTACAAAAGGGACAGTAGGCTGTTCTTTCTCTTATGTTTCAGGTCCGTTAACTCTCCCAATTCTCTGCTCAAATACTACATACTGAAGATCCAAATTTCACCACTGAATCACTGACATACAAAAAAAGTGCAGTTCCAGAAGTTAATGACAGAACAACTCTTGATGTTCACACTTATTAAAAATTCATTTTATTAAAGATAAAATTAGTCTGAAAGGCAAATGTCAAAACCTCACTGCTTCTGCAGCACCAGATATCAGTTAAAAAATGTACCAAAACACTTTCAGGAACTTACAGATTCATCACTTCAAAATGCTTCCATTTTCAAAAGACTGGACAGCCATGAACTTTCAACATCCTTTTGAAAGATCAGTAAGAGCCACATAGAAAATGCGTTCTGCAACTGACACTGGTTATTAATTCCGTGGAATTGCCAGAATCACAATGCTAGAGAGACACTTTTCTAGAAGCAACAAATAGAAAAGAATTGCTCAAAACCCCTCAGGAAAGTAGTTCTAGAGATAAGCAGGCCTCATTCACACAGGATTTTCCTTCAAGATTTCATTACCACTCTTTTACATTACTGCAGTTTCACCTACAGTAGCATTGTTCTAACACTGCTGGCAGTCTGCATACCACAATGTCGTCTAGACCTGCTCTGAACAGTTGGATGACACAGGATTAAAAATGCTGATGTCTGTTCTGGTGCTTGCATTGGTGCTAAAGGAATGATAGGAGGAAGAACAGACATCGATGAATAAAACACAAGTTCCTTGTTCCTAGTCTCATGCCCAGGCTCGTTAGACAATTCTGTCAACCCTACAGAAAAAGTTGTGGCTGTCATGGGGCTCAAGAAGAATCTTCACTTACGGGAAAAAAGAGCATTCCCAAATCCCAGTTTTCAGATGCAGTATCAAACCCTGCTCTTTCACACAGCCCACTGCTCCCAGAACATGCAGATAACAAATGCATCCCTGCACAGAAAGCATATTCCATCCCTTTCTCACTTCTCCCTGCTTCCTGTCCCCCATCCGCATCTCCGAGACGTTCTCTTAGCAATTTGGAAGAGAAATGGCAAAAAGGGAGATGCAAAACACAGAAATAAATTAAGTTTGTTCTCTGCTGTTGACAGATTTGGTCCAAGCGCCATGGGAGAAAAAAAGAAATTTTAAGAGTGATAAATCCATATATACCTACTCCAAACTACACCCGACATCCCAAGGGACCTGGTATAATGGTAAATAAATATAGATGCAGTTCCTGCTAATGAGGCAGGGTACAGCAAGGCCAAAGAAAATGCAATCATCTCGGGGAAAAAAATAATGCACAGGACTCCTCCTCTCCCATCCATGGAGGAAATCGAATGCCAGCTGCACCATCCCAGGAAGGAAGCAGAGCCTGTACCTGATGAGCCCTGCAGAAATGAGCTAGTCATATCACGGGACGCAATCAGGCACTTCAGGGTTTTGCCAGCCTACAAATCGTTTGCAGAGCAAGATTCCTCTCTCCGATACGATGTATTTCATATGGTATCATTCATGAAAATTGTAGGTCTTTTTTTCCCATCAGTTTCTTTACTCTCCATCCCCACTAGTTTGAAGCAGGGGCACGTAGCTAATGTCTATCCGATCTCTCCAACGACGCTGCTCTCAAACGCGTGCCCCGGCCATCACTTTAACACTTTCCTCCCTAATAAAGTTCAAATCTTTCCGGTTTCTGTTCATATAGATTTCGTACTTAAAAGCCACTTATCTCTACTTTCTGTGTTACTGGAGAAGAGCAAATTGAGATATACCCAACCTCAGAGACAAACAACAAACGTGCCCACAGCCTTCACTTCCTTGTTCTCCTTCCCTCCCCCTCAAAAAAAAAAGGACAATTTTTGTCCCTAACACCACGGTACGGCGAAGGCTTCTTCAGAGCTGTCGCAAAGGAAAAAAAAAAAAAAAAACCAGCTTTCGGAATAAGTACTCTGCAAACCTACCAGGAGACGCTCTTAAAACTGAAAAACAAACCATCAGACAAAACTGAGGTTGAAGAACTCGGCTCTGTTAGCATGTGTATTCTGCGCCTAAAAACGCTCCCCTCTGTTTTAACCCCGAAACAGAGCAAAACAGTTCCGCGGCATTCCTTGCCACTTCCTTCAACCGGTCCTGGGGTCAAACACTGGTCTGTCGAAGAAAAGATCCCAGACACGGATATGAAGGCATTTACCCCCCCCCTCCCTTGCTCTTCCCAAGAAGTACAAAATAAACAAGCCTGTGACACCCCACCCAAGCTCTCCTCGCACATTTTGGGAATGACTTCCCGGCGGGTCGTCGTCCTCCCCCCACCATTCCCGAGTTACAGCCTCCAGTAACAAGACACCTTTCGGATTCACGCCTTCCTCCTGCCTAAAACCCTCTTCTAAAAATCTAGGGATCTCGCCCTCCTCGTAGCGCTGTCTCCCAGCCCGGGGAACCAGCGGGATTCGGGTCTCCCGTTCTTCTCACCTCCATAGGTTCACAGCACCGGGGATCCCCTAGAAAGCAGCCCCCTGCTTCCTCGCACACTCAGGGCGGCCCCTCAGCCACCCCCACCCTAGCCAGGGCTGAGCTCCCCGGACGGTGCCCCGGCGAGTGGGCTCGATGCCGGCTGCGATCTTCACGGCACACCAGGCTCGATCCGCACAGGGTCAGAGACTCCCTCCTTCCTCTGCCTTTCCCGGCCGAGCCACCTCCGGGTCGGGCCGGGCCGGGCCAGATCCTCCCAGGTCTTGAGGACAGAAAGCGGGGAGCCCTCGCTGCCCTCCGCAGCCGCGCAAGGGCTAGCAGCCTCAAACTCAGGGGCGAACAAAACCGAAACACCACTACAAAATAAAAAACACCCACCCGGGATGAGGGGTCTCCTCCAGCAAGCACCAGTGAGAAGGGTGAAGAAAATAACAACAAATAAATAAATGGCAATAACAACGATGGAGGGTTCTTCTTTAAAGCCCAGAGGCTGCCCTACCCTCCCGCAGCAGCCTCACGGGGACACCTTCCTTCTCC
>VWZE01012568.1:52548-204609 GCA_013396675.1 Eubucco bourcierii | reverse complement strand
AGCGCCATGTTGATATCAACATCCAAGCTCCCACCTGCTGCAGCTGTGAGCCTCTGGGACTTGTAGTCCCCCCCTCCCTAGGGTGACGGGGAGCGCCGCCGCGTCTGGACTACAACTCCCAATATGCCGAGGGGTCGCGGCGGGCCAATGGGCTCGCGGGGCGCAGCAGTAGACGGACTACAACTTCCGGCATGCTCAGGGAGGGTTCGGCCATGACCTCATCCTGATGAGGGGGCGACGGGACTGCAACTCCCATGATGCCCCAAGAGGCAAGAGAAGTCAGGGCCGGGCAGGAAGGTGAGGACAGGATTGTCCCAGTAAATATAGCCGGGTGAATCATGAAGCTGGTGAGTATGTGGGAGTTGGGGGTCTCCGGCCTACAAGTAGGGTCTCCCCGGGGCTGCGGCAGCAAAAGCCCCCACCCCCTCCCAGACGAGAGGAGAAACTGAGGAACTGAGTAGGGGGGAGGGCACTGAGGGAATGGGGCCCAGCGCTGAGTTCCTCTTAGTGGCTTGGCAGGCGAAAGGCCGTTAAACGGTCGGCGCGAGGCAGCTAGCTGAGGGGATGGAAACTGGGTCGGGTTGAGGCTGGGCACCGGCCTGTGGGAATGCGTATAGGCCCAGTCCGGCGGCTCTCCTACAGCGTGTTGCCGCCGTGACCCCGCCTCCCCAGGCTAGGAGGCTTTGATCGCAAGAAACATGGGTGGGATTGGGGAGGAGTGGATGTTTCTGTGCCTTCCTACCCTTAAACGCGTGTCTCACTGTGGAGTAGTACTAGAGCTAACTCGTTGCACGAGTTGATTTATAGTTACTTAGGACTATTAGTTGAGTCCCTTGGATTATGATAAAATCATTTTCCATTGGTAGTGTATTGAAAGTGAAAAAGGCCATTCTGAAGTAGCTTTGTCAAGGTTGCATTATCCTTCTGACAAATATTTTGGTTCCAGTATTACAATCATCTATAGGGAAAGCTATCAGAGAACAGGTTATTGGTCTCTTCTCTAGCTGTTTTTTTCAACTGCTTAGGTTATCCATATACCTTGTTGGTCTGCCTATAGAAGGCTTCAGGGGGACTTTACTGCAGCCTTTCAGTATGCATAGCGGGGGGCCTATAAGAAAGATGGAGAGGTATTTAGTGAGGCTTGTTGTGACAAGAGGTCGGGGTTTTAAACTAAGAGGGGAGGTTCAGAGTAGATAGAAGGAGGAAAATTTTTTTTCCGGTAGGGTGGTGAGACACTGCTTCAGGCTGCCCAGGGAAACATTCAAGGTTGGGTTGGATGGGGCTCTGAACAGCTTAAATACTACAAGGTATCCCTGCGCTCTGTGGTTGAGCTAGATTAACTTTAAAGGTCTATTTCAATTCAAAATGTTCTGATATTCAGCCACTGATTTATTTCCTGGAAAATAAAAACTTTCTGATTCACATAAGGTACTGCAATTTGTTCTCTGGAGGTGAAAACTTAATCAGCTTTCAGAATACCTGAGCAATATTTAATTTGTTTACCCTGAAGTTATTGCCATTATTAAATGTAAAATTGCTTCTGTTTTCAACCTGAGCAGTTTGTCTTGAGGAAGCTTCATAGAACTTGGATTCTGGATTTGTTTTCAGACTTCCAATAAATCACTGTGTAAACTGAATTCAGTAGGCAGGTGGCTGAAGAGTTTGATGCTGCATAATCTTATGTGGGCGATTAAGTCTGTGTGCGTGGACGAATGCTACCAGTGGGACAAACTGTGCAAAGCTAAGCACTTTTGGATGTGACTGTGGAACCTGATAGAATGTGTAGTGAGGGAAGAGCAAACTGAAATACCTTCTAATGAAAACCATGGTGGAAATGCAGAGCTCTAATGTCTAGAGTCTTGCATAGTGGTAGGGTGAAGGAAAGGGTTGAAAGGGAAGAAATACAAACTGTCCGACGTCTGTGTTGTGTTTTTGGACCTGTGTATAAACTTGGGGACTGGATATTGTAAGACCAGATGAGTCATCTTTTATTTGTCTGGAGATGTGTCTGAAGGTTGTGGGAGAAAGAGTTGGATACTTTTTCATCCTCTTTTCTCAGATACTTGGACTGAATTTGGCAGAACAAGACAGAGGTGATAGACTCCAGACTACTTCAGAATCCAGTGAAAATCTGACTCCCACAAATTTCATTGTTTTTGTCTAGGCAAATCCAGTTGTTAGTTTACCCCTAGATTGTAAGAGGTGTATGATATTAATCCTGGGAGAATGCACTGCAGTATTTGTTAGCTTCAGATGGAGTTCAAAGCACTGACTTTAACCTGCTGGATTTTGAGTGTTTTGGAGCTGCTAGCATGAGCCATCATCTCTTTTATCTGTCACATTGCCATCCATGAGATCATCAGAGATGCTCCAAACTGGCAAATGTGCAGTGTGAACCAGATGTCTGCTGAGAACATTCCTCTTTGAGAGAGTTAGCATCTGGAATTAGCTCCTCATCTTGATCTCTCTGCCTGGCTCTGTCACAGTTATCCAATTCACAAAGCCTGCCAAGAAGTTTGTGAGTTGAGGTGGGCATGTTTATGTTTTCTGTATGTGTTTTGACTTTTTTACATGTCTGTTGTTATTTAAGAGACGAGGCACTTCATATGTTGGCTCCGCTAGCCTTTAGCTGTAAGGGAATAAAGATAGAAGGAAGTAATTCTTGGAGCAAAAGGGATTTGCATTTTAGCCCAGTCGGGAATATCAGTGACTGAGACCTCTGGATCTGTTTTAAGCAGTGAAAAATGGAAACTAGGTGGAAATTAACACAGTTGTAGTGTGAATAGAGACAAATACAGTACAAGCACTTAGTGGTGGGGGTTGGAAGTGACCTCTGGAGATCATCCAGTCCAGCACTGCTAGTAAAGGAGGATTACCTACAGCAGGTTGCCCAGCATCATGTCCAGATAGGTTTGGAAGCTTTCCAAGGAGGTACCACAACCTCTCTGGGCAACCTATGGCAGTGCTTTCTCACCCTCACAGAGAAGATTTTCTTGTGTTTAGGTGGAACTTCCTGTGTTAAAATTTGCACTCGTTGTCCTGTCACTGAGCACCACTGAAAAGTCTGGCCCCATCCTCTTGCTGCCCACTGTGTAACTCTTGCTGAGCATTTAGAAGATCCCCCTTAGTCTTCTACAGACTAAACAACCCCAAGTCTCAGATTTCCAGTCTAAAATTCTAACAGGGAGAGAGATAAAGACCCAGAAAAGGCAACTGTGCTTGTCATTTCTTTAGTCCCTACATCAATCTGGTGAAAAGAATCCATTGACTCCAAATAACCTGTTTACCACTGCATGATAACCACAGATACAGATAATTTTAAATGCCTTAAAGAAAAAAGGGAGATTTTCCAGTTAGCTTGTAGGTGTCAGGGTCAT
The DNA here is from genome assembly GCA_013396675.1 of Eubucco bourcierii. Taxonomy (NCBI): domain Eukaryota; kingdom Metazoa; phylum Chordata; class Aves; order Piciformes; family Ramphastidae; genus Eubucco; species Eubucco bourcierii. Next base: position 201,232 of record VWZE01012568.1, on the reverse strand, counting down.
GTTCCTATTAATCATTTCTTTTTTAAAAAGCAAGAAAGTGGTTTTGCTGCTAAAAGTGGTGATTATTAAACTATTACCCATAGTTTAAAAGCTACAAAACCAGTTCAATTTTTTTTTTTTTAAATTTCTTTGTATCTACTTGGGGTTTGAGCTTTACTTGTCAAAGTTCTGGCCTAGTGAAAACTTAGTGCAAATAAAATTGAGCACTTTGCTTGTCTACTCACTTCACTTGCTTAGCTTGTCATGGCTTTTTAAAGCTGTCCTAACATCAGGCAAAATGTAATGCTGAGTCTTAATAATTATAGCTTTGTGAAATTAAAACTAAAGTATTTGTGATATTTTTAATTTAATATTTGGTCCTTAGTAGCTTTTTTTTTTTAATATATTTAAATAAAAAATTCTAGAAGGTTTTTGATGAATGTATGTAAATAGACTCCTTGGGAGTTGTTATTCCAGACAGTGGCAGTACTGTGCTAACGTTTTGTGGGCAGAGTAGAAAATTAAATTATTAGTCTGCCTTCTTTCCACTTTGTAGAGTGAACTAGAGAAAGCAAGCATGAAATGTAAATGACTGAGACTGGATTTAGTGCAGTGCTTAGAATGACAGAATGGTTTAGGCTGAAAAAGACATCCAAGATCATAGAGTCCAGCAATTAACTTTACCCTGTCTGGTGCTAAACCAAATCACTTAGCATCACATCTAGTTTTAAACTCCTCCAAGGGTGGTGATTGAGCAATCTTCCTGGGGAGCCTGTTCCGGTGCTTGACAACCCTTTCAATAAAGAAATTTTTCCTAATACCCAGCCTAAACCTCCCCTGGTGAAACTTGAGGCCATTTCCTTTTCTCCTATCACTTATTGTTTGGGAGAAGTAACAGACACCCACCTTGCTACAACTCTCTTTCAGGGAGATGTAAAGAGTGAGGAGGTGTCACTTAAGCCTCCTTTTTGTCCAGATTAAGCAACCCCAGTTCCCTCAGATGCTCCTTGTAAGGTGTGTTGTCCAGACCCTTCACCAGCTTTGTTACTTTTCTTTGGACTTAGTCCAGCACCTCAGTGTCCTTCTTGGAATGAAGGGCAAAAAAATGGATGCAGTATTCAAGGTGTGGCCTCTCCAGTGCCAAGTACAGGGGAGCAATCACTTCTCCGGTCCTGCTCCTCACACTACTGCTGATACAGGCCAGGATGCTGTTTGCCTTCTTGGCTCCGGGGTCACACTGCTGGCACATTTTCAGCTAGCTGTTGACCAACACACAAGTCTTTCCACTGGGGAACTTCCAGCCACCCTTCTGGAAGCCTAGACTATTGCAGGGAGTTATTGTGACCCAGGTGCAGGACTTTACAATTGGCCTTGTTGAACTTCATCACATTGTCCTCAGCCCTTTGATCCAGTCTGTCCAGGTCCCTCTGTAGAGCCTCCATACCCTCAAGCAGGTAACACTCCCTCTCAACTTCGTGTCATCTACAAATTTACTGAGGGTGTGCTCAATCCCCTTGTGAAGATTATTGGTAAACATATTAAAAACTAGCCCCAAATGACCAACCAAATGATATTTTTCACCATAATTGAAAGAAACAAAGCAAAAACCAACTTTAAAAGCTGAAGTTTGACCACCTTGAGCATTGCCCTGCTTCCAGATGTTCAGACTTTGGGGAGTCAAAAACTTGTGTTTGAGATGCTGAATCTCCTGTTCTTGTACTACTTAAAGAACCCAAACCCTCAAGCTTAGGTGGCTGTGCTCTGCTCAGATGTTCACTTTACTAATCCTTTATTTTAAATGAGACATTTTTATTTGCTTCTCCTCATGTTCAAAGCTTCAGCTGCTACCCTGCTTTGTTAAATGTTTGCCACTCTCAGTGCAAGAGCAGCCTGCATCTCAACGACGCTCAAGTGCCCCTGTACATAACCTGCTTACTGGCTCATTAAGCTTGCAAAGCATTTGGGATTTCTCAGTACACAAACCCTTCCACTCAGGTGTGGCTGTCCATTCCCTTGTATTTCCTGTCTGCATTTAGCAAGACAAAAAGTAGGTGAGAGTATGTCCCAGAGCTGCTGCTGTGTACACTTACAGCTTCCTCTGCTGATCTGTGCCAAGTAGCCACCAAAGATGTGGGCTTGCACCTTGTTTGGTTGTTTAGGCTGGTTTCTGATAAAAGTAAAACTTGTGTTCCTTCAGGGATTCTCTCTCACACTTTCTACCCAAAGCACTTTTCAAAATTTCTAGCCAATTTCAGCCAAATTTTGCCAGTAGGACTAATTTTTTTAAAAAACACTGATGTTCTGGGGTGTTTGTGAAAATAAGTGATTGTTAGAAAAGAGATTCTACACATGTCCTAAACTGGAAAAAGGATCTATGCCATCTTTTCAACCTTTGTAATCAGACAACTTTGTCTGAAGAAAATCTGTCCCATTATACCCTGAAATAGTATTTCTCAGTGGACACACAAAACTGTGAGACATAGATTCATGGAAAATCAGATTTTATTCTGGTATGCATGAAACTACATGTCTAAAACTACAAGGATGAAGGTATGGGTTCAGGGTGGGTTCATTCTGTCGGTAAAAGTCATGAATAACTCATCCTGATATTCTTCTTTCAGTACTGCCTGTCAGGACATCCAACCTTACCATGCAATGTACTCAAGTTCAAGTCCACCACCATCATGCTGGATTGCGGACTGGATATGACGTCCACCCTCAATTTCCTCCCATTGCCACTGGTTCAAAGGTATATTCTGCGGTTGTGAGCACTTAGTCTGTGTCTTCTTGGGTTGCAGTTGGAGTGCTGTGCATGAAATGGTGTACTGGAAGGAGAGAGGGGATGAGTACAAATGAACAGCGTCATCTAATATCATAAATAGACTTTGTTCACTTAAAAATTCTCTTTATCAAAATAACGTCTTTTGGCTCAGTAGATGGAAGACATTCTATGGATTTATTGATTGAGTTTTCAAGATAATTTATTCTAAACTTCAGTAAAGCATTGCTGCAACTGCTCAGCACAAGGGAGGTCACATATCTGTCATCTTTCTGGCTGCTTCATGCAAGATGAGATAAATGGGTAACTGAAGTGGAGTGCATGGAGCCCAGCAAGTACTGTTGAACCACCATCTTCTCAGGCTTTTCTTCATAGTATGGACTAATGCAAAGCAAAATAGCACTTACCTGTCCTCCTTAGTTGACTTGATTGCATAATCATTCCCTTTTAACAATTAAGTAAAAGGGCAGTGCAGCTGAGTACAGGAGTGGAACAACAGTGAAACTAAAGCAGTCTAGAAGAGAATCCTGAGATCAAGATTCTTATTCCATGTAATAACTACAAAGCCCTATTTTATCAGGTTTTTAGATGAATTTGGACATTAATTTAAGGTGAATTATGTCTTGCATAAATAAAATAGATGACAAAAATGAGGGCTTGGAAATGTAAAGAGTAACTCTTGCTGATAGGAAACAGTAGGAGTTTTTACCAAATCCATTTGGTGACTTTGATCCACAAAGAAATGAGTGGGGAACATTCCGGATTTAGAGATGGCTTATTTGAGAGTGGGAAAATGATTGGGACAGGGAGTTCCCCAACTGACCTGATGAGATTAAAGCAGTGTGTCCAGCACTTCCTAATATTTCTTAATTTTTGGAGAGGAAAAGGACAGACAATATATACCTTGCTCTGCAAGAACATGGCAGAGCACTGCCGTATTCAAGCTCTACTGTAAACTAGGAAACAGATGCCTTCAGATGTATCAGTGTGATAGTCAATTTTTGTCCCATTTCATAATGCAATTCATAACTACAGCGTTTTGGGGCAGTAGCAGATTTTTAAGGGATCCAGAAAACCAGGTACAGACAGAATTGCTTTGCATTTGCTTTGTCCCACCCCACAAAGGAAAAGGAAATTCAGAGAGGAACAAGTAGCAAAATTAGGTGATTGAAGAAAAGCTTAAGAGGTTCTTTAGAACTGCAGGCATCAACACTCCCCGGGGATATGGCAGCTTTGTCTGCTGATAGCAAGCCCTGGGAACTAACAGCCAAATTGCAGGTCACAACCTGGAATTCCCCAGGTGCTTCCAGAATGTCTGCACTAAAATGACTCAAACTCAATAAGAAAGGATGTCAGATTTGACCCCTGATGGCCCAGTGGAATCGGAGCAAACACTTGGATTTAAATCCAATCAATCTTGTGGGAAAGGTGACTGAACACCCCTTACAGCAAGAATTGTCCTAAGCTTGGGCAAGTAATTGATCTCTTGAGTACACTACAAAACAGATGTCCTGCAGGGAGTTGTGGAAATGAGCTAGAAACTGGAGGAGGAATGTGGCTGCCAGTAAAATGTTCTTATCTCTCTGTAGTAGTCGCAGTTGTACCATTATGTATCAGATCTCCATTACCATGATGTCTAAATATCTCTGAAATCCAAATGTTTATTATCAACATAACACAGGTAGGTGAGAGCTGATGTTCTCATCAGTATCCAGGTGAGAGGCTAGAGGAAGGGCCTGAGATCATGTGTGAATTATGGAATGATTTAGGCTGGAAAATACCTTTAAAATCATAGATCATAATATCATATAATCCAACCATTAACCTAACACTGCCAAGTTCTCTGCTAAACCATGTCCCTAAGCCACCACATCTACAGTCTTTTAAATACCTCCAGGAATGATGATTCAGCCGCTTCCCTGGGCAACCCGTTTTAGGGGTTGACAACCCTTACCATGAAGAAAATGTTCCTTGTGTCTAACCTAAACCTTCCTTGATGCAGCTTGAGGACATTTCCTCTCATCATGTCACTTGCTACCTGGTACCCCTACCTTGCTCCATCCTCCTTTCAAGTAGTTGTGGAGAGCAAAAAGGTCTAATCCTGAGTCTCATTTTCTTCAGGATGGACAACCCCAATTCCCTCAGCCATTCCTCATAAAACTTGTGCTCTAGACCCATCACCAACTTTATTGCTCTTCTCTGGACCTTCTGTAGGGTGAAACCAGGTGAAGCATATAGCAGGACAAGAATTGGCACAGCTGTCAGATCTTGGGTTATTACCAGCTGTATGTCCCAAAACCAGATGTGCAGCTTCTTGCAACTAGGATGAGGTGGACCTATGTGAAATGAATGAGAAACTGTCCCTTTCTACTGTCTTAAAAACAAAGCTTTCCAAATTATGACCCATGGAGCCCTTGAGTTCAGGATATCTCAGTATGTAGTCTACAAGGGTGCCCTGATTTTTACCTCTGTGAAGCATAAAGGCATGATATTACAGAAGATCTCTGCTATGTAGCTAAACTCTGTGGTACCTGGCATGGAACCCTCCTTGAGCAAACATTTGGAGAGCCTATGCTTTAATCTAAAAGAGAAGAAAGTGCTGTACTGTTTGTGTTATTAAAGGGGCTGTACATTTTTCAGAGTCCTTTACTCTTAAAAAAACAGACTGTTGAAACATACTTAGATTCCACTTAGTCCTGGAAATGGCAGTCCTTGTTCTCACCAGCCCAAGGAGCATATGCGAAGTACCTGTCAGGCACTTTGTGCCACTTGATGTACTTTAGAGGTTTGTCAACTGGTATTTTCTCCCCTGTACCAAAGTCAAATGCAAAACGGTGAAATGAACATGTGGGAAGCTCTTAACCTTTCCTGTCTACCCATGACACACTGGATTACATTATTTATGGGACAGTTCTAGCTATTTTGGATTAATCAATCACTCTATTACGATGTCAAAACTATGTTGGCAGGAACTGTGTTACTTCAAGGTAAAGAGTCCTTTCTGTCCTGTGTTGCTTTATTCCACTTTCACCCACACACAAGACCTCTCTGCTAATTTTGCCTCTCTTGACAGGCCTGTGTATGCCTTTCAATGGATGCCAGGTTTAGTACAAGTCAATAGTGCTCTCTCATCATGAATAAAGCAAACCACATATTAGGCTAAATTAGGAGAGAACAGGGAAAGTTTATTCTGCTCTTCATCGTGCTGGTGGCACCACAAAGTTTTGATTTCCAACTGAAGTGGGATGCTGGGAAACTGGAGAGGGTGTTCTAGGGGGCTCCAGGATGGTTAGGATCTAGACCCCATGTCTACACCAAACTCTTCTTGACAGTGGCAGGCAGTATAACAGGCTAATGGTCACAAGTTGTGTCTCGGGAGCCTCAGGTTGGATGTTAGTCTCCCAGTGATGAAGCTTTTCATAAGAGTTTTGTGGAATCATAAAATGAAAGAATGGTTTGAATTGGAAGGGATTTTTAAAGGTCATCACATCCCAACATCCTGCAGTGTGTAGGGACATTTTCAACTAGAACAGGTTGCTCAGAGCCCTACCAACCTCATCTGGAATGGTTCCAGAGATGAAGCATCTACCACCTCTCTGGGCAAAGCGTACCAGTGTTCACCACCCTCAGTGTAAAAAATTTCTTCCTTCTTACTACTCTGAATCTCCCCTCTTTTTGTTTATCTTTTTGTTCAAAACCATCACCCCTTGTCCTGTCATAATAGACCTTGCTGAAAAGCCTGTCCCCACCTCTCTTGTAGGCCCCTTTTAAGTACTGAAAAGCCACAATAAGGTCTCTTAAGAACCTTCTCTTCTCCAGGCTGAACAACCTCAGCTCTCTCAAGGCAGATAGGTTCCAATCCTTTTCACCTGTATCCAGAGAGGTTCTGGAGTCTTATGCTCCGGGGATTTGCAAGACATAGTTGCACAAAGCCACAGTTGACCTTGTCTAGTACTGGCTTTGAGACACTGAACTACAGGCATCTAGATGTACCTTGCAACCTGGGTTACTCTCCACTCCTGCCATCTGTTAAAACTGTTTCATATAAGAATGGTTTGTTCTTTCATTTCCCCTGTGTTGTTGTTTTTATTTTTCCTATAGCTCTTTTAGCCTCACTGCACCACTTCTATTCAGCCCATCTCAGTCCCCAAAATACTCAAAATACTGCTCTTAAATTGTGCTTTGGCATGAGTCAGTGGAGAGTATGTTTTAGCCTCCTCCATCTTTTCTGTCCTCAGACTTCTTCAGACTTGCTCTTTATCATTAAAAGAGGGTTGCACTTCTCTAAGCATAGCTTCTTGATGACATAGCCTTCTGCTCTCACCTCTTACTTTCTGTCTGTACTCTTAAGTCTTAGACTTACCCCTTTTCCTTCCTCCTGAATTTCTGGAGTCTCATCTAGGATTCATTCTTTTATATGGCTGATAGCCTGAGTGCAGCATTTCTCTGAGCCCTTAAATCATTTCCTGTTTTCAAGACTTCGCATTTGAAATCCATGATAGCCTCTAAGCATGCCTCTGTGGAACTTGCTGTACAACACTTGCAGTTCTTGCAGCAAGTTCTCAAGTTTTCTCTCCAAATCTGAGGCTGTATTAGTTATGGCAGCAAGAAATACTGCAGCAGTTACTACTGTAAACTCAGGATTCCAATATCCACTTTGAAATTTCTTTATTGGCATTTGAAACAATTAAAAAAGGGGACCCTGCTGCTGCTGATTGGTACCAGACCTGCCAGTTTAAAACATGCAGTTTGTAGTAAAACCTTCTTGTCCCCTTGTCTGTGCAACTGTGCAGCTGTTGGTGAGAGTCTTCAGGGATAGAACAAAGCATGAAAGTGTGGTTTATGTGGATATAAAATCACAGTCTCTGAGTCTATAAATGACTTAGTCTGGAGCATTGATCTTTTCCTGCCATTGCTAATGGGAATATTTCTCTGTCATCTGCAGTCCCAGAACAGTTTCACTGTTCTGTTGTGTTGTTGCAGACATTGAGTTTGTTGCTGGTCTAACCCTTCTTCTGCTCATACAACCACTTTCACCATGGGGCAATGTACGCAGCACTGAACCTTGTTGAAGTTCTTACCATTAATGACTAAAATAAAGCTCCCTGCGTGTGTCATCTTATTCTTTTTACTTATAAGTGTCAGTCATGATTTGTAAAAGTCATTTCAGTGATGACTTGAAGACAGTGAAACTGTCTGTGTTATTGAGAATGTTAGTTCCCTGTGACAAAAATGGTGTTCTTGTCCTGCATGACATCAGATAGATGGTCTGTGCTTAGCAACTGATAATGATACCATTCATATTGTAATATTTTTTTTCCCCTTCTCTTTTTCTGCAGCCCCAGGCTGTCCAAACTTCCTGGTTGGGTTTTGAAAGATGGAAGCACATTTCTGGACAAGGTACTATACTGATGGTTAGAATTTTCTTGTCATGCAAAAAGCTACCTGAAGGGTTAGGAACTTGCACTGCAGGAACAAAACTTCCATGCTGACTCACTGCAAAGATTTCTCTGCGTACCCTCACCAGCCATGATGTCCTTGTATAGCAGAACATTTTGAAACAAAATGCTAATAGTGACTCTGAGGCTTTTAAGTTTTCAGAACTAGCCTACCTTTTTACAAAATCCTCTTAAAATGCAGAAATCATCAGTATGGATATTGTCTTATTTCATGGAGCTCCATAAATAATAGCACTTTGCTGTATTAAGAGTGCCTTTTATTCAACAGTTTCACTGACACTAAAACTTCATGGCATGCTTATAGATGAGGTTGATAGATCCTTTTTTAGGCAGGAGAACTATGAGAAAGTGAATGGCTTGCCTATGGGATGTCTCTTGGAGAGGAAAAGCGTGCCTTTGGCCTCTGAAATCAACATGTGCTCTGCTGCTGGACATAGCAGGGAGGGTATTCTTTCCAGCCTTCTAATTCTAAGACACAGGACTCACTCAGCTTCATAAGAGACACAGAATTTTTCTTTTTCCCCCTTTTTCATTGCATTAGTTTTGTTGGCAGAATTTATCTGGGGCTTCAAGCAAAACTTGGCACTGCAGCATCCAGTTTGATCTGCTGTAGTGGAACAATGAGCACAAAAATATGTCAGATGTTAGTAAAATAGGCAGATCCATTTCAAATGTGTGCAGCAATAGGTATCAGTAGAGAAAATACTGTTTTATTAGACTGTTCTCTGACTGTGTGAACATTAAAGGCAAATAGTAATAATAGTTGCTTTTGTAGGGAACTTTGAGGTGGACAAAATGGTTTGATCTGATTTTTTACAGGCAAGGGAGCTGAGGATCATATATTAAAGACCTGATTTTTCTTCTCATTGGAGACAAAAGAAACTGTACAGGCAGCATTTCTGTTAATAAAATAGTAACGTGTCTATTCAGAGTACATGTGAACTGGCAGTTGCAGAGCTATGGAGGCTCAGTGACAGGACTGGAATTGCCCAGTTTGAATTCCCTGTAATTTGTTTCTCCTGAACCCCAGGCTTATTCTGAGAGCACTGGGCTCTGCTCTGTCCAAAGAATGGCAAGGCTCTCAGCGTATTTTTATACGTGATGTATTTACATTTCTGTGGTGCTGCTGCTGCAGTCTGTGCTCAGGAGATATCTTCAGTCTCTCACAGCATCAATGGAAATAATGTGTTAAAAATTCAAAGGCAGCATCTCTTGCCTTCACCTTGACCATTGTAACTGCCTGGAATGGTAAATTCTTTGACCCATGCTGGAAAAAGGCACGGGAAAGAGTCAAAGGGGGATGTTTTATCATGCCAAGTGGACATTCCTGTTATAGCACTCTCTGGGTGACAGTTATAAAACTTCAGTCCTGGAGAGGCATTGAAATTTGCTGCGATCTAGTTTTAATCATTTTGAACTCTCTTGAGATGAGGTTAGGAGACTTCTGCCACTAGATGTAATTGCTCATTTGTTATTAGTTGGCAGGTACACTGTAATTATTAAGAATTGGATTCAATCTTTAATTCTGTCAGTCTGAAGCTAGCTGAGACTGCTCGCTTTGGGACAAGGAAGAGAAGCATCCTCAAGAGAAGGCACAGTGGGCAATAGGTAGCCTGTAAGTTTGGTTAGGTGTAGAGCTGGGAATATTTGTGTTTCATACATAATCCTGAAGAATGTGACTTTTCATGTGACAAAGATTTCTGATGTCAACCTTGAAGAAAGAAGAAGAAATAGAGTACTAGAGATCTAGTAGAAATAAATCCAACAGCAAGAGCTATGTGGAGGTTAGATCCCTGAAAGGTGTTTTCATCAAATGCTCTGAGACAGAGGCTAAAAATTATATTTTGTTTCTAGTAAGGAGCAAAACAGAAAAGGTTTGATATTTGGAACTAAAACTAAATTCCTAACTCATAAGACAACCAAGGCACTCGGAAGGTGCTGTCCACAGCTTCCAGGTCAGGAGAGCAACAAATTAGAGAAGAGTGGTCTTCATGACCCACTTTTCAGTTCATACTTCTGACTCTGATAGACAAAGTCAACTTGCATTGTTACACTTTTCCCAGCCAACACATCTGCAGTTGGAAGAGCAGAGAAAATGCAGCTTCCTAGGACAGCACCTCCTTCATGGCACCAGCAAAACCAGTAGTTACCAGAGTGCTGTCTCTGTTCCTCTGTATGAGGATCTGATCCCTTAAAGTGCCAAGCAGCCTCATTACAGAATGCCAGCATGTTAGTGGGTTGGAAAGAACCTCCGAAGAACATCCAGTCCACACCACCCCCCTAAGCAGCAGCATCTAGAGCAGGTTGTACAGGACTGCATCCAGGCAGGCTTGGAATATCTCCAGTGAAGGAGACTCCACAGGCTCTTTGGACAACCTGTTCCAGTGTTCCCATCACTCTCACAGGAAAGAAGTTTTTCCTTACATTTAGATGGCGCTTCCTGTGTTCCCACTTGTGCCCACTGGCCCTTGTCCTGTCACTAGGTATCACATGATCTCACATGAAAGCAATTTCAGCATGTCTGCTTACAGGAGATTATATCTAGAAGGCAGTTAAATGTAATGTAGTAAGAGGCTGGAAACTACCTGTGATGAAAAGTGTTTGCAGGTGCAAAATATGCTGCACTGGGGTAACGTTGCATTGAATTTGTGTTCTCTCTTTGATATGCTTTTCTTATAGGAACTGAAGGAGTGCTCTGGCCATGTGTTTGTAGATTCTGTGCCTGAGTTCTGTTTACCAGAGGTGAGTTTGTTCAAAACCTTACTGAAAAATCCAACTCCATTCAATCATGTGAGACAAACTTACTCTTGGATTTATGTCAGTTTATTATTATCATAGAATGATTTGGGTTGGAAAGGACCTTAAAGATCATCTAGTTCCAACATCCCTGCCATGGGCAGGAACACCTCCTACCAGACCATGTTGCTCAAGGGCTGATCTGACTGGGCTTTGAACACTTCCCAGGACTCGAGCCTACACAACTTCTCTGGGCAACCTGTTCCAGTGTCTCACTACCCTTACAGTGAAGAATTTCTTCCTGATGTCTAATCTAAATCTACCTGGCTCAAGTTTGAAGCCATTACCCCTTGTCCTGTCACTACATGCCTTTTTATGAAGTCCCTCTCCAGCTATCCTGTAGGCCCACTTCAAATATTGGAAGGCTGCTGTAAGGTCTCCAATACTCAGTGAATAGTAATTCTAAAACGTGTTGTTAAGGTGCTTCTAGTGTCTATAACACTGGGAAAAGAAGGGAAACAACCCTTTTTGACAGTGATCTGAAAGGTGTCCTTGAGCAGATCAGTATCTCACAGAAGACCAAGATTTAACTGTCTGTTTTTCTGGGCTTTCCAGAGACAATATGACTGAGCCAGATTCAGTTACGACAGGCTACATGTGCTGATCTAGGTAAACACAGTGAATGAAGACAAGGAAAGCTGCTTCTCTCTAACCACAGATGCATGACTTGCCTAGTGGAGCTCCCCTAGGAAGCTGGCCATGTGGTTAAGCCAGTGTTTGATTCCACTGGGCTGCAGTCAGATGCATTGTTCTGCCAGGGTCAAATCTAGGGTACAAAGTTTTGCTGCCTTCTTAGCTGTTCTTATCTGCCTCTGTGACGTAAGAACTGCACTTGGTATCCAGTGACATAACTGCAAGTACCTGCTTCTCAACTTATTGGGTTTGGGGTTTTTTTGTTTTGTTTTGTTTTGTTTTTCAAGAACATTGTGCAGAAAACAAGACTATGGAACAATGCTTGAATTAACTGGGCTTACCTGACTGATCAGATAAATGCTGTATGTAGGAGAGCTGAAGGTCTAGAGAGGTTCTCCTTCTCCTCTATTCTTCCCTGCTGAGACCATATCTGCAGTACAGTGTCCAGTTTTGGGCTCCCCAATTCAAGAGAGACAAGGAACTGCTAGAGAGAGTCCAGTGGAGAACCACAAGAATGGTTAGAGAACTTGAGCATCTCCCTTAAAAACAGAGGATGAGAGACCTGGGGCTGTTTAGTCTGGAGAGGAGACTTGAGAGGGAATCTATCTGATCAGTGCCTATAAATATCTGAGGAGTGGGTGTCAAGTGGATGGGGCCAATCTCTTTTCAGTGGTGAGCAGTAATAAGACAAGGAACAATGGATACAAACTTGAACATGGAAGGTTTCACCTCAATATGAGACTTCTTTACAGTGAGGATGGCAGAGCACTGGAACAGGCTGCCCAGGGACTTGCGGAGTCCACCTCTCTGCAAACTTTCAAAACCCTCCTGGGTGGATTTCTGTGCAGATCCTGCTTTTGGCAGGAGGGTCGGACTGGGTGATCTCTGGAGGTCCCTTCCAAACTCATTCTGTGAAGAGGTAAAAAGTTGAGCAAAGAGCAGGAGGTGAACAGTGAGGAGTAATCCAGGAATAGCATCCTCTTTCCTCAGCTGTGTTCAGGCTCTGGTAACATTCTTAAGTTCATCTTAGGATATTTCTCTATCTTTCAAAGAGACAATTGCTTTTGGGCAGCAATTCCGCACACACCCCACCCCACCCCCCACCCTTTCTGCTTGATCTTGTTGACAGAAAGTACAAAACACTTCTGGAAGGTTGTTGTCACATTGCTGGGGTTCTGGTGATAGCATTTCTGTCTGTGGGTTCCATGAAACTTGCCTCTTGTAGCTTCTGACTCTTGTCACCTTGATTCTTTGAAGCAAGTTGGCAGCTCTGGAGCTGGTTTTGGCAAGTGACATCCACAGATCTGTGTGCAATTGTTTGTTTTCCGCAACTGGACCGGATATAATCCAATCACAAATGAAAACAAACTACCTCAAAACTTAATAATTCTGGCTTGTGAGCTTTCTGGTTACAGTCCTGTGGAAGGGAGGGATGTAGCAAGCATCTGTATTCCTACAAACTACTAGCTGACCCAGATCTTGGGAGGGATGAGTTTATATCCTGGATTTCCTTTGGAATTGAGGCCGTGGTGGGGTTTAGGATGTTTCAGTAGACTTTCTTGGCTACATCATTGGGCTGAGAAGTACCCATATATATAGCTCTAAGTATAATTGGTGGGGAGCTGCTGCTTCACTATACAGTGTCATCACTGAATGGAACCATTTTCCCAGCAGTGCGTGTTACAGTTAGATAGCAACAAGCTGGATGTCATCATTGTAGGAATTTGACAAATGGCCTCTCAAATCCTTTGGTTCCCAAAGTTTCCAACAGGTGCCAAGTATCTCCGCAAGCCTTAGAAACGGATCCGTTAGTGACACAAATTTCTCATCTCTAGCTTCATAGGCTCCCCTGTGTGCAGGAGGGTTCAGATGTCATAGCCAGCTGAATCCATCAGCAGAGTCAAAATGTTGCTGGTGTTTGGCAGCACAGTGTAAGATGGAGCTTGTGTGAAACAGGCTTTGCCTTCCTTTGTCTCCCTCCATTCCACTTTTGAAGAAACTTGTCTGCAAAAGCAGTTTGTTTGAGAATCACAGTATCACTTCCTGGAACACCATTGCCAGAGAAAGCCAAGTTTTGAATGTAATCCAGAAGCCACAAGGTGATAAGAGGCTGTCTCATCAGCAGAGCATACTTCCACATGTCAGAGTGCAGGGCGCAGCCCTCTCTTTGCTTGGCAACCTACTGCTGTCTTTCACTTCACATTTAAGAAACATTTTTAAACCTCTTCAGCTCATAAGCACTTTTAGTAAGATTGCCACAAGTCCCAGGGAAGATTTTTACTTTGTTTTGGATTTGACACTCTCTTCACCCAATTAGGCAATGCTTCCAGCATGCTTGAGCCTGGGAAGTGATAATCTGTATCCTCCAGATGGCTTGTTGGGCTGAATGAGTCCCACCTTGATTCTGTATGATGTGCACACAGCTGAAAATGAAGCTGTGAAGGGCCAGAGAGGTAGGAGCAAGTGTCAGCAAACTTTGATACCATGTAGTGAGTAAATTTCTACCTGGCAAGCTTAGTAAGATTAAGAGTGTCCTGTCGAATCTGAGGATGGTGTTTCACCTACTGTACTCAACTTGAAGATCTTGCCTCCCACATCAGCTGTGATCACCAACTGAAACCAGGAATGCTTAGCTATGAGTTAAGCAGCTTGTCACCAGAGCACTGTGTCAGCCCTCTGAAAAGCTGAGTGACCTACTTTCTTGCCTTTTTTCATTCAAATTGCTGGACTGAGCCTTGTAATCAGATAATGTGTGCTTGATGAGTGTTGAATTCCATTAGCTGCTCTATAATAACTGAGTTAGAGGTCATGTATCTTGTAGATTTCTGACTTGACAGCGTTTGTGTTATAGTATTACCAGTAAATATTTCTAATTAAAATTCCTTTAACAATGTGTGAAATCTCCTTTCACTCTCTGAACTGCTGCCTTAACTGTCACATCAAAACAAGCTGGACCCTCACATCTGTTTTGTTGGATCCTATGAATGAACTTAAGCTCCTGCTGTAGAGAACATGGATGAGGAAGATGCCAAGCATTTGCTTTGGGAAAATATGGGAATTATTTTAAGCATATGAATAAGTACAATCTACATTTATCTCTCACTCTCCTGGGGTATGTGTTTAAAAAAAAAAAAAACACCTCAACAAATCTGTACTGAAGTGCAGCATTCCTCCTTAAGGAAGCACACGTCAGGTGTTTCATGAAAGCATGCTCATAGTGCTTCTCTCAACAGCAGCCATTTCACTACATGACAGACAAACCCATGGTATCCTTTGGAGATTTGAGGACAGAATAATTTCAGGGAGCTTTTAAAATCAATCCTGTTCATTTAAAGGAAAAAATAATCTTTGCAACAACTTAGACACGCCTCCTTTCTGTCTCTCTTAATGTCAGTTCCATTCCTGCAATAAAAAGTTCAAAAAGGAAAAGTTTTTCTGCCATTGATTAAACTACATGAAAGGGTCACGTGTTGCTTATCTCTTTCCTCTGTTTTCAGACTGAGCTGCTTGACCTCTCCACAGTCGATGTAATCTTGATCTCCAACTATCACTGCATGATGGCATTACCCTATATCACAGAGTACACAGGGTTCACTGGAACAGTGTATGCCACTGAGCCCACTGTTCAAATTGGCAGGTAAAAAACCCCTTAATATTCTCTACTCCTCTTTCATCACTGCTAAGGAAAAGGTGTAGGAGACAATATGGGTAGAATAGTGTCTAGAGTAGTGTCTAATGTTCCAAAGAAGCTCTTAGGCAGTAGTTGAATGACAGCCAAGTCCTCAGTACTACAAATGTGTTAACTCACTGTTTCCCAACTTCTGTAACCGTCTGTTTTCAACATTTACAGCAGGTGTTTGTGTGGAGTCCAGGCACTAGATGTGGGATAGCAGATCTTGAGTGGACAGAGACACCTGCAGTGGTTGGACAGAACAAGTTACAGAGTTTCAAACCGCACCAGGGTGGGTTTAGGTTGGATGCTAGGAAGAAGTTCTTCGTAGAAAGAATGATTGGCATTGGAATGGACAACCCCCGGAGGTAGTGGAGTTGCCATCCCTGGAGGTGTTTAAAAGGAGGCTGGATGAGGCACTTAGTGCCATGGTTTAGTTAATTAGAACGTGTTAGGCAATAGGTTGGACACAATCCTAGAGGTCTTTTCCAACCTGGTTAATTCTGTGACTTGATGATCTGAAAAGTCTCTCCCAACCTCAACAATTCTATGATACTGTGATTCTAATGACAATACCACCAACTTCAAACCTTCAAAAAACACAAATGAAAATTCTTTCCTGGTCCTCTCTGCTCTGATTGAACAGAAGAAGAATCATGAATCTTTTCAGTAATAAGTGACTTTAGGGTTGTTGCCTTATAGTTTTTCAGCATTTGAAAGTCATAATCACACTTTCTTCCACACTGTGGAGGGCAGTCTAAACTGTCTTCCTCTTGAATGAGTCGAGATAGAATCACAGAATCGTTTAGGCTGGAAAAGACCTTTAAGGCTCTGGAGTCCAAAAACTGACCTAATACTACCAAGTCTTCTGCTAAACCATTTTTCTGAGCACCACATCTACATCTCCTTTAAATACCTTCAGAGATGATGATTCAACCACTTCCCCTGGCAGCCTCTTCCAGGGCTTTACAATCCTTCTGAGGAAGAAAATGTTTCTCATCGCCAACATAAACCTCCTTTGGTACAACTTTAGGCCATTTCTTCTTCTATCACTTGTTCCTTGAGGGAGGAGAACAATGCCTACCTTGCTCCAATCTCCTTTCAGGGAATTGTAGAGGTGGACAAGGTCTCCTCTGAGCCTCGTTTTCTCCAGGCTGAACAATCTCAGTTCCCTCAGCCATAAGCTCTGAACTCCAAAGAGAAGCACTAAGAAAACCAGCATAGAGTCGAGACTGAAGTAGGAAACATGAGACCTGAGAATGTAGTCAAACATATAATAGCAGTCATATAATTGCTCAAGTCAGTACCAAGGGCTACAGGTTTTGCCTTTGACCGAGTCAAAGTTAGCTTTTGATGTATGCATCTCTGGTAAAAAGAACAGCTTCCACACTCAAGAATTACAAACCAGATTAAGCCATGGTATCTAAACTACTCTGTAAGCACTTTAGGGCAGGAATCTTTGTCTGTTAAAGGTCCTATGCAAACTTTCCACACCAAAGTAATTCTCCCATTGTGTAAAAACAAACAGAAACTGAAAGCCCTTGTAGGAGAAAGGAATTGTATAAATATGAACTAGTAGTGGACCTCTGGGGTGCTGCTGGCCCATAACTGAAAATAACAAGCATAGCCTTGTTGGAGAGGATCCTGTTGTTCTGCTCACCACAAGTATTTCCATATGCCATTCTTCTGCAGTTAAATCTGTCTCTTTCTAGGGAAAGCATGTGTACAGTTACAACCACGGTTTAGTTTTGGGCAGTGAAAGCTGCAGTTCTAGTTTTTAATGCCTGACAGTTTTCTGCCTCAAATGCTGTGTTGTACATTTCTAGATGAGGAGAGTTCACTCTGACAATGTACTTGGCTTCTCTAAGTGGTAAACTGGCAGCAGTTAATGAGTTCTCTTCCTATATTGTGTCTCATTCTGTAAGGCAAGCAGTCAGTACCAAGGAAAACTTGTGCATCAGGAGAGAGATTTGGGAATTCCTCCTGTCCTGCCACTTTCTGGGCCAGATCCTCTGCTGTCACAACCAGACAAACAGACTTGCATTAATTTGAGCTTGAGGCACACAGTGGGGAAGTAAGGATCACGTTGATGTGGGGTAATAGTCTCTACAGGAAGAACCTCTCTTGAAAACAGCCTGATAGTGTTAGAATTTGTGTGCTATTTTGGAAGTGTTTGGGACAAAGTTCTCTCTTGTGTGAAAGGCTGCAATACTAATTTAGTTGTGATATTTTTTTCAGACTTCTCATGGAAGAATTGGTGAATTCTATTGAACGTGTGCCAAAGGCTCAGTCTGCCTCCATGTGGAAGAACAAGGAGGTACAGAGGTAAGAAACAAGCCGCTTGGAAAAGGGTGACTGTCCCAAAACACTAACCACAGTGGGTCAGCTCCCACCGTTTGAATTTTCTATGACTATTAAGCAGGGGGGAAAAAAGCCCACAAGGTTTACAGGTATGACTTGGTTCTTTCTTTAACAGTTTGCATATTGTTGATCTTCCAAACAACCATATTAAGTTTGATTCCTGGAGGGAGACTTGGTACCACAAGTCTCTCCTGACTTCCCCTCACACAGTTAAGCTCCAAAATCAACACGTTTTTGTATTAGCAATCTAAAAGTTGCTTATATTTACAAGCTTTTAAAACGTAACTCTATTGTATTGGAATAATTCTAATTTAAAATTATATATACATTGATATTTGCTGAAATGCTAAGAAAGTCAAGACAGAACTCTTGGACATCACTGGTGCCCAATCACAGAGCAGAACTACCTTCCTTCCCAGGGCTGCAGCCTGTTTTACACCTGAATAGCAAAGGTTTTGGTTTCTTTATTTTCCAAAGCTTAGAAGTAAAATTAAATATGATTAAAAGAAGGTTAGATGGAAGCTCCACGTCTATTCTTCCATCTGTGTGTAGAAACAAGGTACTCAAAAATAAGGTCTAAAATTTTTAAAGCCCAAAAATCATCCCTACCATTTACTAATTGCAGATAATGCTTTCCTTGGAAGTAAAAAAAAACAGTTTTAGGTACACAACAGATTCTGTGGAAGAGACACTTTTGGTTTTAGCACATTTTAAAGATAAGGCCAGTTGATTAGGAAGTTATTTTTAAAAGCTGCTTTGTGCATTTTTAATTGATCTCCCAATTTCTATTCCTATTTCTTAAGTGGCTTGATTTAAACTTTTGCTAAAAATGAATTATTTCATGTGTTATAAAAATAGTCTTGATATTTTCCAATATCACAAAGCAAAGAAAGAAAAACTACATAGAATTACAGAATGGTGGGGGTTGGAAGTGATCTCTGGAGTTCTAGTCTACCCACCTTGCTGAAACAGAGTCACCCAGAACAGGTTTCACAGGATCACGTTCAGGAGGGTTTGGAACCCCTCCAAAGAAATCTTCCATATCTTCTCTAGGCAACCTGGTCCAGTGCTCTGTTAACCTCAGAAGAAAGCAGTCTTTTCTTATGTTTAGGCAGAACTTCCTGGGATCTAGTTTGTGTGTTACTCTGTGCTGTTACTGGGCAGCACCGAAAAGGGTCTGACCCCATCCTCTGGACTCCTGCTCTTTAGATATTGATCAGCATTGCTCAGATCCCCTCTCAATCTGCTCTTCTCCAGGCTAAACAGCCCCAGCTCTCTCAACCTTTCGTCCTCACAGAGGTGCTAAAGTCTCCTCAGCATCTTCATAACCTCCCCTGAACTCTCTCTAATAGTTGCTTGGGAGCCCAGAACAGGACACATTATCCCAGATGTGGCATCACCAAGGCATATATTAATCCAAATTAACATGTTTAGCTATATATTGTACTCCCCTTAGCTTAGGAGGGGTCATTCCTCTCATTCTTCTGAAGGCGGCAAGTAGAACACAGATGTAAAACGAAAGACAATGAAGTTGATCAAGATTTTGTGCCACATGTCTTCTCTGGAGACTTTCAAAACCTGCCTGGATACATTCCTGTGTAACCTGATCTAGGTGAACCTACTTTACCAGGGGGCTTGGACTAAATGATCTCCTGAGGCCCCTTCCAGTTCCCACCATTCTGTGATTGTGCTGTATACTTTGATTGCAACAGTGAGGTTTTTAATTTTGGAGCTTTATGATAAGTCCAGAATCACTCCTGAAACTCTCACTGATGTGAATAGAGAGAACTAGAGCCTTTATTCTGGTCACAGGACTGCTTGTGTTTTGTATGCATGGTTTAAAGGAGAATCATATATCTTGGAGCTCATTTACTGTCACTTTCCTGGTGGTCATATTTTAGAAAAAGTGCTGTCTAGCACTTTGTGTGCTGTTGACTCTTCCGGAGGCTAAAGTCTTTGTTCTTATTCAGCTTTGGTAGAAGGTTGGAATATTTTTGTTGGAGTGGTATTTAAAATAAATTTTTCTCTCTCATACTCCTCCAGAAGCACCCTAACATTGATAGTTCCTCTTTGATACTGTCAAGTAGCTGTTGTAATGGAGCACTAGTGGAGGCAGAGGGAAGGTCTAAGAGCCTAACCCCTAGGAAAAGAAGACATCCTTCTGTCCCTCACAGAATCATGGAATCATTTAGGCTTGAAATGACCTTTAGGATCATGGAGTCCAGCCATTAACCTAACACTGCCAAGTCTGCTGCTAAACCATGTCTCCAAGGACCACATCTAAATGTCCTTTAAACATCTCCAAGAATGAGGAATCAATCACTTATCCAGGCAGCCTATTCCAGGGATTGACAACCCTTTCGAAGGGAAGAAATCATTCCTTAAACATCTCCTGGGATAATTTGAGGCCATTTACTTTCCTTCTGTCACTTGCTTCTTGAAAGAAGAGACCAACACCCAGTTCACTTTAACCTCTTTTCAGATAGTTGTAGAGAGCAAGAAGGTTTCCCCTCAGCCTCCTTTACTCTAGACTAAACAACCCCAGTTCCCTCAGCTGCTCCTCACAGGACTTGTTCTTTACATCCTTTGAGAGTTTCCTTGCCCTTCCTGGGGCCTACTGTGGCATTGTGTTACAGGACCTCTGGAGCACAGCGCACTGCCACAATGTGGTATGTCGTTGGGAACGTCCACTAGATGGCAGGTCCCTCAGATTTCCTGAAATGTGCACCTTACCCCAGTATGAGATAGAGGCAAGGCAGAGAAATGCTCTGCTAGTGGGGATAGCCAGATGTGGCCCTGCAGGTGTTTGCTAACAAGTCTATGGATCATAAATTCTGCCTTGAGGCTGTCACAAACCACTGTGGTCTGGGAACTGAAACAAAGGGCTAAGTCCAAATTCCCCTTCCAACTGTGCCCCGCCTGTACTCTGAGTTACTGACTTCAGCTCTCTAGGCTTCTGTGAAGTGGAGCTCCTATCCACTGCAGAGGGTGTACAGCAACTTAATTAATGTTTGCAAAGTGTTTTGAGCTTCCTGGTGACAAGTGTCAGGAAAGCGTGAATGGAACTGCTTATTAGAGCATGTGAGCAAACATCTAGTGATCCACAAATTAACACCTGGCTAATAGCACATGCATGGCTTGGCTGACATCCCTTGCTTAAAAAAATGTGCTCCTTGGTGATTTATTATCAATGCTTGGTTGTTGCTAGAACAGAATACTTATTACTTCTGACTCTAACTTGACTTTTTCAGGCTGATCAATCACCATTACTGCTTTACAGTTCAGCTAGTTCCGCTCTAGAGTTAGGCTAAAACACAAAGCGTTGTCATCTTCATTAGACAAAGCAATGAAGTATTTTAACTTCAAATACTGTATAAAATATAAGAAGTTCATTATAGCAGCTTACATTTTCCCCATTATCAGGTCCACTCTGAACTAATTGCTTAGGAAATTTTATTACAATTGGTCTTTATTTTAAATGAACAGTCTCTGTAGGTGCTCAGTCAAGATATCCTGGGCTGTATTAAGAGAAGCATGGCCAGCAGGGCAAGGGAGGTGATTCTGCCCCTTTACTCTGCTCTCATCAGAACCCACCTGGAGTACTGTGTGCAGTTCTGGAACCCTCAGCACAAGAAGGACATGGAGATGTTGGAGTGCGTCCAGAGGAGGGCCACTAAGTTGCTCAGAGGGCTGCAGCTGCTTTGCTATGAGGACAGGCTGAGAGAGTTGGGGCTCTGCAGCCTGGAGAAGAGAAGGCTTCGAGGGGACCTGATAGTAGCCTTCCAGTATCTGAAGGGGGCCTACAGGAAGGCTGGGGAAGGATTATTTACAAGGTCCTGCAATGACAGGACAAGGGGCAATGGGCTTAAACTGGCAGAGGGGAGATTTAGACTAGATGTTAGGAGGAAGTTCTTTACAGTAAGGGTGGTGAGGCACTGGAACAGGTTGCCCAGGGAGGTTGTGGATGCTCCCTCCCTGGATGTGTTCAAGGCCAGATTGGATGAGGCCTTGAGTGAGCTGTACTAGTGGGAGGTGTCCCTGCCTATGGCAGGGGGTTGGAACTAGATGATCCTTGAGGTCCCTTCCAACCTTACCATTCTATGATTCTATGATTCTATGATTAGGATTCAGGGGGATAAAGGGGAAGTTTGCTTTATGAGAGACATTTTGTCAGCTACCTGTTTGATTGCTTCTTTCTATAGTGTCTGAAATGGGTGGTTTTCAGACACAGAGTAGTGGACAATAGAAACCAATGTTATTTCCATTCTCCTCTCCCTTCAAACAAGGACATGTGTTGTATACTAGATGTTAACCTGTGCATTGAACAGGAGGGGCTGTCTTTGTGCATTTACTCAGTTAAGAATGCAAATGTCTAAGTTTCTTAAACATACGTTTTGTATTGTAACCACTGGGTCACACTACTTCATGGTAGCTTCCAGTTCGTGGCTATAGATTGGTTGTCCTGGCATTTGCCCACATACATCTGGTTGTTACATAGAGTCACAGAATAGTGGGGGTTGGAAGGGACCTCTTGAGATCATCTTGTCCAACTCCACTGCAAGGTCACTCAGAGCAGTTTGCCCAGGATTGCATGCAGATGGCTTTGAAATCTCTCCAGAGGAGGAGAGATTTTGAGCAACCTGGCCCAGGGCTGTCACTCATAGGAAAGAATTTTTTCCTTGTATTCATATGGAACGTCCTAGGTTCCAATTTGTGCCCATTACCCCTTATCTGAAAAGAGTCAGGCCCCATCCTTTTTTCCTCCACCTTTTATCTGTTGATAAGCATTGAGAAGACCCCCTCTCAGTCTTCTACAGGCTGAACAGCCCTGGGTCTCTTAACCTTTTCAGGTAATAATAATTACGTGTTTCCATAGTGTTAGTGGATTCCCTCCAGACTTTAAAATATCCTCTAGTAACTTTCTGTACAGATTTTAAAAGCACAGGTGACAGGTTGAATGCCAGCAGAGACACTTCTGAGAAACCACCAGTCTTCATTGTCTCTGTGTGCCACTCAGTGAAGAACGAAACGGTTGGACACTGGTGCCTCTAGTCTCTGTTAGGAATTGGAGCATGCTTACAGTGTAGCCAGAATCAAGGCTGATAGAAACTTACTTCAGTCACCAAGGGCAATTCCCTACTTTTCTGCATTACCTGGACATAAATTCTCCTCTTCCCAGAAGAGAAGCTCCTGAAAGCATCCAGCACTAAATGCTTCTTATGGTAGGTTAAAGGCTTTTACAGGCAATTTGCTTCAGTGCAGTGGTGGACAACTATCCACGTTGTTTGGCCTTTTGTTGTTTATGACTTCCCAAAAAGACCTTGAAGACTTTGTTTGTTTCCTTAAGCGTCATGCTTTCAGCCAGGGTATACTGGAATTACAGTTAGTGCACTAGACCTGTACAGCCATCTTGGCAGTAGCTGGCCTTAATCTTTTCTTCAGTACCTTAAATTACGGAGGAGTTCACTGACCTAGTAGATATGACAATAAATTAAAATCCTTTAAACACATTGATCAAAGAAACTTGACCAATTTCCATAAATCTTTGGAAATTGGTTTAAATTAGTCTTTGATTTAGCATTGGTTTAATATACCAAAAAAAATAATTCCTATTCTTCTTACACATTTGGCAGCTGTGCCGCTTCCTGCCTTAGTTCATGTTGCTAAGGAAGATTTATTTCCCAGAAGTTAGCCATCGCTCTTGCAGCCTATGACATTACAATTCACTTCTTCCCTTGACAACACTGCCCAGCTAACTTGTAATGCCTGTGAAGAGTAGAATGGATGGATTTTACTTTGGTGTAAAACATCTTAAATACTTCCGTGTAGGGGATTTCAAAGAGCTCTGCAGTGTCAGCTAATGTACCCTTGACAGTACACTCAGAAAGCAAGGGGGTATCTCAGTTGAAAGCAGTGAAGCTGAGGTACAGAGGCACATGCTTTGGAAGAGGCTGGTGACAAAAGTGGGAGCAGAGCCAGAACTTTAATCACAAGTTCGTAGGTTGTTTTCCTGTTCTTAGGATATGCAAAATAGACACTGATCCAAGACCCCAGTCAGCTCTACCAGTTCTAGTGGTGTGTTTCATGTCGATGTGTCAGATCAGCCAGCATCTTTCATCAGTGTTGAAAATAACACAAGAGTTGCTATAACACCTTCATTACAGCTACTTCTTTGATGAGAGGGATGAAGAGGAACAACAACAAAGAAAGCTGAAGCAGAGCAGGCTTAGGCATGAAGCAGAATGGGCAGTGTTGGTTCTGCTTCTCAGCAGGCAGGAGGTCTTGTTCCTCACTTTGAAGCGCCAGGCATATTTCTAATAAAAAGGAAAAAAGGAGAAAAATCTAAGACCTGGGGAATATAAATGGGAATAAAAACTGGTGGTCCATCAGGAAGTCATGCAAATGTCCATGCTCTGTTGGCCTTTGCAGATTACTGCCTGCCCCTCTGAAGGATGCAGTGGAGGTGTCGATGTGGAGGAAGTGCTACACCATGCCAGAAGTGAACGCAGCGCTCAGCAAGATCCAACTCGTGGGGTATTCTCAGAAAATTGTGAGTACTGTAAAGCTGTCCTCAGGTCAACAGTAACAACTTGCCGTTTCTCATCTTTTCTCTGAAAATGCCCTTCCTCTTCCATTTTCTCTCTAGATCCTGTGTTAGCACAGTCTCTTAGTGTGCTTCCCCAGAAGGGTTGTACTTTGGTGAGATCCATTTGTTTCTCCTTTTCCTCAGGGAGGCAAATTTTAAGGCAGTGCACCTTCAAATTGGGAGGTGATGTTGATGGCTGGCCCACTGAGAACTGGGAGGATGTACGAAATGAATGTATCCTCTCTTGTAAGCCACATCCCCTCCCGAGTTACCGTTTCTCGCTTCTGGGAATCTTTTGAGTGCTTTAGCCTCCTCCACTTTCATACTGCAAATTAGGGATTGTAAACAAAACCTAATGGTTTGAGGTGAACTTCAAAAACTCTTTTTCCAGTGTTCCTAGCTCCCACTTGTCTGTAATGCTACTGAATATAGACCATTTTTAGGTGCTTTCATTTCTGAACAAGCTGAACCAAAAATTTGGTGGTCTGCAGACAAGTTTTTTTATGGTTTGTTGGGCCATGATACTATTGTTGCTCAGGGCTGTAAGAAATTTAAAAAGTGAGTTAAAATAAGTTGTGTACCCAATATTTGCTGCCTTTTCTTAAGCAGTGGGCCATTGAAGTTTGGAGACTACTGTTTCTGTGTAAGAGGATTTGAAACAGTAACCAGTGGTGCTGTGTGTTAAATTTGGTGGAGTTTGTGTGGTGCTGCATTACAGCAGGTGAAAAAAAGACTCTGAACCACCACCGACATGGCTGCTGAAATAAGTAACAACTAACAGCTACAGCTTTCTGTAGCAGCTGGACAGGTTGAAGGCAATTTGGGTTCCTCAGTGTCCATGGGTGGTTACTGTTCATTTCAACTCTATGCACAGTGTGGGTGCTTCTCACCTTATTTTAGATCTATGCATCACAACCTATCAGTCTTTTACAGCTGCTAGGAATAGAGATATGTTTCATCTCTTCCCAAAGCTGACTTTTAAAATTGTCAGATCCTAATTAACCAATTAACCCAGAACTGGGTGAAAGCATCAGTTATGGTTTGAGAACCATTTTTCATGTCTTTGTATCAGATCTTTGGTTTACACACTTGGAGCGGTGGAGACCTTGCTTTGTTTTGCAAGGCATCCCAATGTGCATTGAGATACTAGAAAAATCATTAGTATTGCATGAGTCAGATGCTTGTTCTATTATTCAGTAACCAGAAAGTAGATCACATTAGTGGGTTATACATGGGAGCTATTTTCTTTCTCAAAACAAGAATAGCACATTGCTGTGTACAGGTAAAGCAATCCACCTTCTAATGACACCTGGAAAAGAGATGGTTGCTTATGCTTAGAGCCAAATAGAGTTTTATATCAGTACAGAATCATTTGTCCTTCTCTCCAGTGGCTGATATCAATACAATTTGACTGAGGGAACCCAAAGTCTTTATGTTGTAAAGCTCCCTTAGACTTCTTCAATAAAGCAAAGGCAGAATTATCAAGACCCCAGTTTATTCCCCTATTTAAAGTTATGGTTAAGTGTTAGCTCAGATGCTGTAAAACTCATGTGGAAGACAGACCTTGTGAAGGCCCTACCTCAGGAAAAGCTTTTCTCAGAGCACATGTCCCATTAGACATGTGTAAATAAAACTATCAGACATAAAGCTCAGGAAACTAGCTTCATAAAGGCTTTGAATAGCAGAACTGCTTTCCAAATTGATATTGTTGATGATAAAATGGCCTGTTCTGACTTCTCTTGGGAGCTCACTCAAATAAATGTCTTTTGCTCTCTGTTTCAGGAGCTATTTGGTGCTGTGCAGGTCACTCCTCTCAGCTCAGGCTATGCTCTTGGAAGTTCCAATTGGATTATCCAGTCTCACTATGAAAAGGTTTCCTATGTTTCAGGATCTTCTCTGCTTACAACACACCCTCAGGTACAACCTGTCTTCATCTTCCACAGACTTTCAGAAAGGTGGGGTTTCTAAGGGACCTCTGGAGATCATCTAGTCCAACCCCTCTGCTAAGGCAGTTACCCAGAGCAGGCTGCACAGGTTTACTTCCAGGCAGATTTGGAATCTCTCCAGAGGAGACTGCACAGCCTCTCTGGGCAGCCTGTTCCAGTGCTCTGCCACCTTCAAAGTTAAGAAGTTTTTCCCTTTGTTTAGGTGGAACTTCCTGTGTTCTAGGGAGACAGGAAGGTGAAACAACTTCCTGTGTTCATGGAGGCAAGTATCTTTGCTCAAAAATAATAGAGGAGCCTTATTCCAGCTGGGATCAGATGAAGTATAGAAACTGTACTAAGGTGCTTGTATTAGCAGTTAGGTAGACTTAATGGAGATTGAGAAGACATAATAGCCTGACAAGTGCAGGAATATCAACAGTTGCTAGGGAAAGTTAACAAATTCTTTTTTACTAATCATTTGTTGCTAACTCTCACCAGCTGAAAACTGGTGAGAGAGTTAAACAATTGAGCATTAGAGACAGCGTTAGAGATTTCTTTTTTTTCTTTTAATCTGTATTTCATTGAAGAATCCTTTCAGACAGTTCACTGGCTGCTTCTACATCACTTCTGAAACATCCTTCCTTGGAAGAAATGATAGCTAACCGGCTGCCAACTTTTCTACCCTGCTCTGCTAAGGACAAAGTCTTTATAGTGCTGTAGATGTAATTTCCAGTAAATTAATTCTCTCTAGATCCATAAATTCTTAGTGCAAAGAATGGCTTGAAGTTTGCAGTGCTGTGTGATTCAGAAGTTGTCAAAATAGTTAAAAGCAATATTCACAGGAGGTATTTTAAAATAATTTAGAAAATGTGTCAGGTTGATGATCACTAAGTAATTTCCCCCAAGGTGGGTGTCTTCTAAAGAACTTCTGAGCATCCTTCATTTAAAAGCTTGATCTCAGGAGCTGAACAAATGCAATAAATAAACCATCCTTAATAGTATGGCTGTACTTAGCTATGTGCATTTCATCAGTCTCTCAATCCCTGTTTCTTTTCTCTGATGAGAAATAGGGTTGTGCCCTTTCGTCACGCTCTTGTGAAGGAGCAGCAGCAATATCTGACAAGATACAAAGGAAATGTTTCTGTGAAGAGAAACTTGGCTCTAAGTTTGGTAACTGAGAATGTTTTCTTTTACATGAACTGGTGACTCAGTTTGTCAGGTTAGACTGGCCCATACTTCATAATTTTCCAAAGGTTAACATTTCTCTGGTGAAGTCTCTGTTTTTAAGGAATTTATCTCCCTGTGGCAGAGAATGGTATGTGAGTGAACTGCCTGGTAAGAGCATAGCCCATGTGCTGCTGCACTTACTGATGCAGCTGCTTCAACTTTAACAAGTTCAACTTTAAGAAGTTCAGGAAAATGTAATGTACTGTAGATCAACCTGAAACCTCAGGGACCCACTCAGTTTGCTAACAAGAGGTGAAACCTGGACTGTTCACACTGCTGGCAGTGTTGCATGTCCCATATACTCTCCTTAGCATACAGTCTTTTTCTTTCATTCCTAGTATAAAAAAAATGCAAACTGGATAGCTTACCAGATAGCTTACAACTCTTCAGTATTTTAAAGGGGCCTACAAGGTAGCTGGAGAGGGACTTTTAACAAAGGCATGTAGTGACAGAACAAGAGGTAATGTTTTCGAACTGAAACCAGATAGATTCAGATTAGACATTAGGAAGAAATTCTTCCCCATGAGGATGGTGAGGCACTGGAACAGGTTGCCCAGAGAAGTGGGGAGGCTTCAACCATGGAAGTGTTCAAAGCTGGGTTAAATATGGCCTGGAGCAACCCGTTCTGGTAGGAGGTGTCCCCGCCCATAGCAGGGGAGTTGGAACTTAGTTGTTTTTAAGGTCCATTCAAACCTGAACTGTTCTATGATTCTATGATAACTGAAATTACATTCGATTTGTCTTTTCTTTATTACTTACCACATCACCAATGTTACCAGATGTCATTTGTGTATCAGATAGCATCATCATCTTATATTTGCTTCCAGATGGTTGTTGAAGATACTGGGTAGTTTTTGTCCTAAGGTATTTCCTTGTGAACAGCAGTACAAGCTCCTACAGCATGACCATTCTGTAGTAGCTAGTGTTTATTGTGACCTGCCAACCAGCTCTTCATCTCTTTGATGTTTGACAGACAATGTGCAGTGATAACAATATATTGAAGTGACACAGAATCAAGACTATTTTCAACAAATCAGCATTTTTTCATCAGGGAGTAAAAAGTGGTTTGTCTGACCTGTTTGTCCATAGAATCATGGTGAGCAGTGATAGGGAAACTCCTGTCTTCTAACAATGTGTGCAAACAGTCCAGTGACTGTTCTGGTAAGTACATAAACAACACCAAGTTGGTACTGACACCAGCTTGGGCAGGAGTGTTGATCTGCTTGAGGATAGGGAGGCTCTACAGGGGGATATGGACAGACTGGATCAATGGGCCAAGGAAAATGAGATGAGTTTTAACAGAGCAAATGCCAGGTCCTGCACTTGGGTCACAACAACAGGCTCCAAATTTGGGGAAGAGTGGCTGGAAAGTGCCTGGTAGAAAAGGACCCGGGGATGTTGGTCAACAACTGGCTGGAGATGAGCCAACATGTGCCCAGGTGGCCAAGAAAGCAAACAGCATCCTGGCTTGGGTCAGGAATAGTGTGTCCAGCAGGACACTGTACTGAGCACTGTTGAGGCTGCACCTCAAATCCTGGGGTCAGTTTTGGGCCACTCACTCCATGAAGGACATCAAGGTGTCTAGAGCATACCCAAAGAAGGGCAACAAAGGTGTTGAAAGGTCTAAAGTACAGACATTTTGAGGAACAGCTGAGGGAACTGGGATTGTTTAGCCTGGAGAATAGGAGGCTGAGGGGAGACCATCTCCCTCTACAATTCCTTGAAGTGAGGCAGGATCATGGTGGATGTCAGTCTGTTCTCACAAGTAGCAAATGGCAGGACAAGAGGAAATGGCCTCAAGTTGCACCAAAGGAGGTTTAGATTGGGCATGAGGAAAAATGTCTTCCCCAAAAGGGTTGCCAGGCATTGAAACAGGCTGCCTAGGGAAGTTGAATCAACATCCTGAAAGTATTTAAAAGACATGTAGATGTGGTTCTCAGGGACATGGTTTAGCAGCAGACTTGGTAGTGTTAGGTTAATGGTTGGACTAAAGGTCTTTTCCAGCCTAAACAATTCTGTGATTCTGTATCTGAAGCTTTTTGAGTAACAGTAAAACCTTAGCACTTTTGCAGTCTTCTGGAACCCTCTTCATAGTTATTAAAAGGGAACAGCAGTTGACTGTCTCTTGCAACCAAAGGGATTCTGTGATTCTATGGTTCGATGAAACTCAGTACAGTGAATGCTGGCTGTTGGGTCTGTCTTAGAGGCAACAGCAGGAATGTCTTGTGAAATTCTCAGCAAGTCTGTGGGAAAGGCAAGTAAAAGGTTCAACAAGGCTCTGTATTTATAGCTGCTGAAAATAAGGGTTTATTTGAAGAGTTCAGTCTGGCAACAGTAATTGTTCCCTTTACTTCTGTCTTCTGGCAGATGATTTCCATTGGCAGATGATTTCCATTGGAAATTTTGCCTTGCTTTCTACTGAGCTTAGAATTGACGCTGTTGTCACTGAAATGGAGAACAGGAGTTGACAGCACAGGTTCAGGCATGTCACTAAAAGCCTTTTAAGACATATTCTTTACATTAACCCACAAAAATCAATGCAAGCCCTCTCAGTGCAACAGCAGCTGAAATTATGCATATCTAATATGGCGTAATCATTATCTACATTATCACAGCAGATTCAATATTATTTTTTATTGCTCTATTGGCATTTCATTTTCACAGACACGCTGTGGAGAGTCAAAGATTGCAACAAATCTCATGTAACAGATCTGGTCCTACAAGGTGGTGCACAGCGTAAACTTCTGTCCAAGTTGAGATGAAATTCCCCTGCATGTTTAACAGAACAAGGTCTTGAGTACTTCAGATTGGCACTGAGGGACTGTGAGCAAGGAGATTCATTCTACAGTGATCTTTTAAGTTCAGTAGAAGAAACCTCTTTGTCTGTCTTGTCTGGTACAAGTCTTTCCTGGTCAGTGAGACTGAAGAATGTCTATTGAGAAAATAACCATAAAATACCATGCCACTGGCTGCAGTTGCCCATCTTTGCTTGAACTGTAGCAGTGGGAAGTGCATCCCAGGCCAGAACAGGGCTAAAAGTTAACTTTTCATCATAGCTGTGCTGCATTTGCAGAAAGAGAAGTGAGTTTTACCTTTTCAAGATTGAATTATGCTAAATTTTGATTATCAAGACTATACTTTCAGTATCAGGTCATACTTAAGTATAATCTCAGAATATCTACTCTGTTTGCTAATGAGGAGAAGTGGCTGTGCATTTTTGTTCTGCTGTAATAAAAAACAGTGTAAAACATGTCAAGTGATCAACCTCAGTGAAAAAAAGTGTGAGCCTTTATGCACAGTTGAGGCGGAACATTTGACTTCCTGCCAGTGGCCAAGTTACCACACCATTTCCTTGGGCCTTTTAATTGTCAGTCCCTCAGCTACATCTGTGAGCTACAGGGACAGACTGTGCGGAGCAGAACATCTCCCTTATGTGGAAAGGCTGAAGGAGATGGGTCTCTTTAGCTTGGAGAAGAGGAGACTGAAGGTGACCTCATAAATGTTTATAAATATGTGAAGGGTGAGTGTCAGAAGGATGGAGGCAGGCTCTGCTCAGAGATGCCCAATGATAGGACAAGGGGCAGTGGGTGAAAGCTGGAGCATAGAAGGTTCCATATGAACATAAGGAAAAACATTTCACTGTGAGGGTGACAAAACACTGAAAGAGGCTGCCCAGAGAGCTTGTGCAGTCCCCTTTGCTGGAGACATTAAAAACCTGCCTAGATGTATTCTTGTGTGGCCTGTTCTGCTCTGGCAAGGGGGTTAGACTAGATGATCTTCTGAGGTCCCTTCCAACCCCTAATGTTCTGTGATTCTGTGCCCCAGGAGCAGACATGACTTGGGTAGTTGCCTTTGATAGCTACTCTCAGCACTTCAGCTCCATCATTTAGGATTGTACCTCTGACTGTAGAGCATCAGTACAGCACAGACTGTGGACTGAGCTGATCAGAAGTCACAGCACTGTGAAAACATCTATTTCACTTTGACATAGCTTAGCCTCTAGCAGAGTCTTCAAAGAAAGGTGTTAGAGGAGAGCATAGTGCTAATCTGATTCACTAAGGAACGTTGGCCATGCAACTTTTGTTTTTCCTAGTAAATTATCTCTAATCTTGCATTGGGAGCACTGCTTTTTGGTATGGGACTTTTATGTGCAGTTGAAACTGTGACTTTTCACTTGTTTTCAGATAATGGCTTTTGGCCAGGTATTATAACTACATGAAAAACCCCACTAATATATGTAAGTGATTGTGTCTTAGATAAATAAACAGAATTTATCAATATTCACAGAAATCATAGAATCATGGGATTGTTAGGGTTGGAAGGGACCTTTTAAAGGTCATCTTGTCTAATCCTTCTGCAGTGAGCAGGGGTGTCTGCAACTACATCAGGTTGCTCAAAGCCCTGTCCAACCTGACCTGGAATGTTTTCAGGGATGAGGCATCTACCACCTCGCTGGGCAACCTGGGCAGCGTCTCATCACCTCCAGTGCAAAAACATTCCTCTGGATCTCCCCTCTTTTAGTTTAAAACTGTCACCACTTATCTTTTTACAACAGGTCTTGCTAAAAAGGTGTCCTCATCTTTCTTACAGGCCATTTTGAGTATTAAAATACCACAAATATTAAAGCATCTAAACCATTTTCTGTTTTCTACCATCAGTACCTATTTGCCATCTCACAAAAGCAGACTTCTGAAAATGCCATTGCAAAATGTCTGAAGTGAGTATTTGAAAGTCATGTTAGGAACACTGCAAACAGAAGAGCAAGACTTCACAGTCAACAGAGAGCCATGTGTGGCTTTCAGATTTATCAACAAAATTCAGAGCTTCAAGCCCAAATTCCTCTATTAATCTCACCTCTTCCAAGGAAAATCCACTGAATGGTTGAGGAAAGTGGTGGCTGGTACTGCCCTCTGAAGACACTGAGACCTGCAAATCAAAGCCGACACCTTAATTTGACAAGTGCAGCTGAGTTGGAAACTAGTGAAGGCAGAGATAGCAATGCAAATGTCAAACCCTTCCTGTGTGTACTGCCACATTCTCAGCAAATTGTTGCCCTTTCTTGATCAGCTCCTGAGGCCATGAAATGATTAGTCCAAGGAGACCACTTTAAGATGGATCTGCTTACAGTTGCAGTGTTTGTTCTGGGTTGTCCTATACAGGTAAACAGTTGTAGGTGTTTTTATTGACTCCACTTAGGTTCCACAGATGGAGGAATGTTGAATGTTAAATTTCAAGTGTTCCATGTGTTCTCCTTGTTGGTCTTGCAGTCTTCTTGGTACAGAGCAGAGGAACCTATGTTACATCTCTTGTTTTACTCATTTCATGTCCCTGTGCTCTGTTTCAGCCCATGGACCAGGCTTCTCTGAAAAACAGTGATGTTCTCATCCTGACAGGTCTTACACAGATCCCTACAGCTAACCCAGATGGCATGGTAGGAGAGTTCTGCAGCAACTTGGGTAGGTCATTGAAAGAAATCTGCCTATTTTATCTTCTTATTCATTGCTTTGGGTGGGAAATAACTTTTGAGATTCCTGGAACTGAGTAAGTTGTCCAGCTATAGCTTCTGGCATAAAACTAGCTGTTTAGATTTTATGATGTGCTCCTGATGTCATTAATACACTAAGTGCTTGGAGAGACACAAGTTGTACCTAAAATATTTTGGAATGGAACAGGTATAATGAGATTTAATCATCTGCTGCTCTTGGTTTGCTAAGTACGTCGCTTAGCTGCCAACAGACTACGTGTTGCCTGGGGTTTGGATATTGTTCCCAGCTGAAATATCACCATTTCCTTCCTGTGTATCAGTCAGTGTAAAAATCTTTACATGCTTTTTTTATGACTTTTCAGTTTTGAAAACAAGCACATCTGTTTCCCTTCTTACACCTGATTTTTAAATATATCAAAAGCAAACAGCACGATCTGTTTTAAAAAAAACATAAATCAAGATATATTTATAGAGCCCAGAAATATAAAACCTAATCAGACGCTTTCACAGCTGGAAAAGCTGATAATTGCAAAGCTGTGATATCAGTGTGAATGGCAGCATTTTCCAGCCACTTTGGAATGTCACATCCAGTGCTGTTCTCTCCTTTTTTTCCCCCCTTCCCCCTCCTCAGTTCCTCTGTGTTCTCACCCTTATGTCATCAAACCACTTTCTCATGTCTGTCCTGCTGTATATTGCCTGTTCTTTTATCAGAAATTTTCTCTTAATTTTAAAGTAACTACTTTTTACAAATGAAACAAAGAAATTCTGGGTGGTGAATGGCTGGAGAGCAACCCTGAGGAAAAGGACCTTGGGGTCTGGGTTGACAAAGAGCTCAACATGAGCCTGCAGTGTGCACATGCAGCCCAGACAGCAACCGAGTCCTGGGCTACATCAAGAGCAGCGTGGCCAGCAGGGCAAGGGAGGAGATTCTGCCACTTTACTCTGCTCTTGTCAGACCCCACCTGGAGTACTGTGTGCAGTTCTGGAGCCCTCAGCACAGGAAGGACATGGAAGTGTTGGAGTGGGTCCAGAGGAGGGCCATGAAGATTATCAGGGGGCTGAAGCAGCTCTGCTATGAGGACAGGCTGAGAGAGTTGGGGCTCTGCAGCCTGGAGAAGAGAAGGCTTTGAGGAGACCTTAGAGTAGCCTTCCAGTATCTGAAGGGGGCCTACAGGAAGTCTGGGAGGGACTACTGACAAGGTCTTGTAATGACAGGACAAGGGGCAATGGGTTTAAACTGGCAGAGGGGAGATTTAGACTGGATGTTAGGAGGAAGTTCTTTGCAGTGAGGGTGGTGAGGCACTGGAACAGGTTGCCCAAGGAGATTGTGGCTGCAACCTCCGTGGAGGTGTTCAAGGCCAGGTTGGACGAGGCCTTGAGTGAGCTGTCCTAGTGGGAGTTGTCCCTGCCTATGGCAGGGGGTTGGAACTAGATGATCCTTGAGGTCCTTTCCAACCTTACCATTCTATGATAAATTCATGATAGGAGGATTGTTACAAAGGTTATCAAAAGACATTGAAAGCCTAAATCAAGGAATGCTTGCTATAAGCAACTATTCTAGCCTTCATTGCACACCTGAGAGAAATTTGAGTTGTAGTATTCAGGTGGCTTACTCAAGGTTGCAGAACCAGTCCAAGAACAGAACTGAAGAGCAGATAATTCTTAGTTTTACTTTTCATGCTCTCTACAACTGCTTGAAAGAAGGTTGGAGTATGGTGGGGATCAGTTTCTTTTCCCAGGTAACAAGTGATAGGACAAGAGGAAATGGCCTCATATTGCACCAGAGAAGGTTTGGGTTGGACATGAGGAGAAACGTCTTCCCTAGAAGGGTTGTCAAGCTCTGGAACAAGCTTCCCAGGGAAGTGATGGGATCACCATTCCTGGAGGCATTTAAAAGCCATATAGATTTAGTGCTGAGAGGCAATGGTTTAGTGGTGATCTGGCAGTGCTGAGTTAATGGTTGGGCTGCATAATCTTAGAGCATAATCTTAGGTCTCTTCCAGCCAAAATAAGTCTGTGATCCTATGTGATTGTGAATACCTACATAATACTTTGGGAATTTTTTCCCCATCTTAAAGTAGTTGTTCATACTCATGGCTGATGAATATCTATGTACTGTCTTACAGAGACAGTGGAAGACAAATAATAAAAGGGATGTGGTAGATTCCTCCATCAACTAACGTCTCTACTTCAAAACCAGACACCCCTGTTTAGGACAAGTTTCAGTTCAAACAGGAAGCATAGGTGCTGTTGTGGGATGTGAAAGGTAAAATTATGGGGTTTGTTTCTATTTTATGAAAATACAATGTCAGAATGATTCCTTGTAGTGTTACCTATTAGTATAGTGTGTTTTGGCATTTGATAAGAATTATAGCCTTGGATTATAGCAAAGATCCTCTCTGCCAACATAGTGGCTCCAGCGGATGTCTGGAGAAGAGCAGAAGAACAAGACTAGACTATATAATGCTTTGCTCTTATAATTCCATAGCCTTCAAGTATTTTTATTTCAGGAATTTCCTAGTTCAGATATGGCTTTTGTCTACTTTGCAGTGTTCAGTGGATGTTTCTTCCGGAACTTGTTCAACCTCTGCTGAAGCTGCGTTAGTTCTTAACACCTGTGACTTCCTTTCCTAAGTGATGTGTGTGTGTGTGTCTTACAGTCTGTTTTTTTTATTGTTCTTAAGCATTGTTAATTTTACTACTCTTTGAGCTATCACAGATAAGCTTTGGTGACCTTCTTGTGTTAGATCCAGATGTGCTTCCCTTTTCTGTCCCTTCTGGACCTTTCTGTGGGTTACTGTCTCCCTGACAGATAGTAGCATGATCACATCCAGTTATCTTGCCTTAAGCCACCAAGGAATCAAGTCTGAGCTGAAACAGAATTACGGAATCACAGAACTGTTTTGGCTGGAAGAGACCCTTAAGATTGAGTCCAACCATTAACCCAACACTGCCAAGTCATCTCTAAACCATGACCCTCATCATCACATCTACACAACTTCTAAATCCCTCCAGGGATGATGGCTCCACCATTTCCCTAGGTAGAAGGAAGCCCTGTTCCAATGGCTTAACAACCCTTTAGGGGGAGAAATTTTTCTTAATGTCCAACCTAAACCTCCTCTGGCACAACTTGAGGCCACGGAACACAGTATTTGAGGTGAGGCTTTGTACTGGAGAGACATAATACATGTTGTCTTGCTGCCAGCTGTACTGTAAAATGTACTCTAGCAAGAACCTTGGTGGTCACACATCTTAAACTGTGACAGCTGTATGCTGAGTAAACAAGAGTGAGACTATTGCTAATTAAAATGCATTTAAAAATTAAACAAAGTCTTAGAGATGTAGCTTGGGCTAAACAAAAGATGAATGCACATAAATAAATGTGTTAGATGTGTAGGTGCAGATAGGCTTTTGTCTGCACAAGTTGTCCTGTCTTACAGAAATATTCTAAACTGTTTTGAGGGCTTTGCTCATGATCTTCAAACTAGCTTCTGTTTTTAATGAGTCCAACTCAGAGAAATTAGAAAATTATTAAAAGACCAAAGGAAGATACATGCTTGAAGTGATACCGTTGTAAGAATCTGGGATTTGAATGCCAAAAGACAAGGTGACCTGAAGAAACTAAATAATCATGTGAATAATGTTATGCTGGGGCTGTGTCTTACAAAGCACCAGTGATGTTTACACATTTTCCCCCAACATCAGGAGAAGAAAAAAGTGAATCAATTTCCTGTCAAGTGCATTAAAAAAGGCCCAAAATGCAATTTGCTACTGGGAAAAGCAATAGAGTAAGCAAGCCTCATGCAATAGTTTTGATATGCTTTTCCCATTTTTAAAATGTTCAGGGGATTTCACAAGAAACTGAGAGTACCCTAGGTAAAATCTCTAAAGCAGACACTGGAAACACACCAAAAATGTGTATCGTGAGGTAAGGACCTATTTGTGAGTAAGCGTTGTGAAGCACAGCAATAGAAGGGTGAAGGTTTCACCTCAATCTCTGTTTTCATCCCAGCAGGTCGAGTTGTAGATGCTAATTCCCATTATTACCAGGTCACATGTGTGATTTCCTCCCCACATCGTGTGTGCAGCACTGGAATCATACTCTGTCACCTCTCCAAGTTCCTCTCCGTTTAACCTGAACTCCTTTTTCCTGTGCTCAGCACTGCAGCACCAGCACTTTGCAGCTTGAGAAAAGGAATTGTATTTTTACATTGCCTTGGGCATCATCAGCAAAATTGCCAGTCTGTCTGTAGGGACAGTTTGTGATATTTGGTGTGTGTGTGCAGTTGTGCCTTTGTGTGTGTGCTTGTGTTTATATAAAGCACAAAAAAACACAGCTTGCCTTTTAGGTGCCAACTTGACCTTGTCGTGGCAGCTGCTGGAAGAGCAAGTATCTCATTGTGAGTTGTAAATTGAACAACTTGTTATGGAGCTACTGAAGGAGACTAAATTTGAAATGTCAACATTATTATACAACTTTTATCAAGAGAGTGCATCCGTCAGTCACAGAGATAAATTGGGTTTTAAATGGCTTTCAAATATATGTGTCCTCTTACAACTGTGGAGAGTTGCTGTAGTGGTGCAGACAGCCAGACTGGACCTGCTGCTTGCTTGGAAAGCAATATGCTTGCGGAGGTTTTCATCCCTGTTCTGCAGAGGCTGGGAGGTAATTCTTTATGGAACTACTTAGGAGCACTCTGAAGAAGTAGAGCCCAGCTGTGGTGACCACAGCATATACAAATAAATATGCACCAAAGAACTGAGTAGTGTATGCTAAACATTTGTCACGCAGAGCCTCGTCAGAGGTGGGATAGGTATGTTCCTGTCCTTTGCTGTCCTGGGAACTAGGAGTAGTCACAGGCTGGTTTCAAAGGTACATCACTGTGCCAGTAAGAGATTCAAAGGTACAGCAACCCTGGGTCCTTGGCCTTGTGGGTCGGGTAGCTAACTGGAAGAGTGCTCCCCTGCCTGGACTGTGATTTTATATTAATAGTTTGTAACCAGCTCTTTAGTTTTTCTGGGAACAGAAACTCAAGTTAATGTCTGCTCCAAGACCTTACCCTTCATTATGTTCTCTGTGGCCTCGGGAATCTTGAATTTCTGGTTCTTTTGAACAGAAGAGGCTTGAGGTTCCTATGGTGAACCAATGGCTGCAGAGAAAGGAGTGCTGTGAATTCAAACTCTAAGGCTTAGTAATGAAACTCACATTTTTCATGGCCTGGACAAATTCTTTACCCAGATGAAAGCTCTTCCTTCTGCCTTTTACATGCAGGAAAATATTCTTCAAGGTGAAAAATTGTACTACAGAGACTGTGCATTTCCCTAAACTTGAGTTAAACCTTGAAACATTCAGCCAGAAAAATCTTCCTTGAGCATGTGGATGGAGACAAAAAGACCCTTAATATGCTAAATCCATACCCCACTGAAGCTTGTCAATAAATTGAAGTCAAGGAAGTGATTATGGCAGGATGTAATATGTGTTTTCAGGCTCTTTCACAGCTTTTTGTGTAATGCCTCAATGCATAATGTTACTGCTGCTGCACTGCAATTAACATCAGTAGATGGTTTTACACCAGACCACAGATGAAATCTTAGTGAGGCAGCAATCACTCAGGCAGCTGGACAAAGTATTTCCACTTTCCCATAAGGAACAGAACTTTTGTGATTTGTTTTGCCAACATTTCAGAACAAAATTTGTACTTTGTACTTTCCTTTGCTGTTGTACTTGGATCTGTCTCAATTGCAGCATAAATCTGTTTTTCTTCTCCTCATTTTTCTCTAGTCCAATGCTGTCTACAGTTCATAGAGGTTTTAAATATTTCTTATTATATTAAAAGGACATCAATATTTAAAGAAATGCTCCCCTACCCCTTTCTGTCTTTGAGGCCTGTTTGAAGCAACCACATCTTTATCTAGAGCACTGGAAACTGAGTACAGAACAGTTTACCATGTGTAGTGCTTTGAGACAGACCTGTGAACTGTTGTCCTTCCCCTCTGGTAGACAGCTGAGGGTTGATTTTGATGGCAAGGTGATTTGCATCATTCGTTTAACCTCCCGTGCCAGTGCAAGATCGCCCTCTTGTGTCAGAAGGTTTTCATGTGTACAGGCTCTTGCGTGCCCCTCAGCTAATGCTATATAATTATTTGCTCCACTGAGCCTGAAGAAGGCAGTAAATAAAAATATTTAATGACCAGAACGGTTCCTCCTCGTTTGTATGCAGAATGTGTTTTGCTAATTCACACAATAGCTTCCTTCTATACGTTATGTAGAATCATAGAATCACTGAGTGGTTTGGGCTTGAAGTAACCTTAAAGATCATCTAGTTCCAACTCCTCTGCCACAGGCAGGGACATCTTACACTAGACCAGGTTACTTAAGGCCCCATCTGATTGTGCTTTGAAGATTTCTAAACTTGGAGCCTCTACAACTTCTCTGGGCTACTTGTTGCAGTGTCTTACCATTCTCATGAGGAAGAACTTCTCCTTAATGTCTAATGTAAACCTAGCTGCTTCCAGTTTGAAGCCATTGCCATTCATTA
The DNA here is from genome assembly GCA_013396675.1 of Eubucco bourcierii. Lineage (NCBI taxonomy): Eukaryota > Metazoa > Chordata > Aves > Piciformes > Ramphastidae > Eubucco > Eubucco bourcierii. Next base: position 161,793 of record VWZE01012568.1, on the reverse strand, counting down.
TGTTACTACATACCTTTGCAAAAAGTCCCTCTCCAACCTCCTTCAAGGTTTTGGAAGGCTTCAAGTATTGGAAGGCTGCTATTAGGTCTCCTCAGAGCTTTCTCTTCTCCAGGCTGAACAACCCCAACTCTCTCAACCTTTCTTTTTAGGAGAGGTGCTCCAGTCCTTGTTTATTAAGTGTGAAATTTCTTTAAATTCTATTAAAAATGTTGAGTATGAACCCTGTTAATTGATTTTTACTTTCTCTCTCCCTTAGCTATGACTGTCCGGAATGGAGGAAATGTGCTGGTTCCCTGTTACCCCTCTGGAGTGATCTATGATCTGCTGGAGTGCCTCTATCAGTATATCGACTCTGCTGGGCTCTCCAATGTCCCTTTTTATTTCATCTCACCTGTTGCCAACAGCTCCCTTGAGTTCTCCCAGATATTTGCTGAATGGTAGGTGTTAAAGGGCTGCTTCATCAACCTCAGCTATGGTGGATAGGTATATGCAGGTTATCTCTACTTGACATATTCTAGTGTATGCTTGAATTGTGAACACATTTCTTCAGTCACAAGAGGGTGTGTGCATGTGTAAGTAGGTGTTCTGTAACTAGGCAAGCATCATTTCCTATTGAACATGGGAACTCAGATAGTCTGTGCCTTTCTACTCAGCATTGGTGAGACCACACCTTGAATACTCAGTATTGAGGCCCTCTCTACAAGAAGGACATTGAGGAACTGGAGCGTGTCCAAAGGAGGACGACAAAGCTGGTGAAGGGTCTGGAGCACAAGTCTTCTGAGGAGCAACTGAGGGAACTGGTGTTCTTTAGTCTGGAGAAAAGGAGGCTGATGGGAGACCTTCTCACTCTCTGAAAAAAGGTTGTAGCAAGGTTAGGGTCAGTGTCTTCTCCCAGGTAGCAAGTGATAGGACAAGAGGAAATAGCCTCAAGTTGTGTCAGGGGAGATACAGGTTGGACATGAGGAAAAACATTTTCTCCAAAAGGGGTCTAAAGCCCTGGAACAGGCTGCCTAGGGAGGAGGTAGAGTCACCATCACTGAAGGATTTAAAAGAGTAAACGTGGTGCTGAGAGACATGATTTAGTGGAGACTTGCCAGTGCTGGATTAGCAGTTGAACTTGATCTTAAAAGGTCTCCTCCAACCAAAAGGATTGTATGATTGCTCCTTTTTGATACTTCCACTGATGATTGATTTACTTGAGTGGTTCTCGTCTATGCCTGTTTGCACATCTTATCCAGTGCCCCCCAAACTATACCATAGACTCCTTGTATAAGCAAAATAGATTATTCAGGATTAATTATGCTGAGCCAGGACATGTTTTCATGGCAGAAAAAGACTAACAGTATCCTATGCTGCATTAGGCAGAGCACTGCCAGCAGGTCAGGGAAAGTCATTCTTCTCTGCTCTGCGCTGGTGTGGCTATGTGGAGAGTGCTGTATCTCCTTCTGAGCCCCTCAGCACAAGAAGAATATGGGCTTAGGCTTACTGAGGTGAGACCAGCACAGGGCTACAAGAGCCTGAGACCTGGAAAGCAAAAGACTGAAGGGCATGTTATTAATGTATGGAAACACCTGAATGGAAGAAATGAGAATGAGAAAGACAGACTTTTCTCAGCAGTGTCTGCCATGGAAAGGAGAACTCCACCAGTTTTAACTGTTTCTAAATTCTTGCATTGTGAGACATGTTCTAGATGATTAAATAGAACAAGTTAGCTTTTTCTTCCTTTCTTCCTCTCAGGATTTTTTAAGTCTGGAGTTCAGAAAACAAAAGAGAGGTCCGGAAAATCTTATGTGAATTGATCCCTCAGGATCAATTGTAAAGAGGATTGAAACTTTAACCATGTTACTTTCAGCAAAAGTAGGAAAACCAGTCCTTGATGTCCTGGCCAGACTTCTGTGTACTCACCAGGGTGTGTTTACTCATACAGTTTATAGTTAAATGATTATTTGGGTTGTATTTACACACTGATTTCATTTCAGTAGCAGACAAAGTGGTGACTGCATAGTTCTTGTAACAATAATACTGTATCAAAGGAGCAGAAATGTTACCTGTGCCAGTTGGGTAATTTTATGTGCCGTGTCTAGTTGGCACCCAAATGTTCAGACACCTTTTGATTAATTCTGTGTTGCTCTAGTGGTTTATATTCAGAAGTCAAAACCAACATTAGCTAATCTCCAAACTTATTTTAGTGTTTTACTTATGTGGAAATGGAGGAAGAGGTTAAACAACTGTGCAATACAAGTTTGGGGTCATAATTGGGGTTGAAATTCAGGGATTTCAGCCTTCCAGTTTTCTGTTTAGTCAGATAAACCACAGAATCAGTGTCACTGAATAGTGAAGGTTGGAAGGGGCCTCTGAAGGTCATCTGGTCCAGCTTGCTGTTAAAGCAGGGACACCTACAGCAGGCTACTCAGCATCCAGCTGGGTTTGGAATCTCTTTAGAGAAGGACACTCTGCAACCTCTCTGGGCAGCATATTTCAGTGCTCTGGCACCCTCAGAAGACAGAAAATTTTCCTCATGTTGAGATGGAACCTCCTGTGTTCCAATTTGTGCCCATTGCCTGTTGTCCTGTCACTGAGCACCACAAAAGAGTCCAGCCCCATCTTCTGATCACCAGCTTGATAAGCATTGGTAAGATGCTATTTCAAGTCTTCTCCAGGCTTAACAGCCCCAGAACTCTCAGCCTTTCTCTGAGCCAGTCAGAGAGTTGCTCCAGTCCCTTTGACACCTTCATAGCTTCTGCTGGAATCTCTATTGAACCAGGGAACCCAGAACTGGACACAGTACTCCAGATGTGACTTGACTACAGCAAAGTAAAAGGGGGAGGAAAACCTTCTTTGACTCAGCTGCACCCCAGGAGATGATTTGCCTTCCTACCCACAGGGCCACATTGCTGGCTTAGAGTGACTCTGTTGTACACCAGCACTCCCAGGCCCATCTCCAGAGAATTGCTTTTCAGCAGGTCAGCTCCTAACCTGTACTGGTGCATGGAGTTATTGAAAGAAATTTCCTGTTCTTAATCTTTCTTAGACTTTATCAAATTTAGTATTACCCAATCTTAATTACTTTTTAATAAAGCAAAGAAAGAATCAGACAGGTAATGTTTCCCAGAAAAAGCTACCAGGATAGTGTCACTGCAGGTAATTGTAACATCATACAGACCTCTGACAAATACCTTTTTTTAACTTCTGTGATAAGATGAATCAGGAGACCAGCTAGAGCTAATCAACAGCTTCCAGTATTTATGTTTAAAAAGAAAAAAAAAAAAAAAAGTTAATGCAAAATAGAGGGAACAGTGAGCATTATGTCATGGTGGGATGCAGCTTACCAACATTGTAGCTGCAATAATAAAATGCACAGGGGAATTAGACTGTAACAAAGAAAAGGACCAAGCTATTGCTGAGAAGTTGGATGAGGCAATTAGAATCTTTCTGTTCGCAAGTGATTCGGCTTTGCAAAAACTGCTGAGGTCTGGGTTGCAAAAGGTCTGGACAGTGAAATGCTGTGGGTGTTGAGTTACAAATGTCTCCAGCAGCAAAGGAGTTCTGTTACATAGTGTGTACGCTTCCAGTTCTCTTGTGCCTTCTGTGAGTGGTCTTACTGTGACTTGAGTTGTGTTTTCTGCAAGTGGTGGTCCTCTAAACAGAGAAACTGGAAGTAAAACAAATTGATTTTGCACCTGATGCCACAGCTATGAAATGGCTTTCTCCAGAGAAAGTTTAACAGTAGATGGCAGCAGATACTGCAGGGTGTTCTCCACCTCTCTAACCTAGCTTATTTTCCTTTTCTTTCAAAGGTTATGTCATAACAAACAAACAAAGGTTTATCTTCCAGAACCTCCTTTTCCCCATGCTGAGGTAAGTAAACCATGGTCTTGCTGGTTGCTAAGACCACACAGTAAGTAGGTTTCTAGATCACAGTCCTGTGTGGCTGTTTGTTTGTTGTTAGTGTTTTTTTCTGGTAAACTCTTCCACAGCTAGTTAATAGTTCTGTGTCATTATTCACACAAGTGTTTTGGTTGTGTCATTATTCACACAAGTGTTTTGGTTTTTTTCCTTTGCTTTCTGTGATTTGTTTAGGGTTGTGGCAGAGGAATGACTCAAAATCACTGTTTACTTCAACATACAACTTACACATGCTTGTCTGTTTAACTTCTCCCCCCCACAGAAGGCTATCTGGCATACATATACTTGAATGCATTCTCTTATCAGGTTGCAACCACAAATACTCCCTTTGTCCAAGCAGTTTATTTGAAAGTCTATGAAACTAAGAGTTTATCAGAGGCAGCTTAGTCATCCCAACTGCTACCTCCCTAGCTGAAACAGGCACCATGTTTTCTACTGCAAAAGAAGCGGTTTCTTGAAAGTGAGCTTTGATATGTGAAAGTTAAAGCTTGCAGCACTGACTGTTGTCATTGGTAATTTTAAAAGAAATTACTTGGGTTAGCATCTTAGTGAAACAGAAATAAGGTGTCTGTTTTTGGGAGGGGAGTGTCCCTGCAGCATATGTTGAGGGGCTCTTCCCTGTGACAAAATAATAATTTGAAGGGAAGTTTCAGCCAGGCAGACGTTGAGTAAACTCATTTCTTCAGAGTTACTTACAGAGTTAGTCGAGACAGTCTCTGGAGCCCCCAGCACAAGAAGGATATGGACCTGTTAGAGCAGGACCAGAGGAGGGCCATGAAGATGATCAGGGGCTGGAGCACCTGTCCTGTGAAAACAGACTGAGAGAATTGAAATGTTCAGCATGGAGAAGAGAAGGCTCCAGGGAGACCTTCCAGAGCAGCCTTCCAGTATTTGAAGGGAGCCCATGGGATAGCTGGAGTGGCACTTTTTGCAAAGGCATGTGGTGATAGGACAAGGAGTAATGGCTGCAAATTGGAAGAAGCTATATTTGTGCTAGACAATAGGAAGAAATCCTTTACCATGAGGGTCGTGAAGCACTGGAATAGATTGCTCAGAGAAATGGAGGCTCTAAGTCTGGAAGTGTTTAAAGCCCAGTTGGGTGGGGCCTTGAGCAACCTGTTCTGGTAGGAGGTGTCCTTGCCCATGGAACAAGGTGATCCTTAAGTCCCTTCCAACTGAAGTCATTCTATGATTCTATGAAGAAAGGAAATTTCTTACCTTCTTCACTGCAAACAGGTAACTTTCCCACTGAAGTAAATGAGAGGCAGGCTGGGAAAGGAAGAAATGGGACTGAGAAACAGTTTTGACTAAATACTTTTCCTGTGAGATGGTGAACCACACAGTCTCAGAAAACTGGCTTTTTTAGTTCCTGTGGCAAGAACTGTTTGGTGACATGTGTAGAGAGGCCATTGCAGGTTTAAGAGTCCAGAGAGTAAATGCTTTTTTGGGTACTGAGGTTTGTTTTTTCCTCTTAGATACCTCATTCAGAGACTTGTTCTGGAATCTGTCGTTGCCCGTGTGTAGGTACTTCAAAGGCATTGCTGGAAGAAGTATCTGACCAGAAACCCTCACTGTTTCCAGATGCTGAAATGCATTTCAAGCAAGACATGCAGTGAATTATGTATAATCTGTTACCAAGAACAGTAAAGGCTGCAGGGCAAGACATTTATTCACCATATTTTTTGTAACCAAAGAATTCACTCACACTGCTAAATCAGTCCCATTGTGTGATCTCTGAGTACAAGACCCTGTAGCCATACAACTGATTTCCTCTGCATCCCTTATTTCTGGAGTGTCCTTGTTGATCCACAGTGTCATTGGTTTCACTGACAGTCTATATTCTACCAAAGACATTGCTTTGAAATTTTAGTTCACAACATGCACCAGAGCTGGCAGTTTTAAGTGAAAGCCCTTCTAAAATTGAGAAGCCAAACATGTAGCTGTCAAAGACTGGATTAATTAACCCATATTATATGATGGATCTTTGTGTTTGTAGAGTAATAACTGTGTCCTCTTAATTTTTAGGACATTTTATATTCCCCAGAGGCTTCTTGATAATGAGATTTTGCCAAACTGTTGTTTAACTGCTGAGACATTCTTCTGTGCTTTGTCTGTAGATCAAGGAAATTATCTAGCAAAAGACTCACAGCAGTGGAGGACAGATCTGTAGCCTTACAACAAAATGCACAGAGGGAGTAGCACAGTTACAGGCTTTGGTTGAGAAGCCCAAGTCATACAGGTTATGATGCATAAATCTGGGGACATTTCATCAAGAGATGGGCCGACAGCTTTATCTGGACCCAAGGACGTAATTTCTAGGAAGCTGTATTTAGGCTGCTTACATTTTTGCTTAAGAATTGCCTTAAATATGCTAAATGACACAATGTGCTGTGTATGCAGATCCCAGTGACTCCCAGACTATGAAATGGCTGTGACCTTTGGGAATTTGAGCACTGAGCTGCCCTCTGAAGTACTGCACATTTCACAGCAAGTTGTGTAACATGACTAAGAGTGTGGGTGTGAGTGCTCACTTAGAGCTGCTATGTAAACACCAGGAAGCAGAGTAACCTGCATTACCCTTACCCCACGATGGACTGAATAGCTCTCTTCATTGCTAATTCCTGATGCCTTAGGCATACAGCAACACTCTTTCAAAAGTCTGACTTAATAGCAAAACCAAAACAAAGTAATACCCAGACAAAGAAAGGCTGAGGCTGCTGCTCCATTTAGTGCTTTTTGTGAAGATCATAAATCAGTGAAGTTTAGACACACTGAAGAAAACTAGATAGGGTTGCTCCTTGTTCTAAAAGATGCATGGCTTGGTTCAGTTTGGTTTCAAACAGTGAGAGCATGTTGAGATTGATACAGATGACTGACATGTAAGACACTTATGCTCACCAACATAGTGCTGAGATGCTCATGTAAGGTACCCAGTGCTCAGCGTGTGCTTTCATTCCTTGTTGCTGTCCTCTAAGGCCTGTCATTTCCAGCTACTGTGGACTAGATGATCTTAAAGGTCTGTTTCAACCATAAACAATTCTGTGTTTTTATCATTTTACTCCTGTAGTTCTCATCTGCCTTGGGGTGTGTTCCAGTTTCAGTGGTACCTACAGCTGATTATGGTTTAATGCTGTCATATGATTTCTCAGGCATGGGAGAGGAACTGGGTTTCTTTTGTGAAATACAGAATTGGAACAAACAGTGTGAACAGAAAAGGGGAAAAGTCTTGCAGCTGACACCATATGTGTAACTTTATGTGTGTGAACCAGCTACATAATCTCTACAGTACAATCTCTAGTACATGTATTATTTATTCCCTGGCAAATATTCTGTTATGCCTGCATAAAGAATATCCAGAGTAGGCTCAGCTGCTAGGATGTTTTGGTGTAATTCTACCAAGGAAAAATGATCTTAATGCAGGCTTAGCCTGGACAACCTGTCCATGACCATACCACCAGTCTAAGGAAGAGTAAAGACTACTCAAAATTTCCAGTTACTAAGTTGGTTTTGGTTTATGTAAACACTCTCTTTCTACATCTGTGAATCCACAACCTCACAATCAGGAACTCTGCTTACTAGCACTTAAGGGCATTTTTAATAAGCATGAGAAACAGACACTAAATGATTATTTCTATTGGATAGGTTGGTTGTGGAGAATTGCTTTGCTTTTGTCAAAGTAATGGTAGGCTTGTGCAGTGTAACCTGTACACAGATTGCCCATCATGAAAAGATGAGCTTAGCTGCTCAGTTGGTAGAAGAAAATAGTTACTCAGACATGCCTCTTAGTTCTTAGCAAGCATTAATAACAAGACTAACATGATACATCAGAAAGGGACAGGCCAGGAAATAAACTCCTAATTATCTACAGAACAAGTCCAACCCAGCATGCTGCCTGGTCCTGAAATTCAATGTTCCTCTTAACTGTAGAAACATCAAGATTTTAAAACAAAGAAGGAAAAAATTCCCCCAAGTTGATGTTGTCTCTTGCAGCAGTGAGTTCTAGTAATGCTTGATGCATCGTATGGAAGAGAGTTTACTTCCCTTAATCATGTGTGATCCTTTAAGCACTTGTGATCCATCTTTTCTACAGTGGGGAATTTTACTTTGTCTTACTCTTCACAGAATCACAGAATTATCAGGTTTGGAAGGGACCTCAAAGATCATCCAGTTCCAACCCCCCTGCCATGGGCAGGGACACCATACACTAGACCAATTTGCCCAGAACCCCATCCAGTCTAACCTTAAAAACCTTCAGGGATAGGGCTTCTACCACCTCCCTGGGCAACCCATTCCAGTGTCTCACCACTGGAACTTTTTCCTAACACAAAGAACATTTTCCTTCTCTCTATACTAAGTTGTTTGAAGCTTTTTTAATTCTCTTTGCATGAAAATTTTGCATGTTTATGATTGATGTTACCTGTTTTGAACTCGTGCCTTGTTCTGCTGTGTTGAATAAAAAAAAGCAGGCACGCTGTTAAACTCTGCAGAGAACCCAAATATACTCCCTCCTCGTTGCTTCTGCTTTAACATAGTAGTAGGTGTTCATCATATCTCCTCCCACACAATCACTCTTTACAGTTTTTTAGGGTGGCAATTTGTTTCCTAACAACCACTCCCAGTGAAGAGGGAATATACTTTCTGTCTGTTATGAGTAAGAAATGTGGGCTAAAGTGCTTCAGGCTTGTTGGGATGGATTAGGACATAAGTTCCAACTAAAGTTAATATGCAGGTTCTTGCACAAGCTTTTGAAGTCTTATCTGCAGACTTTTAGCTGTGCACAAGCTAAAACAGCTTCTTTTTAAAGGCATTTCTCTGTGATCGCTGGGGTAAGAGTTGCTGTATCTCTGTTGGGAGGGAGTTAGGATCTGGAGGTGCACTGCTCTACATACCAACCAGTGATTTGTCTGGAGGAAAAATGGAGAACTAGAGTGGAGAAACAATTAGGAAAGGGATGGTTCGTTCTGTGGGTGGCTGTATTCCCAACACTTAAACAAAAGTGGTGATTCAGGTTTTTAGCAGCACCTACTGTGATGGGAGAGGAAAAACTGCAAGTGGCATAATGTTGGAAGCTTCTGCAAAGTTAAAAACTGGAGCTCCCAGATGTTTGTGAATGCATCAGGCTGGCTGAGGGCTTTCACTTCCAAAGCACTCTATCAGTTGTATTGTAGGATCAGCTGTGTAAACAGACCTAGATTGAAGTTCCACAGTGCTGAAATGCTTCAGAGCATCAATCTGTAATTTGATTAGTTATTCTGATATTCCAAAACCAACTTGTGTTTCACCAAGTTCCTTGGCCATATGGAAATGTCTCTCCTAACAGAGCTACAGTAGAGAAACATGGATTCTACACTCTACATCCTCCCTTTTGTGGAGGTAGAGACTTTATAAATGAACAGTCAAATTGCTACAGCAAGGTAAAATGAGAAGCTTTCACTCCCTTTCTTTTTTGCTTGATCTTCACATAGGCAATTTGAGGCTGTAAGATAAGTGAGTCAAGACTTCACTAAATGTCTGCCACAGAAAAATTTGAGACATAATTTATATTGATCCATATTTACTAAGGAAGAATTTAGATTTACTGTTCTCTTATTAAGGATTCTGCTAGCAACATCTAAGAGGAGTGGCTACCAAAAGCCTTTTTTTCTGACTCAAGAAATAGCCAGAGTGGGAGCAATATCGATTCTGTGATCTTAAATAGCACCATTTGTCTTCTTCATCATTGATGCTCTCCTCCATATACTGGTTCTTGCGTAACACATTCAAAGCAATAAATACCTAGGACTAGGTGATTGTGTAGTATTGTGTTTTGTCTTACAGATTATATAGAATTAGACTCCTGTTAGTGTTGATCTTACAAAGGGAGTGAGGGAGGTGCAGTAATAAATGCTTCACCAATTTACTGATAAGAACCACATCTGTTCAAAATCCTGGGTGTGGAACACACACATACACACACAAACATGCAGAGAGTGAATAGAGGTGTATTTTGGCTCACTTCAGTAAAGGGTACACAAAGGCTTTGGAGATTTAACCTGTTTATAGCAGCAGTTGCTGACCCTGTAAATCAAGTCTACTGCTTTAAAGGGAAGCATAACCATTTGGGATTTAAAAACGCAGCTCTCCTCTGTCTCGGTTCGATGCTTTACCATCTTCTATCTCTTAAACTTTCAGTCAAAAAGATACTCTGTGTTGTCTCTGGTTTCCACAAATCACTCCTAGTTTGGAAATCCTGGTTGGCTAAATGCCAGGCATTGATTTTGGACCAGGCTTGGTGCAGGTTGGAGATCTGAACACGACACAGGAATGACTGTTGTGCTTATACAGTCCATCTCATCTGTAGGTATATGAGACTTGTACAAATTATTACAAATTTAGTCCTTTCAAGATTGTGAAATTTTGTTGGACCTGCATTGCAGGTTCAGCTCCATATATTTTAGCTAGATAATTAAAAAATACTTACTCTTAACACTAAAATCTACCAGATTTACCAATCTACCAGTGAGCAGAATGTTGTTGTAGTCTTTCACCCCCGAAAGCTGTTCAGCTGTGAGAATCAGAGACTGTGAGCTAAGGTATGAAGCTTCAGTAGACTTAAGAGAAAAGATCTTCTGAGATAAAAAGAGAAGAGGAAAAAAACCAGCACACCTCAGGACGTGCTGAGGAGTCAATACATGCCCCTTTTCCCTCCTGAGTTAACATCCCAGTTCAAATCAGTGCACTCCAGTATCATGCTAGATGTTTTGTTGCTGAAAATAAATTTAAAAGAATGGCACAGACAAAGCTCAAAGTCCTGAAAACTGGATTAGAGATCCTGTGTCTCACTGCAAAGTAATAGGAAGGGATTTGAAGCTTCCATAATGCTTTGGCGAGAATACAGCTTTTAGGTTCATAAACAGTGAACATTTGTAGGGCTGTAGCAGAGAAAGAGGCTGTTGAGAATGCTTTTGCACATCGAGTGCTGCTCTCACATCTTAGCAGAGATTTCTAATGCTGTGTAAACATATACCTAATCCTAAGGAACACGTGAAACAGGATGCTGGAAGAACAAGTGTGTTACTTAAATGCTGGTTGTAGGAATGTCTCACTTGGCTATCCTCAGGTCTCTGCAAGCATAGGGACATGGTTTAGTGGTGAACTGGCAGTGCTGGGTTACTACTTGGACTCAATGATCATGAATGTCTTTTCCAACCTAAATGATTCTATGATTCTATATCTCATGTAATACTTGAAGCAGAAATTGTCCCTTTCTTCCAGTTTATTCAATTGAAACTTCTTTTGCAGCCTCAATTTTGAGGTTTTTGGCTTCCCTCAGAAAAAAACAGGGAGAAGTTTTGTGGAGCCATTTCCTACCCATTCATTTAAATCCCAGTATTTTATGGGATCAAATTTGTTTTGCTCATTGTCTGCTAAACTGCAGTTTTTTATTACTGAAGCTAAGTTTAGATTCTAAATATTGCACTCCAGATGTGTTAATCAGAAAACTTTACCAGGCTTAATTGCAGAAATGCTTTCAAGATTCAGTGCATATTAACTGCCAGAGCAGTTACAGGATGTTTTTCCCAAGTTTTCTTCTTGAAGATAAAATGGAAATTTGATATTACTAGTAAGCTGCAGAAAGTGTAGTTCCCTAGCTATTTCCTCCATGATCTAAGGATCCACGTGGAAATAACACTGTGTACACTTACAGCTTCCCGCTTATGTCAACCTCAGAAGGAATAATCCCAATCCCATTCCATTGCAGTCATCTAGGTTGTAAGGGGACCTTATTGCAGCCTTTCACTACTTAAAGAAACCTGTAAGAAAGATGGGGACAGACTTCTTAGCAGGGCCTGTTTGTGACAGGACAAGGGGTGATGGTTTTAAAAGAGGGGAGATTTAGAACAGATACAAAAAAGAAGGTGGTTTTTTTTTTCAGTGGAAGTGGTGAAACAGTGTCCCAGGCTGTCCAGAGAGATTGTAGATGCTCTGTCCAGGTCAGTTTGGATGGGGCTCTGAACAAACTGATCCAGCTGAAGATGTCCCTGCTTACTGCAGGGCGTACGGACTTTTGAAGGTCCCTTCCAACTTAAAGTATTCTATGATTCCATTACACAGGAGTTATAAACAGTATGTGTGGGAAGCAGCAAATATTTGCTGTTAGGAACTTGAAGGCAGACAGACTGGAGGAAGGAAAAGAGAAAGATATAAATATTGACACTTATGTGCAGCCAACTTTCTGTAATTGAAAGGGTATTGGGGGTAAGTTTGTACATCGTCTGTTCTAGCTCCAAAGCGTATCTTTAGGTGCTGACAGCTAGAAGTTGAGTAGGGTTGATACTTTTGTTCAGTGATGCTAACTTCAATTAAGAACCTAATTGTGTAATAACCTTAAATTCTGAAGTGCTTTGTTGTGCACGAGTTGCTAAGAGGCTTCAAGAAACATCAGAATTCTCAGCTTTCTATTCATTTCCATGTAGGCACATTATCTTGGGTTAGATCTGCCATGGTAAAGAATTAAAAATAAAAGAGAATCTGGAAAGATGAATTGCAGCTTGGAGAGACCAGAAGAGTTGCTCATTGCAGTGTTCTTTCTTTGTTCTTTTGAAAATCGAATGATAATAGATGAAATATGCTACAGTGAAGAAAAGCATCCTGCATGGCAGGGTTTTCTGCTAGCAAAGCATGATGCCACACATCGTAGTGAGACGTGTAGTGAAGAGCATGCTGATTGCTAATTAGTCATATCACTTGGGGTTCCACAGCATAACAGTTCCCATGTGAACCCTGCATATGGGAATTCTATTTTTTGAGCAATGTTGCAGTGCCTGGCAGGAGACAGTGAAGTAAGGAAAGATCTTGAGTGAACAGTCTTACCTCTTTTAAAAACTGACTGGCAAAGGGAATACCGTTCCACTCTTCCACGCTCTTTATTTCCTTGTGTGTTCTTAGCTGTTAAGTGTGTGATTTCATTGTGTTAAATTGCATACTTAACAAGAAAACTGTATTTACAGTTCTTTTCAGGTTGGGGATGGAAGTGTACACCTGCCAAGAAAATACTCACAATATATTGCACAGAAGTGCTTAGCAGACTAGTCTATGAAATTGCTTTTTAAATTGAACCTTGCTTTGCAGATTAGAAGGCAGTGGCAGGAGAAATAAAGCAAAATTCTTCTTCAAAAGGAGCCTTGATAAATAAACTTCCCCATTTAGTAAGAAAATTTGTTCCACATGCATAGTTGATGCCACTCTGGTTGCCAGCTCTAGTGGCAAAAAGTTACTGCTCTTAGTTCATTGTTATTGCTGGTTTCAGTGACAGCTAAGGAAGGACAAGTCAGGATGCTCTCTCCTGTGTTTTTTTCAGAAAACTTGACCTTGGGTGAACTCATTATACCAATGAAACTCATAGAAACATGCTGCTGAAGGCAAAATTGCCTGGTAATGATGTGATGCAAGGAAACCAGGTTAAACATCAGAGCCCAGAGCTCTTTGTAGACATGGCAAATAGGAAAAAGTACCATATTTTTAACTTGACAGCTGAGCACTCTGTTCATTCCAGGAAACTCCAAGTTTGGAGTGTATGTAGAGTTTCCTCTCAGTTACCACACTGCTGGTACCAAAGAAATGAGAGCAAGGACTTGGAGCACCTGGCCCTATATTCTAGCTTAATTTTCATAGTATTTAGGGCACTCATGACTAAATCTGTTGGAAAATGAGGATATGCAGGAAGGAACTCTGCGATGAAATAGAAATAAACTGTAGAATATTTATAATCTCATGTAAATAAATGCACTGAAGCACAGAGGTATGAAAAGTTTGCAATGCCTGGATTTTTGTTTTGTTTTGTTTCAGCTCATTCAGACAAACAAATTGAAACATTATCCCAGCATCCACGGAGAATTCAGCAATGACTTCAAGCAGCCATGTGTTGTGTTCACTGGCCATCCCTCTCTTAGATTTGGGGATGTGGTTCATTTCATGGAGTTATGGGGAAAATCTAGCTTGAACACTGTTATCTTCACAGGTAAGGAAAATGCAGATAGAATGATCAAATTAACAATGGATTGTGGCCACATCCTAGGGGCTTTACTAATTTGTTCTGAGGCAGAAGTTTTTTACTTCAGTTAGAAGCTCATTTAAATTAAGACTCTAAGAGTGACTGGAAGAACCAAAGTAATTATTGTGACATTTCATTCTTTTTAGCCCTGCAGAGTCAATCTTTGTCAATTCAGAGTTTATTCCTGCCATTTCAAAGCAAAATCTTTATTATGCACAGCAATAAAATGCCTACAGGAAATTAATTTTTGCATTAAAAGCAGCTGGATGCAAGTTAAACCCAGGCAGGACCTAACTGATAGTGGTCAGAAAGGAGAAGGCTGCTTCTCCATGTTCCATTAGAATCACAAACCTTTACTTGTCCCTTCTCTTGTGCTTTCATCATAACCTCAGGCAACCAGTCTATTTCTAAGGATGTTGCTGTCACAGAATCAAAAAATCAATTTGACTCAGAAGGGACCTCTAGAGGTCATCTAATCCCACCCTTCTGCTAAACCAGAGGTCACCCAAATAAGTAAACTTCCTTGTACAGGATTACATTCAGGTTGGTTTTGAAAGTTTCCAGAGAAGACTCCACCACTTCCCTGTTCCAGTGCTCCAGCACATCAGATGAAAGAAGATTTTCCTTATATTTACATGGCACTTCCTGGATTCTAGTTTGTGCTCCTTACTCCTTGTTCTACCACTGGACACCACTGAAAGGAGTCTAACCCCGTCCTCTTAGCACCCACCCATTAGATATTCTGAGTATTGATAAGATCATGGAATCATAGAATGGTCTGGGTTGGAAGGGAGAACTGTCTCCTTTCTCAATGGTTCAGAATGACAGGGTCACAAAGCGTCTTTTAAATTCCTTCACTTCTATCAGTCTACTTCTAGTATTGACCCTACTTTTAATGGATTTAAGGAATCAAGTTCTGTCCACCTAAGGATGTGCTATGTTCTGAGATTCTGCAGCTGTATTTTCTCTCCAGCAGAAAGGTTGTGAAGTCTTCTTCTGCAGAGACTTTCAAAATGTCCCTTGACTCTTTCCTGTGCAGCCTGCTCTAGATGAACCTACTTTAGCAGAAGGCTTGAACTAGATGTCTCCAGAGGTTCTTTCCAACCCGTAACATGCCCTAATTCTCTGATCTTCACCATGAAGTTTTGTAAAATCCAGTGAAGTGGTTCTCTTTCAGAGTGTGACTTGTTAAAAAATCTCAATACTTTCCCTGCCCTTTATACCTGATGTGTCATCCAACAGAACCCTACAGTGGGCACTATTCAGATGTGAGAAGGGAAATCACCCTTTAGGCCTTTTCTACTGATATTAAATGGAATGAGCTCTGCTATGCGTACGAGTTGTTACACAGGACTCAACCAGACAGAAAAGTTGTGGATTTTGACTAAGACAAAGTAATTAGAAGGAGTGTGATGCAGTCCCAGTGTTAAGCTAATTTTCCTCCTTTTTGGCAAATGGGACTGCAGAAAAGTACCTAACCTAAAGCAGAGAGGACTGAGAAAGGACTATTTCCATTAGTTTTCTAACTGTGGACTTGATGAGCAAATCCGTTTGACTCTTTCACAATATTGGCACCAAAAAGTGCCACAATATCATGATATTGGAAGGATTTAAAGAAGAGTGTAATTGGTCCTCGTGCAAGGGGAGGGAAGATAGACACAAAGGGCTTCCTGATGATATAAGAAACTTAAATCTAGGCCGTGCTTGTGCTGGGAAGTGATGCATAGTACCACAGCACTAACATCATAGCTGTTTTAGTACCCATCGCTCCTGACCTTTGAGGTAGCTTTAGTAAAATTGCATTATATATATGGATTGTCTTGGAAACAGTGAATTCTGCTCCAGTTGGGACTTCAATTAAAACCGGAGCGTGTACGTGCTTTGCTGGCTTGTTTATTTCATGGATCCCTAGGAAGGCAGTGGCATTAATCATGTTCTGAATGTGCTAGCCACCATCAGTGAGAGGGTCAGATATTGGCCTTTAGTGGAAAGAACTCTTATTCTGTGTCTTCTTGTAGGGAGAGGTAATTGACCTTTCAGTATTAAAATGGGATCCTTCTGTGAAAATGAGAAAATAGAGCAGACTTTTTTAAGAGCATAGCCCTGGCAGCTTGTTAAGGCATCTGAATGGCAAGTCGTTAACAACCTGTGGGTACATTGGGTCATGATCTTTGAAATTCATTCCCAGTTTATTCTTCATATGAGACTCCAGTTGAGATCTTTGGTTGTTATGACCTTGGAGTGCCCAGTGATTCCAGGTGCTTGTGGTGGTTTGTTTCCTAAATGTGTCTATCCATGGCTCTCGGACTTTGTAGGCTTACCCCCTCAGCAAGATATTCCTACTTCCTTACAACTGTCTCAGCTGGAACAAAGACATCTAAATCTACAGAAATTCCAAGCAGATTAAATTATTAAGTTCTTAGTAAATCCAGTGGAAATCTGAAGTACTTCCATCAATGCCTGGGATTTTTATTGTATAGTTATTTAGCTTCTCTAGTTTTAAGATAAAATCCACTGTAGTTGGATTTGGTCCTGTGATAGCAGCTGGTGTTGTAGCTTTTCCTGAGAAAGACTTCTAGTTTCTAGTAATGAGGACCTTTAAACCATGCAGTATTGTAAATGATGACACTGCTTCTGCAGTCCACAGGAGCTAGGAGGTCTTCACCTTTCCAACCTGTAATGTAATAAACAATAGAACGTAGACTAGAACAGCAGCAGCAAACAATAGACAGGATACCGGCTGTGAGTGAACTGCAGCGCTGCTCTGCTTGCTTCTGTCATCTGAAAATGTTACCACTGAAGGGGTATTGAATAGATTATCGATTAAAAATATCGAATGCCACTGAGCCACAAACAAATTCTAGAAGAAGTCAAGGTAGAGAGAAGTCTGTTTCTTGCTCCCTCTCTGGTGACAACAGTGCTTTAAAATCTAACTCCCTAGGAGATCTTAAAAACAGCTCATGCGTGTCACGTTAGTGCTGTACAGTGGAAAATTTTATAACTCAGTGTCACACAGTAGTAAATCAAACATCTTGGGGGAACAGCTAAAGACCTGTAATTCTGTCAAAAAAAGTATTTTTGTTTTTCCACCAACCTAAACCTGGAAGTTAGATTANTTAAAATAAAAAAAAAAAAAAAAAAAAGGTTCATATACTGTAAGGAAGAAGAGGAGTTGGGAGGTGGTGTGTCTGCAGCAGACAACATTGGTCCATGTTTATCAAGGTGTTATCTTTATGCTGGAGTTTTACCATAGTGGAAATCAAGCTGATGGGTGGTTTACCTTATGATACCATATGTATATCTATATCTAGATAGATAGATAGATAGATATACACATATATACATTTTGTCTTCTTTTAGAGGTTCTGATTAAAAATAAGAGGTAATGGTTTTGTCTTGATTAAATTTGTTATAAAAGTCATGCAATAATGTGTTCAAATGAAATCATATTGCTCTGTTGCTTGATTAAGGTAAGACTAATTGTGGGCCTAATTTTCATCAAATTAACTGAAAATAACAGGTAGGGGAAGGAAGAAAGGAAGAGAAATCTGTAACAGAATTGACATTGCTGAACAACAGCTTATCTAGACTAGAATGTGGAATCAGAGGGGAATTGGACCATCTTTGTTCTCAGTGTTTTCAACATTTCTCTTTTCAGAACCTGATTTCTCTTATCTGGATGCACTGGCTCCTTATCAACCTTTAGCAATGAAATGTGTTTACTGTCCCATTGACACGAGGCTGAATTTTATTCAGGTGTCTAAATTACTTAAAGAAGTACAGGTAATGAATTTTCTGTTGTCTTATGCTGGAAAAAGCATAAAGTTATTTTTGCTGATGTCACATGCAAAACTGCAGTCCAATTGAACTACAAAATTGAAACCCAACACAACTTCACTGAGCCACACACTTACTGCTCTTTAAGTCTTCATTGCTCTCTGTAAAACCTCTCCCTAGATAAAGGATGCCAACAGCATCCTGTCTTGGATCAGCAATAGTGTGGCCAGCAGGACTAGGGCAGTGATTATGCCCCTGTACTGGGCATAAATGAGACCGCACCTTGAATATTGAGTTCAGGTTTGAGCCACTCACTCCAAGAAGGGCATTGAGGTGCTGCAGCAACAAAGGTGGTGAAGGGTCTAGAGTACAAGTCTTGTGAAGGGCAGCTGAGGGAACTGGGATTGTTTAATCTGGAGGAAAGGAGGCTGAGGAGAGACCTTTTCACTTCATACAACTCCCTGAAAGGTTATAGTGATGTGGGGGTCAGTCTCTTCTCCCAAGTAACAAGTGATAGGACAAGAGGAAATCAGCCTCAAGTTGTGTCAAGGGAGGTTTAGGTTGGACATGAGGAACAATTCCTTCGCCAAAAGGGTTGTCAGACCCTGGAGGAGTCTGCCCAGGGAAGTGTCAGGGTCCCTGAAGAGCTTTAAAAGCCATGTAAATGGCTGCTGATATTGAAGTGGTGATTGAAGACACAAGTTTAGGCCTTGTTCCACTGGACACAGTTGCATACAAAGCAAAGACTGCCTGCTCTTGGAACAGTTTGTTCCACTACTGAGTGGATCTCGTAGATTGCATTTCAGATGTTGTCTTCATAAAAATAAATTAGCTTGCTGACAGCAACCTGCAAGCTTCCTTATGGCAATGATTACTGTTGTAGGGCAGTGTGCGAAAGCAACCACACATTTTAAAAAGTCACCACACTCTTCTTTTGCAGCCTCTCCACGTGGTTTGCCCAGAGCAGTACACTCAGCCACCACCCACCCAGTCTCATCGCACAGATTTGATGATAGACTGCCAGCCTCCTCCAATGTCCTACCGCAGAGCAGAGGTGCTGACTCTGCCCTACAAGCGACGCTATGAGAAGATCGAAATCATGCCAGAAGTGAGTAGCAAACACGTGCAGAAAGTGGCCTCTTGCTCACAGTGCCAAATCCAAGCTACTGCTCCTGTAGCTCCTTTAAAGATGTCTTGTGGCTGTGATTTACTGTCAGCTGCAGTTGTGTAGGCTGCATCAAGAGTGTGGCCAGCAGGTACAGAGATGATTCTGCCCCTTTACTCTGCTCTTGTGGGCCCCCACCTCAAATACAGCATCCATTTCTGGTGTCCCCACCGTAAGGAGGACACAGAGCTGTTGGAGCAAGTTCAGAGGAGGGCCACAAAGATGATCCAAGGACTCCATCCTTTGCTATGAGAATAAGCTAAGGAAGTTGGGGTTTAGAGAAAACTCGACTCTGGGGGGAACTTACAACTGCTTTCCTGTACCTGAAGAGATCCTATAGGAAGGCTGGAGGGGGACATTTCATAAGGGTGTCCAGCGATAGGACAAGGGAATGGTTTAAAGCTGAGAGACTGCATCTTAGGAAGAAGCTCTTCAGTACAAGGGTGGTGAGACTTGAATGGGTTGCCCAGGAAGTTGTGGATGCCACCTCCCTGTGGGTGTTGAAGGCCAGGTTGGATGAGGCCTTGAGCAGCTTAGTCTGCTTGAGAGGCATCCCTGCTCATGGCAGGGAGGTTGTGTAGTAGATGATCTCTGAGGTCCCTTCCAACCTAAGCCATTCTGTGATTCTATGAAAGCACTTTCTGTCAAATGGAGGGCTAAGAAAGAAACATTTCTGAGAGAGAATTGCACTGTGTAAACTAATGCGAGTTTAAAAAACCACTGTGGGCAACAAACTATGTTCATGTTGATTGTCCTTTGCAAGGATACATCTCATCTGGTAATAGACACCAAAGGGAAATCTCTGCTAGCCACGTGTGAGGCAAACCAGTCATCTCCAGTTTAAATATAGGTAAGTTGAGGCACTGATGATCTCCCGAGGTCCCTTCCAACCCCTACAACTCTACAATTCTGCGACTGCAGTTAGAATTGGTTGCTATGAGCCATGAAAGGATCCAAAGTATCTGAAAGTTAGCAGTCAGCCAGGAGTCATCTTTCTCCTGCCCACAGGTGTCTGTGCCAGGAGATACCCTTTCCCCTCAGGAACAGTAATGTACCAGCTGTATCACTAAAGGTATAGCAGAGAAAAGGCTCATTTGTGTTACAGCAGTTTCAATAAATGGTTAATTCCTACAGACTGCTGAAGTCCAACAGGTTAATGGGTTGTTCATAGCCATCTATAATGTGGACTGCGTGGGTCCACAACATCTATTAATAATTTATTAACTCCACAAATCAAATATGAATGTACCTACAATACAAAGAGTGACCCGTATTCTAACAGAGATGATCTTAAAATGGTTTTTTTTGACAATCCAATCAGCACAAATATGTCATCGGTTCAAAGGTGGCATTGGCTTTTTTACAAGCAGCCATTACTGCCCTCTAAGAACTGTAGAATATGAGTCTGCTTTTCATCAGAGTGTAGAGGGAGGAAGTACCCTTAGTTGAGCTGAACAGGAAATACAGAATTGCTAGCTGTGTAACAAAATCTCTCAGCCACTCCACAACACTCATTCCTACTGTGTCGTGTGCTTCTACTTTGTGCATCATCTCTGGTAGGAGCCTGCCCAGCTTTCTGGTTAGAGGACTGCCAAGAGACCTGGAGGGAGTTTTTAAATAGCAAATGGACTCAGATGCAGCTCCATTGTGGCATGTATATTTAATTAATTTGAAAACTTGCATGTTATTTGATCCTGTTAAACCAAAAACTAGTAAAACCTGGCTTCTGGTCACCAGCATGACCAAAACAAATCTTGTGCAGGAAGCCAGTACATGACTTGCCCATTATTTAGAAGCTCTGGGTTTTCCTTTAAACTGTGAGGGGGTAAAGAAACCTTCGTATATGAGCCTATCCTTTGTATCAGTTCTGTGAAAAGGGTGGATCCCAGCTTTCCCTGCAAACAGAATGCAAATTAGCACAGCTGTTACAGATGAATATTCACTAACCCTCACACGTTTTCAAGTTCCTATTAAGGGGGAGGGTTGTCTGAAAGCTCAGCTGGTCCATAGATGTTACAGGTTCAGTTTCTTGATCTCTCTGAGTCTTTTTATATGATCCTATATGGGATTGTTCCTTAGCAGCTGGCTGAAGATGATCCTCTGTGTGCCCAAGTGGCCAAGAAGAGCAACAGCATCCTGGCCTGTATCAGAAATAATGTGGCCAGCAGGACCTGAGAGGTGATTGTCCCTCTGTGCTGGCCACTGATGAGGCCACATCTCAAATACTGGGTTCGGTTTTGGGGCCCCCCCTGCAAGAGGGACATTGAGTTGCTGGAGTGTATCCAAAGAAGAGCAACAAAGGTGGTGAAGAGTCTAGAGCACAAGTCTTGTGAGGAGCAGATGAAGGAAGTGGGGTTATTTAGTCTGAAGAAAATGAGGCTGAGGGGAGACTTCACTCTCTACAACTCCCTGGAAGGAGGTGGGTGTTGGTCTTTTCTCCCAGGTAGTATAAGTCACAGGATGAGAGAAAAGTGCCTCAGATTGCACCAGAGGAGGCTTAGGTTGGACATTAGGAAAAATATCTTCCCCAGAAATGTTGTCAGACATTGGAACAGGCTGCCCAGGGAAGTGATGAAAACACCATCCCTGAAGATACAGTTGTGTAGATGTGGTGCTGAGGGGCATGGTTTAGTGGCAGGCTTGGTAGTGTTAGTTACTGGTTGGACTTAAAAGTGTTTTCCAGCCTACACATTGTCTCCCACCCTCTCTGACTTTGGTCTTTGAGTCCTAGCAGCCTAAACTGGTAACTGCTGAGATGTGTAGCTGTGTAATCTCTCCTGCTGTGTGTAACCATTCACAGCAGTCAATCCCAAAGGATATTGTTTGGGTTTCAAATAAATGAGAGAAAGATGAAAAGACTGTCTCTCTCTTGTGCCCGTATTTCCTTTCATGCTAACTCTCTAAATAAGCACCTTACCTTCCTAACAATGTTTATGTTCCCTCATTCCCTGTCCCAGCAGAAGAACCCTGTCCCACTGAGCAGAGAGGTCATTAAGATTTTGTTTTGGAGAGGCTGAAGCAGATGGCCTGTTGGTTTCAGGCATGATTTTTGCAGTGGTGGCAAAAAATGGCCATAACTTCCCCTTCTACTAGGTGAACTTTGCTAGACAGGATTGTAAATATGATAGATGAGCTCCTTGGTGGGGAGTAGTTGCTGCTTCATGTCCCCTTTTCAGTAGTTTCATCCAGGAAGAGCCTTTAATGGTGCCTGAATATATAGGAATTTCTATATTGCAAAGAAAGGGTATTTGTTTCATACAGGTTACTGGCAGCTCTGGGGTTCTATGAAGACTCAAGTGGCCATTGGGAAGGGTGTTTTATAACTCCTAGCAAACCTTGTGAAGGTTTGTTATTTGTCAAAACCATGCCAGCCAAATATGGAAAGATGAAATCCAGCCTGGAAAAAAAGAGTAATTGCTCAGTCTGCTGCAGGGGTAGGACTTGTGTCTAAAGTTCAGCTAAAAGTCTCATAAGAGAATGTCTGCTGCAGTTATGTCCTGCTCAGGGCCCTCTCCTGACATCCACAACCCTTTCTCAGAAATGGGCATGTGTCAAACTTCAGTCTGGATTTCTAAAGCTTTTGAAAATGAAGCAGTTGGCTCAGCATGTTTTCAGCCAACACAGACTGACGCTATAGGTGGTGTGAAATTTCCTTTCCCAAACTGCCTCAGCGGTTCAGATTCTAGCCCTTCAGACTAATGTAAATGTACTGCAGGAGCTTGTCTACATTTCAGTCACTTCATTGAAGAGCAGAGTCAGGTCAAGCAGGACTATTGTATGTTAATGAGATTTACACTCAGAGCAGCCTTTGTTTAGAGAGAGGTTTTAATAGTCCCTAGGCACCAGGCTGGAATGGCTCTCAGAGGTGTTGTGAAAACCTTTGCACTTCAACTAATTTGTTCTTCTCTGCATATGCCTTTCACTTTAAACAATGATTAAAAAAAGAAAAAAGAAAAAAGACTGCTTCCTGGAAATTGGTTAGGCGTTGTCTATTCACATAAGAGTGATGGGAAAATGGAAAACACCTCCTGGAGCAAACAGATAAATTAAACAGTAGTGTTTGAGCAAGTAATGTGCCTGCAGTTTAATTACAGCTGAACAATGGTGCGGATCATTTGATTTCAGCAGCAGACTGACTTCACTGAGGGCTCTGTGCTTTTAAATACTCTATTTGCAAGTTCTTCAGGACACAGGCCGGCATAGGAGGATGTGAATGTACAATGCACAGCCTGACATGAAGTGAAATTATAAGGGAGTATCACAGAGAAGAATTAGGGAAATAGCTACTTGGCAGCTAATTATAATTATGTAGATTTCACCTCCACCCTCCCCTCCTCCTGTCTTGACTTTTCTTTTTGCACAGAATCTTGCCAGTTCTTTTTTTGAGAGAAAGAAAGGCAAAACATCGCTTTCACCTTACCTTTCCAACTTCCTTTTGTGTTTCAGGGACTAAAGAGTTTTAATTTATGTGTTTCTTCTAACCTTCAACTTATTCTTGATGGGTCCACACTATCCAATCTCTTGATCTCTCCAGTCCTTTTCCCCTGACTATTCCCCTTGTAAAGATGCTGCAGTCTTACTTACCATAAAGTAAATTAATAAAACCAGCCTGCTTGCTTCTACTTCTGTCATTTCTTCCTTCAGCTCCAGGCTCACTGAATCCACTGTCTGTAAAATTCCCTGGAGTCTCTCTGCTGATCTAGCACAGGCCCTCTCCAAGTTTGACTTCACCTTTCAACATTCCACCAAAACTTCTCTTGTCCCAGCTTTTGCCAGCTCTTTCTTAGATAAAGGCAGACCCAGTGTAGTATGCTATCTTCTCAATTTGTGTCAGCAGTGTTCAATGCAATCAGTATTTTCTTCTTAAAAAATCTCATTAGAAAGATTCTTCAGTTTCCATTCTACTGCATAATGTCCTGCAGCATACTCATGTCTTTAATATCCTTGCTGGTCATAAAGGCTTGCTCCATAGGCATACCGAAATATTTAGACCTTTCCTCTTTGGAACCTGTGCTTGACCACCTATCTTTTTCTTTCCTCTGTAGGATCTGATACTTGCAGACTTCTTGCACCCAGATTCTCCCTGATTTAGCAGATGGTATAAAGCCAAGGCTGAATCTGTTTGAGACCTCTGCCCCCATTGTAATTGCTGAGACGTTTCTGTGTTGTGTTTGAAGTGACTTGACAACAGAGCTTCTGGTACTTAAATAGTGAATGATAAAGAAGAGGCTGGGAGGTAAATTGTCTTCCTTTCCAAACACAGCCATCTGAATACAAGTGACAGGATGAAGACCATATTTATTATTTCTGTCAACAAAACTGACTGTACAGAATCACAGAATTAGAGGATGGTGGAAGGTTGGAAAGGACCTCTGGAGATCATCTATTGAAATGTCTTGCTAAAGCAGGGCCAGCTAGAGCAGGTTGCCCAGGATTGTGTCTGGGCAGGTTTGGAAAGTCTCCAGAGAAGGAGACTCCACAGCCTCTCTGAGCAGCCTGTTCGAGGGCTCCAGCACCCTCACAAGGAAGTTTTCCCTCACGTTCAGGAGGAAATTCCTTTGTTCTACTATGAGCCCGTTGTGCCTTGCCCTGACACTGGAAAGAGTCTGGCCTCGTCCTCTTGACACTCACCCTTTATATATTGATCATCATTGGTAGGATCCCCTCTCAGTCTTCTCCAGGTTTAACAGCTCCAGGTATCTCAGCCTTTCCTCACAGGGGAGATGCTCCAGGTTATCCCTGCTTGTGAAAGGGCTGTTGCACAGCTTTTAAGCATGTGGAAAATATGGGCCCTCTTTTCCTATTAAAAACTACTTGGAAGATGGTTTTCTGCTTCCAGAAACTGGATTTGATGTGTTAGACGATCTGGGTGAATGGAAAGATGGAGGATGAAGCAAGCTGTTCTCCATTCAGATTTTCCTGAGGGTTACTTACTGTAAAACCTCTGTGAAGCTGTGCTCAGCAGCGTCTGGTGGAGTCGCCATGAGGGCAGGCACATCTTAAGACCTTTGAACTTCTCTAGTAATGGGAAGAGGATATTTTTCTGTTGCATAAAAATGGCATCCTTTTTGGAGAGTAGGGTCTAGATGGGAATCTCTTTATACCAGACAAGCTCCAAGGCTGTAAACAATCAGTTCCACTTAGAAATGGAAGTGTTCTCACAGGTTACACAGCCAGAACCCAGTTGCAGTTAGAAATAGTGTTCATAATGTGCCTGAAAAAAAAGTAAGGCATCAGCTTCAAATTGTGAGGACTTTTGCCCCTACTGTTCCCACCAGAATGCCTTTCAAACCCCCACTGTCTCTGATGGCTAGAAACATCCTGATTTCCAGCCTACACGTATTCATGGCTGGCCTGCACATGCTTATTCTTAACAACATGGTTTTAGCATAAATAGATTTTCCCTCTTGTTGGTATTTTCCCTGTGGTGTTTATGTAGAATAATCAAATTCCCCTTTTGGCTTTCTTTTTGCCAGAGTAAACAAGCCAAGATATTTAGTTTCCTCTTACAAGACAGCTCCTCCTGCCCTAACCCTGTGGAATTTCTTACTTGAACTGAAATTACTCACAAGTTATAACTAATTCAGATGGGATCTTGCTGGGCCAAATATGATAGCAATGGCTCATCTCTGCTAGAATTATCTGATGTTTTAAGGACTTAGTTGGATTTAACATTTTTGTGGCCGTGTCACATTTGTGCCTTTCAGTTCTTACGGGATGGACTAATAAATCTGGATCCTTCACCTCTGTCATTTCAACAGCTGCCAGCTCACAGCAGAACCTCTCAGTGTGAGCCCAGTCCCTGGCCTTGCTCTTCATGCTATTGTGAATTTCATCTTGTTTTTCTCACTCCAGCTCTTGAGGTTGTCTAGTTCTTCCTGGATGATAACCTGATCTTTCTTTCTATTAAAGCTGCCTCTATAAACTTCAGTGGGGCCTTCCGAAGACTCTCTTCTTTCTTCACTGAGGTCATAAATAAAAATTGGATGAGAGGAGGCTCAAGACTGACCCAACAACCCAGTAGTTATCTGGGAATATCTTTGCTTTAACCAGCAGTTTCCCCACCTCAGGACTGCTATAGAAATCCACAGTTTGCCATTTGCTGCATGGTACTTTGCAAGTGCTTCATGAAGCACAGGCTGTGGCTGCCCAAATTCCCTCAGCAGTTCTCTTATCAGACAAAGTTGTCGTATTAGTCACATCTGATCCACTTTTGGTGAGTTTTTTAGAACACTTTGCTTCCATTTGCTTTATTACTGCAATGTAGCAGCATGAGTAATGGGCCCCTTAGTAGGATTTCTGAACACTACATATTGCACAAGCACTGAACAGAGCTGTTCCCTGCCCCAAGGAGTATCTTACAACGTTATTCTTTCTTTGTTTTTCCTAAGGACTTGCAGTCTGGTGAGTTCATAATTGGTCTATCCAACCCAGTGGTTTCACAGCTCTATTTCATGTATTTGATAGAATCATAGAATGGTAAGGTTGGAAGGGACCTCAAGGATCATCTAGTTCCAACCCCCTGCCATAGGCAGGGACACCTCCCACTAGAACAGTGGCCAACCTGGCCTTGGGCACCTCCAGGGAGGGAGCAGCCACAACCTCCCTGGGCAACCTGTTCCAGTGCCTCACCACCCTCACTGCAAAGAACTTCTTCCTAACATCCAGTCTAAATCTCCCCTCTGCCAGTTTAAACCCAGTGCCCCTTGTCCTGTCATTGCAAGACCTTGTCAGTAGTCCCTCCCCAGCCTTCCTGTAGGCCCCCTTCAGATACTGGAAGGCTACTATAAGGTCTCCTGGCAACCCTCTCTTCTCCAGGCTGCAGAGCCCAAACTCTCAGCCTGTCCTCATAGCAGAGCTGCTCCAGCCCTCTGACCATCTTCGTGGCCCTCCTCTGGACCTGCTCCAACAGTTCCATGTCCTTCCTGTGCTGGGGGCTCCAGAACTGCAGACAGTACTCCAGGTGGGGTCTGACACGAGCAAAGGGGCAGAATCACCTCCCTTGTCCTGCTGGCCACACTGTTTTTGGTGCAACCCAGGACTCTGTTGGCTGTCTGGGCTGCATGCAAAAGTGTGTGGGCTTGGCTTTGCTAAGAGAGCTCTGGAGATGAGACTTGGCACCTCTGGTTTGATCCAGAGTTGCAGCTCAGACTCCTACCTCTAACAGAGTTCATTCAGTTACGCACAGTTTGCAAATCTGGAAGGCGCACATTTCATGTTGACATGAAAACCCAGCTGTGTCCCTTTCTAAATATACATGCTGCAATCTAATGTACACATCACTGAATTTCAGTGAAGAGGATTTTAGTTACTGATAAACTTTGATATGTTCCCTTTTGCTCCAGTCCTGGAAGCAGCTCACCTCAGACTTTGCCTTTCCCTGCTGGGACAGTCTTGCTGTGCCCTCTCTAGTGTTAAGTCAAGAGCTGTTGCACTTAAAAAACTTGGAGGTGAAGAGGAAAAAGGGAGATGTCCCAAAAATCTAGGAAAAAATCAGTGGTAGTCAACACTACCAGTACAGCTACATCTGGGATGATAAAATACTGTGCATGTCTGTCCCTGGGAAAATCTTCCACAGGACCACGACCAAGTGTGCTACAATTTTGGTCCTCTTCTGATTTTATCCACTGGTTCTCCAGCCTCTTTGTTGCAGTTTTGTTTTGTTTTGTTTTTTACTGTAAGAGTTTCAGATTCCATCCTCAGTCATTGCTCAGCTCTTCATTGCCAACAAGAGGGATTTGTGACTGGTGACTGAAAACAACATGCAGCCTAAAGCCTAGGAAGGGATGTCCTTGAAGGCTTTAGTAGAGATTTCAGACTAACCTAACCTGCGTTCTTTGTTTTTCTTTATAAACAGCTGTAGTTTGGCCAACAGTGGTGTTTGGGCCCACGTAGCATGTATCAGATGTCATTTTGTTGTGGAAAATGCAATCCTATGAGAAAGATTCAGCTGTGGTTTATGGTAAAAATGTCTCTCGTGCAGAAACTAGAACACAAGAAGCTCTATCTGAACATGAGGAAAAACTTCTTTGAGGGTGTCGGAGCACTGGACCGGGTTGCCCAGAGAAGTTGTGGAGTCTCTTTCTCTGGAGACTTTGAAATCCTGCCTGGACATGATCCCGTTCAACTTACTGTGGGGCATCCTGCTCTAGGAGAGGGGTTGGGCTAGATGATCTCCAGAGGTTCCTTCCAACCCCCACTATCCTGTGATTCTGCAAGGTGGACACCTCTGATCATGGGAACAGAATATCCCAAGGTGACTTTTGTCTCCTCAGCTGTTTCAACACTTGCAGTTTCAGACTACTGAGAGTCAATGACTCATGCTTTTGGGTTGGTTTCTGTTTTAAGATTTTCTTAACAGGTGTAATTTGAAAAAAAAAGAAACAAGCAGCACAGGAGCACACTCAAGTTTCTCTTAAGGCAGTCCATAGGCAGGAGACTGATTAGTGTAGTTAGTTCTCAGTGCCTTGTGTCTCTGCTTTCGTGACTTTCCTGATGCCAGCATGTGGCATTGGCCTTGTGATAATGACTGGAAGGAAGAAGCATTTATTCTGGCATGGTGGGGGGCTTTTCAGTCTTGCAGACAAAGGCATAACAAGATCCAGCAGCTGAAAGCTGGGCAAATTCAACCTTGAAATAAGACACCGTTTCCTAGCTGCAAGGAAAATTAAAGCATGGAACAGCTTGTGAGAGGAAATGGTGGAGTTGCCACTGCTCCGAGTATAGGCAAGGTTTGCTGTCTCTCTGAACAAGGTTTCTTTAGCACTTTGGAAGAGATCAGTGATTTGTTTGTGCAGGAGGTCAGTTGAAAGCAGTGCTGTCTGGTCTTTGTGGGTGAATTACTGGTTGTGATTAAATGACCTTTTTGCTTTGGGTCAGTGAACTTCTATAATAAAAGGATTGGAGAGGGCTGTGAGATGAAACAACATCTTAGAAAAGATAAAAATGAATGTCTGTTGTACTGTCTTTTTGACTGTTAATTAAAATGTTGCTATTTACCAGCTTCCTGGTTAAAGCCTGCATAAATGTTAACATCAAAGTATTTTGTTGGCAGAAGAAGACTTTGATTCTAAGCAGCATTCTGGTTTTTAAAGATCTTTGTCTTGACAGTGTTTGTCATTTTGCCATATATTCTTCATTAGAGTTCACTTTGTATCGATCCTGCTCTGGGAGGTGGTAAAAATGGAAAGTGCCTTCAACCACTGCAAAGGCAACACAGCACACTGCTGCAAATGTTACTATTTTTAGGTCCCAGGGGAGATTTGAAGCAATGATTATCATTATATTTTCATTCTCTTAGTCTTCAACACAGGCTGTATTCAAATCGCGTGCTTTAATGATCTTGAACTATTCCCAGAGAGAAAGCAATTTAAATTGCTCCATGAAATTTTGGGTTCTAAGATTCAAGACATCTGAAGGCATGCAAAATTTAGGAGGTTTGAATGCAGTCTTAAAATGCCTGTGTTCTTCCAACTGTTTGAATTCAAAGAGATGTTCTCAGAACGTTCCTGCAGCTTTAGTAGCAGTAGGTAAGTACGTCAGAAGTTATGAGAAGTTGCTGAACCTCACCAGCATTGAAGCCAGCAGAAAAGCCTTCTCAGTGCTTTGATGGCAAAAGGATTAGGCCAGCAGTGAGTGTTTTTTGAAGTCAAGTTCAGTTGCTTCTCTGCTCACAAGGATTAGAGCTTTGCAGTGGTAGAATGATCACCTACATAGTCACAATTTACAGCTGATCAGAGCTCTCAACAATAAAGTTTCGGTACCTGAAATTTCTTTAGAAGTGGGAGGATTCATTTGTTCTGCTCTATACCTCTCTTGGTTTGGATCCTGTTGAAAATTCACTAGATGGTCTTTGGTAAAGAATTCAGTGTTTCTTTGGCTCAGGTGTACCATCTGTGAAATGGGAATGCTTTTCTAAAATCAGTTTCTCTTCCTGCTTTTCATGCTTGGGAGCATCTGGCAAGCTGAAGAGAGCTGCCATTGCCAGGCTTTGCTGGCTTTGCTCCATGGAAGCACTACAGTAGATGGCTGAAGTTTCAAAAGAACTTCTTTATCTGGATGTTAATCTCTTGATATATGGCTGCAACTGCAGGTGTGTTTGAAGGTGAAATGGAATTCAGATGAAGCATCTCGTAGAGTCTCTTTCTACATAAGGTGGATTGCTGGGTGGGTCGATGGTACAACTGTAGGGAAAAACAGCCAAGTAGATTCTGTCCCTTTAGAATCATAGAAATAGGAGTTTGGCAAGATCACTGGCTCTCAGGACTGAATTAATCCTTCTTGATCTAGGAGTATACTATGGTGCTATTTGTCTGTGTCAGAGAATCATAGAATCATTTAGGTTGGAAAATACCTTTAAGGTCCTTGACTCCAGCCATTAAGCCAGTACTGCTGAGCCCACCACTAAACCATGGTCCCCCAGTACCACATCTACACATCTTTTAAATGCCTTCAGAGATGCTGAATCCACCACTTCCCTGAGCAGCCTGTTAAGGTGCTACTTGTCTTTAAGGTGTTACTTGTTTTCCCAACTGAAAAGTCCTCCCATCCCCTCTATTTCTGAGTCACCTGCAGAGTTTCACCACAGCCATGGTGCACATTTCACATATCCTTGCCTTCAGGTCCATTGTGGACCTGACAACAGGAGTGTGTTCTGATGGGAGTGATACATGGACACTGCCTGTGCTGCTCACCCATATGCTGTGAAGGTACCTGTTTACCTAGGACTAAATCCTGACTGAAGTCATGGCCAGGACTCCAGTGTATTGTCATCTAGAACCCCCTTTGACTTTCTCCAAAAGTGTTGTCAAGCCCTGTAACAGGCTGTCCAGGGAAGTGGTGCAGCCAACATCTCTGGAGGAACTTAAAGTATGTGTAGATGTGACTCTGAGGGACATAGTTTAGTGGTGGCCTTGGCAGTGCTGGGTTAATGGCTGGATGTGATGGTCTTAAGTCTCTTCCAACCAAAGCAATTCTATGCTCCTGGCTGTGATTCTATGAAAAAGAGAATATTTTTCTGTGCTCACAAGCAGTGTTTTCTGCAGCATTCCTTTGGAAACATGGCTGGAAGAGGTGCTTCCCAGCTGGCCAACTTCCACAAGTCTTGGCAGGTGCAGTACTGCCCACTCCACATGCACTGCCAACACCCTCGGTGCTGAGGCTCTTGGAAGACTGCCAATGAATTAAAAGTTGGAGCCAAGACTAGATTTTATTTCTTTTAGAAAAGAACCATATAAAAGACATTGGAAGGGCTTCTCTGCAGGCTTGTAAGGAGAAGTGTCAGTGTTTTTAAGCACAAACCCTTTTCTTCCAGCTAGTCTGCAGCCAAAATGCCACAGCACTAAGGAACTGAGAAAAGGAAACTAGCTTTCATTTTTCATTACCCACTGACAAAACAAGCATAATAAATAATGGCTAATTACATTATTAGTTTTGCTAATAAAAATTACTATTAAAAGTCTTTTTAACTAGGTTTCTCTTTAATTATATATTGTGAGACTTGCCTTGGCAACTGAAAACCTTGTGCTGCTCTGACAACAACATGAAAGTCAGTAGCTTTAAGAGCTGGAAGGAAGGGCTAAGCAGGTAAGAGGAGTGCTCTGTCACTGTATCAGTGGGTTTGTGTTTACAGTTCATTGGCCCATGTTTTAAAAATACCATGCTGCCAATTTAAGCCACAGCTGGATTCATACAAGTTTTGAGATCATCATTTGCTGAATAAAATCCTTCTTTCCCTTTAGCTTGCAGATTCGCTTGTGCCCTTGGAGATTAAGCCTGGTATTTCCTTGGCAACAGTTTCTGCCGTCTTGCATACTAAAGACAACAAGCATGTGCTGCAGGTACAGTACAATGGGACAAGGATAAAGATATCCTTCTTCTGGGTTTCCTGCCATCTGGGACCCCAACTGTTCTCATGAGGCAACCCCTCCAACAACTCTTTCCCCACTGGAGCAAAGTCCTTGTTAGGTGCTTTGCTCTGCTGTGTGTGGGTAAGGAATTACGCTTAGAGCAGAGAGTGGGATGCAAATAAATCTTTCTCCCTTCTTTTTCTTGGCTGTGTGCCTTGCTAAGATAAAAGGGGAAGTGAGATTATTCCTGAAGAGAGGCTACAAATCATACAGCTGTCTTCCATAAGTCATACGCCAGGATCAGCATCAACCAGCCTCTCATGGACTTACAGCTGAGGGTCAGAGGAGAGAGATGACCTAAGCCATGAGGCAAGTGAAGGGACTGTCTTCCTTACAGTGCCTTTTTCCTCAGGAAGTGGATTATGAGTCCTTGTACAAAGTAATAGTGTACACTGTCTCCCTACCACCTCCTTCAGGCTGACATTGCAGTTCCTGGCATTAGTGCTCCCTGGAAGGTGATAGCATCTGATGGACCTGCTCAGCAGTAGGTGTCCTAGTCCCCTTTCTCCTTTGATGCATGAGCATGCAGGAACACAGTGAAACCACACTTGGCATGATGCTGCTTCTCCTGCTGGGAAGCAGCCTGAGCTGGGCATGATACACTCAAGAAGAGAGCCCAGTACAGTATTGTCTTTAATGCAGGCACACAAAGATTGGTTAAGGATTTGTATCACCTAAATCACAGCAGACAGGCCATCTGATTCCTTCCAAGTTGGTGTCCTGGAAACACTGGGCAGCACTGGAAAACTGGAAGTATTGCAGTGTAGTTGGTCTGAGACTGCTTTGTTTTTTGTGTGGTTCATTTACTCTCTGATTCATGATGCCAAATAAACTTAGGCTTAGGGTTAAAATCCCAGAGCCCTCATAAATGGACAGAGGTAGGACAGAACAGCAATATCTGTCAGTACTGACCAAGCCTGGGACCTCTGGGAGTTAGGGAAACGGTGTGTAGACAAGCCCCAAAGCCTCAGTCCATGACCACAGACCTATGCGAGTGGTTCATGCACAAATGGCATAATACATGCAGACAGGCCCACCAACTAGTGGGGAAATGGTGGGGTTTTAAAATGACTGATCTGCATCCCTGCTCATGGAACTAGAACCTGGGCAAGTGGCATTTCCCTCTCAAGAATAAAAACAATGTGGAAAGAAACACAGGGACATACCCATCAGCAGGTTCATACATGATGGTAGACCCAGCAACAGAATGAGGGGGCACAGTCTCAAGTTGTGCCAGGCAAGGTATAGGCTGGATGTTAGGATGAAGTTCTTCACAGAGAGATTGATTGGCATTGGAAAGGGCTGCCCAGGGAGGAATTGGAGTTGCTGTCCCTGGAGGTGTTCAAGAAAAGACCGGATGAGGCACTTAGTGCTGTGGTCTTGTTGATTGGATGGGGCTGGGTGATAGGTTGGACTGGATGGTCTCAAAGGTCTTTTCCAACCTGATTGATTCTATGATTCTATGATGGGAAAGACACAGAGTTGAGAAGAGCCCAGTTTGTCACCTGGAGTATAGAGGATGCTGACTTAGATTCCCTGTGTGTGGTGCAGACACATCTCTGGTAAATGGTCTTGCCAGAAGTTTGGAGAAATTTCCCAGCACTTTCTTCCCAGGGACTGAGTTACTGGTTCACTGGGAAAGACCAGTGCTGATACTTCCCCAGCCTAACTCAGCACAGGACACACTTTACACTACAATTTCCTCACTGCTCTTTTTGTAGGAACCTGGTTTAGTGTCCGTGAATTGCTCTTTCAGAAGTGCTCAGTTAAGCCCACACCTTGCCCACCACACAGCAGGTCATGGTGCTTGGTTAGTTACTGCTGCTTCCTGCTAGTGGAGGCAGCTCTCAGGGATGAGTTAAGGCAAATCACTTCCTGAAACAGTCCAAAATTATACCCAGATCACACTCCAGTGATTTTTTTCAGGCACAGCAGCATCTCTCACACCTCCCTGCCTATTCAAGTTCTTCCTAAAGACTCACTTTTTCTGAGACCAGAGAGAAATAAATTACCAATTTTTTTCATTCCTTGAGCAGTCCCCTGCTTTGTATTTGCCCGTTTCTCAAGGTGTTGCATCTTTCAGAGTGTGATTGTCAAGGCACTGACTTCTTTAAAGCATGATTCTTAGGAAATATTACAGGGTGCTTCAATGCTAAAATAGAAAGCTTCAGTCTGGAGCTGAGTCAGACAGGCCTTTTAAGAAGATGGAAATTTGAATGGAACTGAATTTGACAGAAATGTGACGGTGGTGGAGATTTGAGCTAAAGCTGCTAATTTATCTCTCTAAAGGGTGGCTTGTGTGTGCAGAACTGCAGTGGAGCCCAGGGCTGGGTTTGTCCTCTCCCCTTCAGCACTGCAACAGTCCCCTTCAGCCACAGAAAACAGTACTCTTTTCCTGTCTTGTGTGTTTGCTATTCCAACTAAATTATGGTCAGCTGATGTGGTTCACTGCGTTGCTGTGCACATTCTCATCCGTTAGCTGCCTCCAAAACCTCCACAACCTACTGCTGGCAAGAAGAGAAAGCGAGTGAGTGATGAGGTGCCAGAGTGTAAACCTTTGAAGCCACTGCTGAGCGGCTCCATTCCTGTGGACCAGTTTGTGCAGACCCTGGAGAAGGTAATAAGTCTTTGGTGGCAAGCGAGGGTCAAAGGGATTTGTACTCATCTCAGAAATGTGCTGCTTTGCTAGCAGAGAGAGGGCAAATAAATAATTTTAGTGTGTCTTGAAGTGGAGAGGGACTAATGAGCTTACAGACTGCTTCACTGGGAGTGTGTGTCCCTGCACTGAGTATGGAGGGAACACTTTCCTCTAGAGTCATGCCCTGATAATGACTCCAAGTCAGTCCAAGTGCAGGGTCCTGCACCTGTGTCAAAGTGATCCTCAGTATATGGGGGATGATGGGATGGAGAGCAGCCCTGCAGAGGAGGACTTGGGAGTAGTGGTGGATGACAAGCAGGACATGAGCCAACAGTGTGTGCTTGCAGCCCAGAAGCCAGCTATATCCTGGGCTACACTCAAAGCAAAGTGGCCAGAAAATTGAGTGAGGAGATTCTGCCCCTCTACTCCACTCTGCTGACACCTCACCTGCAGTGCTGGGCCCGGTTCTGGGGTTCTCAGCACAGGAGAGGCATGGATCTGTTGAAGCAGATCTAGAGGAAGCCACAGAAGTGATCAAAGGGCTGGAACCCCTCTGCTGTAAGGACAGGCTGAGAGAGTTGGGGTTGTTCAGCCTGGAGAAGAGAAGGTTCCAGGGAGACCTCCTTGTCACCTTTCAGTACTTAAATGGGCTCCATCAGAAAGGTGGGGACAGACATTTTATCAGGACCATTGTGACAGGACAAGGGGTAATGCTTTTAAATTAGAAGAGGGGAGATTCAGACTGGAAATAAACAGGAAATTGTTTGCAACAAGGGTGGTGAGATGCTGGTTCAACTTGCCCAGAGAGGTGGTAGATTCCTCATTCCCAGAACTGTTCCAGGTGAGGTTATTTGGGACTCTGAGCAACCTGATGAAGTTGAAGTTGTCCCTTCTGTCTGTGAGAGGAGGTTGGACTAGATGAGCTTTAAAGGTCCCTTCCAACCTAAACCATTTCATGTGTTTATGATTCTGTGGTTCTGCATTGGGGCTTCATGTCATCATGTCCTCCTGATATCCCATGGAAGCAGAGCTTTTGGGGTGAATTTTCCCCATGTGACTTTTGGATTTATCAGCTGATTTCCAATAAATTTGAACAACAGGCCAGAGATCTCCATTGACAGAGAAGCTTTCTGGGAAGCTGCAGGATAGGGTCATGGTGGCTGAACTTGCAGACAGCTGTGGAGCCCTGTTCTTGCCTGCACGAGTCCCTGAATAAAATTAGCAGGAAAAAGGGCAAGGTTGTCTGTGAGGACTTTTGCCCAGAGGTTCAGTAACCACTTTCATCTTCAAGGAAGTAGTCTCTACAGATGTACAGATGGTCATTTCTGTGGTTAAAGGAGCCATTTGTTGTCTTTGTCTCTCAAGATTTTAAGTTACAGTGACCTGGTGCAGTAGAAAGTGTTGGCTTTAGCCTTCTCATTCTATACCCTGTCTGTCCATATAGTGAGGGTCATCTTTAGCTTAGCCTGTGCATGTTTCCTCTGCAAACCCCAGAGATCTAGTCTGTCTGTAATGGCATTTCATATTTTGTGGCCATTCTCACCTTTCCTCCCTGCTGTGCCCTTGTCTTTCACCTCTGCCTGTTTTCCTGACCTGTAGTAATTTCTCTCTCTTTTACTCCCTTCCCAACACTACATCTAGCACGGTTTCAGTGACGTGAAGGTGGAGGACACAGCCAAGGGCCACATCGTGCTCCTCCAGGAGGCAGAAACCCTCATCCAGATCGAGGAGGACTCCACCCACATCATCTGTGACAATGATGAACCTTTGAGGGTCAAACTGCGTGACCTGGTTCTCAAGTTCCTGCAGAAGTTTTAGCCGGTGGACATCATGCTGCTCTGTGCAAGGAGAGGCTCCAGAGAACCTGAGCTAAGGGACAGAGAACATTTCTTCATCCAAAGAGACCAGAAACCACCTTCCCCTTCATGGTGAAGCAAGGAAGTATTTTCTTTATTTATCTATTTTTAAAATGTTCTTGTTAAACAGTTTTTGAATACTTTGGAGGAGATTCCTGTTTTGTACAATTGGGAGTTGGGATCTTCTAGGAGATACGAAGCACAGAGTGAGTAAACAGTGTATGCTTACACAGGCAGGGTGCAGACACAGCTGTTGCTCTGTGTGACCCTCTCAGCAGTGAATGCCCTAGTCCTTCACCTGAGAAGACTGTAGGAATATTGAAACAACAGCCTTAGATATTGGGAGATTCATTTTTCTCCCCACTGCTTCTTCCTGGTCACCGGATCCAATTTCCTCTCTGTCTTCCATCTGCATTGTTGGGTATATTTCACTGACATGAAGAGGAAGGAGAAAACTACTAAAGCAAAGATGATAAAAATGAAAATAGAAAAATGAGGCTCTGCTGGGCAGGTAGAACAGCTTCAGAGAAAGCAGAGGGATTTGTTTAAAAAGCTATATGCTTTAGTGATGTGAGGTGTTCATTGATGGAGCACCCTCACCTATTGTGACCATTTTGTCCACCTATCTCTAGGCTCTTCACTGAGATTGGTTCCTTCATCATCAGTGCAGAAGTATTGCAGGAAGATGCTTTCAAAAATCTGTAAAGCAGTTAAAACTCTTAGAACTTGAGAAAAACCTTTGGAATTTAAGTGCCTCTTGTTTCTACCTTCTAAAAGCCCCCCTAGTCCCAAATCCTGACTCATTTATATAAACCCATCTGTACTGCAAACCTGAGGAGGTTTTCGCTCCCCAAATCATCTGTTGGGGGCCTGAACTTAGTTAGGAGTACTGCTTTTAGAAGTGTCCAGTTTGTCAGATTCACTGCTGTTTGTTTTTTATGGGGTTGGTTTGTATTTATTTGGTGTTCAAAATAAAAAGCGTGGTGAGGCTGCTGAGGAGGAAGCACACTGCTGTGGTTTATAAGAGCATCTGCATGCCTGTGTGTGTCTGCACACATCTGTAAAATACAACTGCTCCTTCAGTTTATAGCTTTGGGGAGATGAAGGCAGTGGCAGAAGAGCTCTACAATAAAAACTGTTTGCTCCTGCAGTTCCCACATCACATTTCTATACACTAAGGACTGGATGTGCAGACTGCAGCAGCCATACTTTGGCTTCATGTACGTTGTGAGCATTAGAGAAGCAGTATCATTAACGTGATAAAAAACCTGCTGCAGGAGCATTAATCCTCCTAAGAGTTTACAGTATTTGCAGTAGCTCAGCTTCTTTCTCATCACTTGAAAACAGAATAAAAGAATTGGATGTATTTCACCTTGGAATTACATCTCCAGGGCAATTATTCTTAACAGGTGGAGGCCATGTGATGATACACTCAGCTGAGCTGAGGGAGGCAGCAGGAGTGGAAAGGGTGGCCCTGGTGATACATGAGTCCTTGAGAGCATCACTCTGCTTGTTACCTAGAGTAGCTCCAGCACCTTCCGTGCTCCAGAGCCTTCCTGCTGTGAATTGACTCATTTGCATTTATAATTATAAAGGACTGCACTTGCTGCCTTAAGAAGCCAGACCCGAGGCTGTGCATTAGTGCCTGGTATGCATCAATCTTGTCTGAGTGGTAGACCATGAAGGCAGGGAGTTGCTACATGGTGAAGGCTGTGCTTGAGCAACTGAGTACTGGGAAAGCTGAGTCCCTGTGCTGCCAGGAAGCAACCACAGGGTACCCTGCAGAGAGCAATTGGCAGATGTAGCAATTCACCATGAAGAGCTTATTTTCACAAAATCATAGACTGGTGGAAGTGGTAAGGGACCACTGGACATCGTCTACTCCAATGCCCCTGCTAAATGAGGGTGACCAAGAGCAAGTTGCACAGAATCTTGTCCAAGTGGGATTTAAAAGTGTCTAGAGAAAGACTCCACAACCTCTCTGGGCAGCCTGGTCCAGGGTTTTCTACAGTGAAAACAGCACAAACCTCAAATCATAGAATCATAGAATGGTAGGGTTGGAAGGGACCTCAAAGATCATCTAGTTCCAACTCCCTGCCATAGGCAGGGACACCTCCCACTAGAACAGGTTGCTCAAGGCCTCGTCCAACCTGGCCTTGAACACCTTCAAGGAGGGAGCAGCCACAACCTCCCTGGGCAACCTGTGCCAGTGCCTCACCACCCTCACTGCAAAGAACTTCCTCATAACATCCAGTCTAAATCTTCCCTCTGCCAGTTCAAACCCATTGCCCCTTGTCCTGTCATTACAAGACCTTGTCAATAGTCCCTCCCCAGCCTTCCTGTAGGCCCCTTTCAGATACTGGAAGGCCACTCCAAGGTCTCCTCGAAGCCTTCACTTCTCCAGGCTCCAACTCTCTCAGTCTGTCCTCATAGCAGAGCTGCTGCAGCCCTCTGAGCATCTTCACAGCCTCCTCTGGACCCACTCCAACAGTTAATGTCCTTCCTGTGCTGGGGGCACCAGAACTGCACACAGTACTCCAGGTGGGGTCTGACGAGAGCAGAGTAAAAGGAGAGAATCACCTCCCTTGCCCTGCTGGCCATAAATTCCTCCTCTGTTTTTCCTGATGCCCTTTGGAAAGGGAGAAGTTAGTAATTAGCACTTCATTGCAGCTTCTGAAGCACACTTGACCTTGCCAGCTTGGCTCCATTAAGCTTTTGTGTCAGCATGGGCTCCAGCCTATGACTCTTCCTCGCTTAAGAGGCCCATGCGTAGAACTGAGCAGAACTGAACTGTGGTAGTAAATGGGCTTTGAGTGCTCAGCTCTCATGCCCCAAGAAGTGAGTAACATTAAAGCCCATCTGCAGACAGTCAAGGAAACCTTGCTAGGGTAAAGCAAATTTACACCTACCTATAGACAGGATGATTGCCTTGAGCAGAAACCAAGATGGCAGACCAAACTGACTGGGAGTGGTGATCTGCTGTAGGGTGTGGCCAGCAGCACCAGATAGGTGATTGTCCTCCTGTACTAGGCACTGCTGAAACTGCACCCAGAATCCTGGATTCAGTTCTGGGCCCTGCACACCAAGAAGGGGCATGGCCAGAAAGGGACAGCAAAGCTGCTGAAGGGTCTAGAGCACAAGTCTGGTGAGGAGTGGCTGAGAGAACTGGAGTTGTTTAGCCTGGAGAAAAGGAGATTCAGGGGAGACTGTCTCACTCTCTGCAATTCCCTGAAAGGAGGCTGTAACGAGGGTAGGGGGGAGGTCAGTCTCCTCTCCCAAGGAACAAGTGACAGGACAAGAGTGAATGGCCTCAGGTTGTGCTGTGGAAGGTTTAGGGTGGACACAAGGAACAGTTTATTCATGGAAAAGGTTGCCAAGCCCTGTAAGAGTCTGCCCAGGGAAGTGGTGGAGCAACCATCCCTGGAGGGATTGAAAAGGTATGTAGATATGTTGCTGAGACCCGTGGTTTAG
This sequence comes from Eubucco bourcierii, assembly GCA_013396675.1. Taxonomy (NCBI): domain Eukaryota; kingdom Metazoa; phylum Chordata; class Aves; order Piciformes; family Ramphastidae; genus Eubucco; species Eubucco bourcierii. Next base: position 122,039 of record VWZE01012568.1, on the reverse strand, counting down.
TGGCGACCTGGCAGTGCTGGGTTAACAGTTGGTTTAACTTGATGATCTTAAAGGTCTCTTCCAACCCAAGCAATTCTGTAGTTCTATGATTGAGTCATCACACCGAGGTTCTTATTCAAGATGCAGAGCTCTGATGCCTTCCAGTAACAGCCTGGATGACATTTTATCAGGTCATCTGAGAACAGATGGCTTTCCAAAGGCTTTTCCAAGCCCATGGAAATTAAAACCAGGCTGATCAGTTTAAAAGTTTTGACATTTTTTCTCTCATCATTTTGGGCAGGAAAATCCTTCCTGCTCCAGTCCAGCATCTGCAAACCGATGCACTTCTTCCAGGTGAGAAGGTTGTGCCTGCTGGAAAAGTAAACATACTGGGGGCAGTCAGGGGTGGGGTGGGGTGGGGTGGGGATTCTTTAATGAAAAATCTAAATTAAGCTAGCAAAAATAAGCTGCTTTTTTAATTTTTTTTTTGTCATTCTGCAGCAAGGAAGAAAACTAAAAGGCTTTAGTTGAGGCTGGGTCAGTACTGCCAAGGTAACCATGGCAGCCCAGAAGAGCTACGGGTGGAGGGGGTGGAATGCGGTGGATGGCAAACACATTTTAACCAGAGGTTTGGCCTTCACTAGACACACACAGCAAAGGTACTTGGCTCCACTCCCTTCCTTCCAGAAAGGAGGCAAAAAGATCCCCTTGGCCACCATATGGTGTGCCATGGCCATCCCCAGTCCCCATGCCCACAGTGTGAGACAGGACTCCTCCATTCCCTGCTATGCTTCACTGCCTCTCTGCAGCTCCCTCAATTAAGCCAAACAATTTTCTCCTTCTATGACTCTGTGGCGTTGCCAAGGGGGCAGAGAAGCTCCCTTGACCTGCTGATGGTGCTCTTGTGAATGCATCCCAGGAGACCATTGGCTTTGGCCACAGGAGCACATTGCTGGCTGATGGAGAACTTGGCTACCAGAACTCCCAGGTCCTTCCCTGCAAAGCTGCTTTCCAGCAGGTCAGCCCTAACCGTACTTGTGCAGGGAGTTCTTCCTCCCCAGGTAGAGGACCTTACACTTGTCCTTGGTGAACTTCAAGAGGTTCCCCTCCACTCAGCCTGGCCAGGCCTTGATGAAAGCAGCACAGCCTGACAGTGTGTCAGCTACTCCTCCTGGCTTTCTGTCATCAGCAAACCCACCCCCTTCCTTCAGCCAGGTTTTTGATGACAAATGCTAAGCGAGATATATTACACCTCACTTTTTTATTATTTTTGAAGGGGAAAGTTAAAAAAAAACAACCTGCTGGGTTCCTACCACTGTGCTGCATCCCCAGGGCCAAGCTGGCATCCACAGAGAGTTCGCAAGGACTGGTGGCATTTGACTGAGAGTTGTTTTCTTTCTTTTTTTTCCCTGCATTAAATTATTAGTAGGTTAAAAGGAGTGGTGACAATTATCCCTCCCTTGCAGGCACAGCACTGAGCACAGCACAGGTCTTTAGTTAATTGCCTGGCTAATAACTGCTCATTTCCCTCTAACTTCTTAATATTTACTGCTGCGAGCCTCTAAATTACAGTGCTGCTGCTGGCCCAGCAGGCCCTTGCTGGTGTTTCCCACTGCTGTTGACTGCCTGTTTTGCTTCCCCAGTTCCTCCTTACCCTCTCTGTGGCTAGTTGGTTTCACTGTGGGCAAAGTCCTGCTTCACCCAGGGATTTGAAGTCAACACCAGGGCTCTCAAACACCAGTCCAGCTTTGGTGTCTTTATCTGTGATGTGGGTGAGGGGACTGAGGGCACCCTCGGTAAGTTTGCAGATGACAGGAGTGTTGATGTGCTAGAGGGTAGGAAGGCTCTACAGAGGGATCTGGACCAGTGGCATGAGGTTCAAAAAGGCCAAGTGGGTCCTGCATTTGGGTCACAGCAACCCCTTGCAACACTTGTGGCTTGAGGAAGAGCATATGGAAAGCTGCCAGGCAGAAAAGGACCTGGTGATGTTGATTTACAGCCAGCTAAATATGAGCCAGTGTGTGCCCAGGTGGCCAAGCAGGCCAACAGCATTCTGGCTTGGATCAGCAACAGTGTGACCAGCAGGACTAGGGCTGGGATTGTCCCCCTGTACTGACTGGGCACTGGTGAGGGTGCACCTTAAATACTGTGTTCAGCTTTGGGCCCTTCACACAAAAAGCACACTGAGGTGCTGGAGCAGGCCCAAGGAATAGCAATGAAGCTGTTGAAGGGTTTAGAGCACAAGTCTTGTGAGGAGCAGCTGAGGGAACTGGGGTTGCTTAGTCTGGAGAAAAGGGGGCTCAGGGGAGACTTCAGAACCCTGTCCAATGTGACCTGGAATGGTTCTAGGGATGAGGCATCTACCACCTGTCTGGGCACCCTGTGCCAGTGTCTCATTGTAGCAAGCCAAACTTTCCCAGCCTGTCCTCACAGCAGAGAGGCTGAGTGTTTAAATAATTCTGGTGGCCTCCTCTGGACCTACTTCAGTTGGTCCATGTCTCTCCTGTGATGAGGTCTCCAGAGCTAAATGGATACGATATTCACTTTTCCATCTCTGCTTTTTCTGCACCAGAGCAGAGCCCCAGTACTGCTTTGGGCTGGGACACTGCAGCCATTTTTCTGAACAAATCTACTTTTAAGACGCTTTCCTGGAGACTTGGTCCTCTCTAGGTCCTTACTCCTGAACCTGCTTTTTCCTGGAACATCACTTTGGTTCCAGCCAGAAGGGAATTCTTGGTCTCCAGTTGCAATCTCAGGAACAAGCCCCACTTGAAACAAAAATTAAAGCTTTATTGGACACAGCAGCATTCAAGCTACCAAACACTTTTGCTCTTTTGACTTTTTTTTAAACACAAGCTCTTGGGTTTGGGCTTTCCCCCCCCCCATTAGGATCTACAGGAAGCACAAACATTCAGGCAAACTGAAATGCAATCCAGAAATAATAGTCTCAGATCCCTAATAATTTGCAAATGTGTGATTTTGTGGATTTTTCAGGTTCCTGCACCCCGTTAAAGCAGTCTGTGCTATGAGGATAGGGTCTGGAATCTTGCTGTCTCCTCTTATTTTGCTCTTTGAAAGCAGCTGCCTCTGTTCCCGGCAGCTGCAGTCCAAAGGTTCCTGCTCTTCAAAGACTTGGCCTTTGTTCCTGTCTCTCCGAGCTTTTTGGGGATTGCATTACCATTTGGTGTGTTCCCTGTTCTGCAAGGAAAATGTCGATGTCTCCGCTGTCTTCCCTCTTTTTGCAGTCATTTCCTTTCCTTGGCCTAGGAAGCAGTTTTGTATTTATGACTCCATGTTGTCTTGGGCAAGAGAAAGATGTGAAACAAGTCCTAAAGTTCTTGTACCTAAGTTGAGACAATGCCTGGTATCAGTAGAGGGGGATGGATGGGTTGAGAGCAGCCCTGTGGAGAAGGGCTTGAGGGTACTGATGGATGAAAAGCTGGACAGGAGGCGGCAATGTGCACTTGTAGCCCAGAAGCCATTTGCACCCTGGGCTGCATCCGAAGCAGCATAGCCGGCGGGCAGAGGGAGGGGATTCTGCCACTCTGCCGAGGCCCCACCTGCAGTGCTGTGTCCAGCTCTGGGGCCCTCAGCACCTGAAAGATGTGGAATCAACACCTTCACTGTGAACCATTACTTCCTTCCCTCTAGCCTGAATCTTCCCTCTTTTAGTTTCCAACAATCACCCCCTGTCCTGTCACAACAGGCCCCACTAAAAGTCTGTCCCCAGCTTTCTCATCAGCCCCTTTAAGTACTGAAAGGCCGCGGTGTGGTCCCAGCCCCCTTAAAGCAGGCACTGAGATGCTCTCAAGTTAAACTCTCCATTTATTGAATCCGTTTACAAAAGAACTCAACATTGTGCTCGTGTTGCAGGAGTGTTTCGTTTCGCTCAGATTTTGTTTCGTTTTGAAACCTGGTGCTCACGGAGCAGTCAGCACAGCCAGGGTGCAGGGGAGGGCAGGAGCCGTGTGACACCCGCAGGTGATGCTATTTACAGCGAACGTGACAAAGGCTTTGCTCCACGCCCAGCACCGCCTCACCCCCCCGGCAACCCCCAGGCCTAGGTGAAGCAGCTGAAACAGCGGGAAGGGGAAAAGGCCTTTCCCACGGGAAGGCGCAGCCTCTGAGAGACCTTCCCATCTCCTCAGGGCTGGGTGGTGGGACTGCATGCCCCAGGCTGCTCTGTGCTGGAGCTTGGTACAACCTAACCTGAGCTTGGGAGTTGCCCTGGGACCCCCTGAAAGTCACGGGAGAGCAGTGGGGAGCTAGGGAGGGTGTCTGAGACAGTAAGAAGGGTGGACCACTCTCCAGAAATGTCTCTTTCCTCCCTGATGGCAGAGGGAGGTGTTAAAGACAGCTCAGATCCTGGGATGTCTCAGCAGCAGAAAACTGGGGTCAGAATCACAAGTCTGCTCCAAAGGAGCTTTGGTGCCTGTTTGGGAAGATTTGGGAAAAAGCTACAGCAGCAAAGACCCAGAGAGGACAGCATCAGCCCTATGTGTGGGGCTGGCATTCAGTTTCCTAATGGCATCCTGTTCTTCCTGGTGGTGTTGCTACCCAACATGACCCCTCTCACTCTGAGCAGCTGCCACCAGTGACTCACAGCACCCAAATCCTACCCTTTGGGGAACTTCAGCAAGAATGAAGCCACCTTATGATGTGTGTGCTGATTCCATCAACCTTCACACTCTGAGCCCTGGCTACAGCAGCAGCAGGGATCCCTCATAAAAAAACATCTCTGTGGGCGTGAGTTGCGCATGTTAAGAGCTTGGGAAGAACTAACTGGATTTCCAGTGCTGATCTCTCTATCTCCACTGGCCTTCGACTGAAACACACCAACACAAAAGGGGAAACCCACAACCTACCTTGAGCTTGCTGACAGCTCTGACTGCAGCCAATCAACAACCCAAGCAAGCCCCAAGCCCTCTTTGACACAAAGGGCAAGCCAAATAGTTCACATCATGTCCCCGGGAAAGGGTTTCTATGCTCCCCCTGTGAGTCTCATCAGAACAATAAAATTTCCCTTTCAGTGGAATATCAGCTGCTGAGCAGCTTCTCTGCTTACACAAAGTGCAGTCCACACCTGATCCCTCCCTGCTCCTGTCTGCCGCCTGCTGTGCAGGCAGAGGAGTGAGGAAGGCAGAGCTGCGTTGGCCCTTGGCTGACACCAGGGCCCTGCGCTGTGAGTCACTGCATTGCTGCTAACTAACCTCCTATTAATGAGGGGAGAATTAAAGCCAGTGCCAGAGGAGTGTCAAGTCCCTTGGTGATGCTGGAGCTGGTGTAGCTGCTCCCGAGTACCACATCTCCACTGTGAGAAGGGGTAGGAAATGTCCTTTCAGGGCCTTGTAGGCATCTCCAGCTGCATTTTTGGGGAGACTCTGAGCCCTCTCATGCTCCACCTCCAGCACCTGATGTAAAAGCATGAGGCGAGTAGAGAGGAGAAAAACCACACAGAGAGGAGCAGATGACAGATCTGTGTTTTGCTGTGGTCTGTAGTGCTGCTGAAGGCACAAGCCATTGGCTCTGCTGGGCATGGGCTTCTCCTTCCCTTCCCCTCCCTAACAAGCAAGTGTTTGTGACCCCCCAGCTACAGGACTGACATTAAAAGCTGGCTGAAATGTGGCCACTTTTCACCCCAAAATGTGGCTGCAGGAGAGGAGTGCAAATAAGGCTGACTTTACAAGCAAGCCCAGAAGCTGCTTACACACCATCCCTGCTCCTCTTTTGGGACACACCACAGACACAGCCAGGTGGTACCATCCTTCTGCTGCAGGGTGCTGGGATGCTGAGCCATCTGCAGTGGTACTGAGCTGTGCAGTGGCCACAAATGCCAGGGACACTGAGGTGAATCACACAACTCTCATCTTTCTGTCTACCCAGCAAGAGCTTTTCCAGGCTGCTCTTAAGCATGTGGGATGCATTGAGGGAGAATGTCACACAAGAACAGTCCACCTGTGTCCTTCCCACCTGTTACAGGCTGGGATTGAAGCAGAAGGGTAAGTCAAACATGGAGTTCTGGCATGGCCATGACCATGCTTTGCTTTGATGGGCAAGAAACTAGCTCCAAAACCAGCCCTGTGAAATGGATCCCAGAGACACCTCCAAGTTCACATAAAGAAAAGCTCTTGGTGGTTTAACCTTCAAATGCAGCCCAAAGCCAGAGAGCATGGGTGTGGACAGGACAGGGGTTTAAGGCAGTTAGGCTGAGGCCCACAGGCAAAGCCAGCGTGGGCAGGTTTCACTCTGGGATGGGGGCAAGGGACGAGGCAGAGCAGGGACTCCAGGTTCACTGCACAGCCTGGGCCCTGGCACACGCAAGCTGGGCTGGTGCTTCACTGGGGCTCTGCTAGGCTGCACGCAGAGTAAGAAGTAAGCATCTTCTTCCACCCCTTCTGCACAGTGCCAAGCCATCTCAAGAGAAGGCTCTGGCACCTCCACTCCCATCATGCTGCCACTGAAAGCTGAACCACTGCCTGCTGCCTAGCAGGGACCAGGCACCACACAGGGCTTGGCAGAATATGTCCATGCTGAGACACTCTTGAAAAAGAGGTTTCTTTTATCAGCAAATGCTCACACAGCTGATCTCAGGGTGGTGCTGGAGCAGCTCTCCAGGAACAGTGAACAAGGCCCTGAAGAACAGGAGGAATAGTTCCAGAACGCTTGTGAAAAGAATAGACCAGACTCAGAGAATCCCTGCAGCTGCCTTTGGTGCTGTGGTGGTTGTAGAAAGCCACAGGCCAATGCAGCTCACTCAAACGGCTGACCCTGTCGCATTGTCAGCCCCTGCTGTGAGGCGGATGGATGATTCCCAAGCCCCAAACATGCTCTCTGTCTCTGGAGGTTTAGCAGTGCCTGCGGTGTGCTGCACGGGGTGGAAAAGGGCACCGAAAATGGGGCCACAGCAACAAAACTCCCTCGGGCTGCAGCACAGGACCTGGCATGGTGCTGGGAGCCAAGGAAGGACCTTCTGGGGCTAAACTCCTCCCTGCTTGCGGGTCTCCAGGGGCAGGGCTCAGAGTGGTGGGCGGAGCAGAGCAAAAAGCTCATGAGCAGCTGACACCTGGGAGTTCTCAGTAGTAGCCACAGGGCAAGATGAGTCATGATGTGGTGTGTGGGAGGGGAGGAGAGGGGCTGCTCCGCGGGAGAAAGGATGGAACAGCGGTAACAGAACTGCCTCGATGCTGGCAATAATCTTTCTGCAGTCAAACACCTCCAGCCTGGCCTTGCTATGGTCCCCCTCTAGTGGGCAGACAGGTCCAGTTGGGGGGAGAGGGTGGGCAGGGAAGAAAAAAAAAAAAAAGAAAATCAAAAAGCCTGAGGCGGCAAATCTAAACCACTTTCATTTTAAATAACAATAATTATAATTAAAAAGAAGGGTTGCCCCTGGCTAGTCAGTAGCCAGAGTGCCATTCCTCACTGTGTGATCCTGGGGAGTGTCTTCACAGGAGCCCTGGGACCTGGTTTCCCTGTCGCTCGGTTGAGTCCCTGCGGGGAGGGGAGGAAAGAAGGGCGAATGTGCCCGTCCCAGTCCGGGACACGCCTTGCGCTCGGCGGGAGGGCGGCCGCAGTCCATAGCCAGAGGCGCTCTGCTCTCGCAGCGCTGCCGCAGGAGCCCCGCTCCGCCCGGACGGAGTTCTGAGAGCCAAGGGCGCCCAGCTGCCTCCCGCTGCTCCTAGATGAACTTGAAGCACTTGGTCTTGTCGTGCGGCAGGCGGGTCTTGAAGAGGACCGAGTCCACGCGGAACTGAGTGTACAGCAGGGGCATGTAGCCATACACTTTGACAAAGAAGTTGATGCACTTGTGTCGCTCGTGGAAGTGAGAGTCGTCGTGTGAGAGCGCCTGCGGGCACCCGGGGCAGCGGAAGGTCCAGCGGGAGGTCACCTGCAGCAAAGGGAACAAAGATGGTCACTGACGTGCTGCCCACAGCAGGCTGGCATGGGAACATGCCCTGCTGTGCCCGAGGCACTGCACAGGGGTGCTGTGTCACACGCTGCAGACTGGGAGCAGGTTTGGCTATGCTCTCTTCGGCTGTCAGGTGTGCCTTGGAGGATGCCCATGTAAGGAAGGACTAGATGGCTTTTAAAGGTTTCTTCCCCCCAGACTCTCCACACCAGCTGTCAGAGCAGAGACTTTCATATTTGAGAAGCTTTTTCAGGAAAAAAAAACCAAAACCAAAACCAAAACCAAAACCAAACGTTAAAGAAGGAATTCCTTCCCTTTTCCCTTTCACTGACCACAGAGCATTCTGAGTGGGAAGGAACCTGTAGAAGTCATCTTACTCCTTCCTTACACAGAAGGAACCTGTAAAGGTCATCTAGCCCAACCAGCCCCCCACCACCACCACTGAGCAGAGGCAGTTTCAGCTAGCTCAGGTTGCTCAGAGCCCCAGACAACCTCACCTGGAATGGTTCCAGGGATGGGGCATCCACTCTGTCTCGGGGCAGCCTGGGCCAGTGTCTCACCACCCTCAGCGTAAACAATTTTTCGAATCATAGAGTGGCTTAGGTTGGAAGGGACCTCAGGGATCATCTACTCCAACTCCCCTGCCCATTTCTTTTCCTTATCTCTAGTCTGGATCTCCCCTCTTTCAGTTTAAAAACACACAGACCCTGCTAAAAAGTCTGTCCCCATCTCTCTGTTAGGCTCCTTTTAAGTACTGAAAGATCTCAAGAAGGTCCCCTACAGCCTTCTCTTCTCCAGGCTGAACAACCCCAACTCTCTCAGCCTCTCCTCATGGCAGCAGGGTTGCGGCCCTTACATCATGTTTCTGGCCTCCTCTGGACCTGCTCCAAGCCTATGTCTCTCCTGTGCTGAGGACCCCAAAGCTGGACCCAGCACTGCAGGTGGGATGGCAGCAGCATGGAGTGGAGGGGCAGAATCACCTTTGGCCTTTGGCCACAGATGCTACAAAAGAATTAGCAATATGGGACTTCCTGTTTTAGGCAGCCAGAGTAAGATGTCTGCAGTTTTCAGGAGGTGCTGAGGGGCTGCCCACTGATTGAAGGGGCTCCTTGTCTGTCTTGAGTCAGAAAGCTCACTGCAGTGCCCTTTGGCTTTGGCCTGATTCTCCTCTCAGCTGCACCAAACTATGTAAGCTTCACTTCACAGTAGTTCCAGATGGGAAGAACACCAGTCAGAAAACCCCACCCATCATATTTATGGCCAAGACCCATTTCCAAGGCAGCTGGCCTGTGACAGTCAGACATATGCAGGGCTAGGAAGGGCAGTTTGTCAGCAGTGATACAGTGCAGAATGATCTGCATCCCAAATTCAAGTTTGAAATGGAGACACATGCATGTTATCACAGGGCAGGGAAACTTCAGCTGGGCTGCAGTGTTTGGCCCAACAACCCCCACAAGCAGATGACCCTAAATGTGTCTGGAAAGCCACACAAAAACAGCAAGAAAATTGTTCCTGCTTGTGTAGCATGTTACGGAAAGAAGGAATTTTGTCTTTCAGGATCAGCTGCTCACAAGGAAGGGCTTCTGCTGAGCCGGGAAACCCTCTGGCCTCAGCTGCAATGCAAGTCAAGCCTCAACTCATCTGCCCCTCCTGGCAGGGATTTGGCTGCTTCTAAGGGCTGCAGTGAGCTTTCACACCTTTCTGAGCACACACTACATCTGCTCAAGGCCAGACAAGGAAGATGCTGACAGCCTTAAGCATGTCATGCTTGCAGTGCAGCACTTCAGAGACGCAATGCAAACAGATCTGGTACTGGCAGTGTGTTGTGTGTGGTGCAGCTCCTGTGCTGAGGCAGCTGCATCTCCCCTGTAGCAGAGCAGCCTCCTAACATACTCTGTGTCTTACAGAGCACTGCACCACTGCTTCCCCAGAAAGCCCAGGACAAGCTTCCACCTGGTGCTTTACCTTTATGGGAGGTTTTCTTGTCAGGTGAGAGACCAGGAAGTTCATGGCGATGTCCTCGCAGTTGATGTACTCATCCACCATGTCGCGGATGGCTTGTGGCATCACGTAGGAGTACAGGTAGGCGTAGTACTGGCAAGGATACAAAGGTGCAACATTGCTCAAGGCAGTTCCAAGCACAGCTCAAGGATGCCAGTGAAGAGACTCCATAACAGAACTAATCCCACACCCAGCAGACAGGATGTACCCAGAGCAACAGCAAATCTACCCCACAGCCACCACCTTGACCGAGTCTCAAGGCTCCTGTAACTTCAGAGATCAAGGAAGGGTGGTTTTGGTCCCCTCAGATCTTGCTGTCTATGCATGGCAGCAGCAGCTGGTGGATAATCTTCCCAGCATGATATCAAAGCTCAGGACAGTACCCTTGGGAGAAGATCCAACTCTTTCCTCAAGGTCTGTTTGCTTGCTTTTGCCTCTTCCACACAGAGGAGCGCAGGTCATGGAACTACCTTCTGCACCGTTCCCTTCCAACACAAACCAGTCACCTCCACACCTACCAGCCAGCCTGTGCCACAGCTACAGAAACCCAGGACTTCCCCACAAACAACCCCCTGCAAACTTTTGGGCCTGTACGATTCAAGACACTACAGCAAAGACGCAGGGCAGGCAGTCCTGTGGCCTGTCTCATCCTCACTATGACCAAGAACATCATGGAAATGCTCATGCACTGCAGCCTGCTTCAGTGCCGTGGTGCTTCTCACATGCACAGATTCCTGCTGCTCCTCGCTGGGACACAGCCCAGCTGCTGGCTGTGTTTCATAGTCGTGGAATCATTTTGGTTGGAAAAGATCTTTACGATCATTAAGTCCAACCACTAACCCAGCACTGCCAATTCCACCACTAAACCATGTCCCTCAGCACCACATGTACACAGCTTTTCAATCCCTTCAGGGTGGGAACTCCACCACTGCCCTGGGCAACCTGCTCTGGGGCTTGAAGAACCTTAGCAGGAAGAAATTTTCCTCGTCTTCAACTGATTTAGGCTCCTTCCCTGGTTCAGCTTGAGGAAAACAACAATGGAACTGCACAAACGAATAGAACCCCTGGGAAGGAAGGGAGAGCTTCAGGGCTTTGTGGTCATGACATCTCACCTTATGGAAGAAGGCAGCACCAGTGAGCACCATAGAGAGCTCGCAAGAGTAGTTGGAGTTGTAAAGCCAGGACTGATGGGGGATGTCCCACGCGTGGTAGCGCCCTGGGAAGCCAACGATGCGGTCCCTTGCCTCTCTCCAGACACTACAAACATAAAAAGCCTTTCAGTGAGACACAAACCCAGGGAGCCTGTTCAGAGATGAGCATGGCTCTGGCTGAGAACCACTATACACAGGACTACGTCCTCAACATCAATGCACCAGCTCCCAAGGGAGGCTGCAAGTGATGGAGATACCTACAGAGAGAGAAGTTTATCAACTGCTCATGGAAAGAACAACCAACACATGTTCGGGCAAAAAGGACAAACATAGTTAAAATGTGCTTTGGAAGTCTGGGTTTAATAAAACTAGACAATCCCAACATGTAAAAGACACTTTACACAGGCTTTTCAATGCAAGCTCATCCACCTCCACTGCACTGAGGCTCCAGTGTTAGCAGGAAGGACCAACTGGCCATCACAGCTGCATGAGTGATGGCTGTACAAGTCTCACCCTGAGGTAACTCCAATTTCTTTCCTATTATAGTGCTGAAATTTTGACTTGAATGGACAGGCAGAAGTTGCTGACCTTCTCGTGGCAGAGGTGAAATGCTGCTAGATGTGAAGTATCGCTCAGTCAACTCTCCCAAGCATGGGCTGGGAGCACAGACTTGGTACAGAGCTAAGTTTCTCACCTTGCTTCTCTCCTAGAGGCATGTCTGAGTTGCTTATTCATGGGGAACATGCTCCTAGCACATAAATCAGGGATTTTCTAACTCATAGTGGCTGCTCTGTAGGTTTAAAAAAAAATACAAACCAAACAAAGCCCAGTGGCCCTAAATCAGGCTCTAAATTACACAGAGAATGGAAAACTTAAACTCTCAGATGGAAAGAAAGAGAAAGAGGCAGGGAAAGACAGTGAGGCAGGAAACTCCTCCATCTGCCACCAGCTTCCTGTGGCCCATGCAAGGGAATCACTGCAAAATGCTCTGCTCCTCTTATTTTCCCTCTATGCATAGTCCAGGGCAGCCAAGGATTGGCCTGGGAGGAACTCAGGGTCTCCTGACCTCTGTGGAACGCCTGGAACTTTCTGTCTTATGAAACTGTTTCCTCTTCCATAAGTTGAGACAATACCAAACTCCCTTTAGGAAAGTTGCTGTGATGCTGAAGGCTCTGGTGCTCCAGACAGAAGATCTGGAGTGCCAAATTGTCAGCTTCCCATACCAAACCAGCACCTGGTGGCTTCCTGGGCTCTGTCCATATGGGAAGATACTCTGGGACCATAAGCATACCCTTCACCCTAACACTTTCTCGCAGCTGAGCTGGAGTGAATTAAATCCTGAGGTTCACGTGTGAGAGCGTGGGGTTACTTCATATTCTGCTCTTATCTGAAGCTCACTCTCCCCCAGAGAAATGCCACAGGATAGCTGCAACACTGGCAGGAACAATTAAGAAAGAAATCAGTGCCTAGTGCCTAACCTGGGAAATAAATCCACTGGCAGGGCTCTTGGCTCCCTTCAGATCACCTGCTCCTGTCTCCCTGACATGCTGTTCGAGATGCATCTCTAAACACAATGAGAACACAATAAAAGGAACAAGTCCCAGGCGGGAGCCTAGTGGACACAGAAAGGACCTGCCTTCTTCACAGGCACAAAACTGAGTGGGAAGTGACTTTTTTTGGTGCTTTCCTCTTGTGGATGCCAGTTCCTCCCACAAGTCCCATTCCCATAGAGGCAACTGCAAGGTGCTGCAGAGACCAAACTTATGAGAGTGCTGAGTTTTCCTTATACTTAGTGACACAGCCAGGAGCAAAGATGTGATTATTGTTTTATGCTCTGCCCAAATTCACCAAACTCTGATACAACCTGGTCATGAAAAACCAGTAACTAACACTGCCAACAGCTTCCCTGGTGCCATCTCCAGCCAGCACTTGTTTACTGCTGCTTCTGTCAATCCAATCTGATTGTTCTGAAAAGCCTGAGTGGGAACTACTCATTCCCTTTCACTTCTCCCACATCTCACTTTCCTAGAACACGACACTTTTTCCTCTCCAGTTCAGCCACAAAAATAAGAATTTCTCCAGAGAATTATTTTGTGCTCCTCAAAGGTTTGCTTAGGGTGCCCACCTCCAACTCATTTCTGGGCAAGAAGAGGATTTTGACCCCAAGAATGACATCTGGAAGCAAGGTTTCGACACTACACATTTGTTGTGGGCAGAATTTCATTCAGTCACTGAGGCACTGACTCTTCACTGGTTGAATGCGCTACAAAGGGAGGTTTGGTGGCAACAAGGTGTTTGTAAGCAGGGAAATGAGTGAGAAGAATACAAGGCACTTTTCATTTGATGCTCTCGTGGGCTAATCAGTAAAGCCTGAGCCAGGCACTGTGGATAAAGGAGGGAAAACACAGACCAGAAATGGGGAGAAAACAAGCAAGTTCAGATAAAGTGCTTGAAATGGAGCATGGAAGGGAAACCAGGAGTCCTGACGCCTACTCCTTGGCTTTAATCACTTTAACACCTCATTTCTCAGCTCTTGCAGAAAGCTTGTTGGGATTCCAGGCATTTTGTGCCTTTTAATCTTTCTCCCAAACCCAAGGCAACACGTTTTGGTGTGAGCAGAGAGTTGGTCCCCATCCTCCACCCCCAGCCAGCTGCAGGGTGCTGTTGGATTAGCAATAGCAGCCCCCGCTGCTGGCTGGGCAGGCTGACAGTTTGCAGCCAAACAAGTCCCAGTGCTCTCTCCTCGTGCCATCCTGGCTCCCTGGTGCCTCTTTGGCAGCTGGTGAGGTTTAGCTGTACGAGTGCTGGGACCAGTGCTGTTTAACATCTTTGTCAGTGACATGGACAGAGGAATGGAGTGCACCCTCAGCAAGTTTGCAGATGACACCAAGCTGTGTGGCACAGTCGACTTGCTAGAGGGCAGGGATGCCATCCAGAGGGACCTGGACAGGCTGGAGAGTTGGGCCCAGGCCAACCTGATGAAATTCAATAAGGCCAAGTGTAAGGTCCTGCACCTGGGTAGGCACAATCCCAAGCACAAATACAGGCTGGGTGGTGAATGGCTGGAGAGCAGCCCTGAGGAAAAGGACCTTGGAGTCTGGGTTGATGAAAAGCTCAACATGAGCCTGCAGTGTGCACATGCAGCCCAGACAGCCAACCGAGTCCTAGGCTGCATCAAGAGAAGCGTGGCCAGCAGGGCAAGGGAGGTGATTCTGCCCCTTTACTCTGCTCTCGTCAGACCCCACCTGGAGTACTGTGTGCAGTTCTGGAACCCTCAGCACAGGAAGGACATGGAAGTGTTGGAGCGGGTCCAGAGGAGGGCCACAAAGATGATCAGAGGGCTGGAGCAGCTCTCCTATGAGGACAGGCTGAGGGAGTTGGGGCTCTTCAGCCTGGAGAAGAGAAGGCTTCGAGGGGACCTGATAGTAGCCTTCCAGTATCTGAAGGGGGCCTACAGGAAGGCTGGGGAAGGATTATTTACAAGGTCCTGCAATGACAGGACAAGGGGCAATGGGCTTAAACTGGCAGAGGGGAGATTTAGACTGGATGTTAGGAGGAAGTTCTTTACAGTAAGGGTGGTGAGGCACTGGAACAGGTTGCCCAGGGAGGTTGTGGATGCTCCCTCCCTGGATGTGTTCAAGGCCAGATTAGATGAGGCCTTGAGTAACCTGTACTAGTGGGAGGTGTCCCTGCCTATGGCAGGGGGTTGGAACTAGATGATCCTTGAGGTCCCTTCCAACCTTACTATTCTATGATTCTATGATTCTATGAGTTGCAGGAGCAGCCTACAGTAACCTCCCACGGCAGGAGCCCACAGATCTCCTTTCTTCCTGGGCCCTGTAATTGGGAGGTTTTCCACCAGGGTGAAGCCAAGGAAAAACGCAGAGGCTGGAGCGGGAGGAGAGTGAGAATGAGCAACTAGCAGCAGATACAGCATCTGCCTTTTCCATGCTCTGCAGAAAGAAAGTCAGAAGAGCTGCCACATCCATTGTCAGAGGGAGCAAAGAGGATGCAGCCTACCATGAGCACATAAGCCAACAGCTCATAGATGATGCAGTGCAGCAGCATCTTGCATTTGTTTTTCAGTTTCCTTCTAGCCTCGGAAGGCACAGGCTCCTAAAGCCACTACGAGAACATTATCAGCACAGTGAAAGCTGAAGTGTTGAGGTCAGGAAGTGTAAGAATCAAGGTTGTCTGGACAACCTGGATGCAGAAAACATGACAGACTCACGGAATGATTTTGGCTGGAAGAGACCTTTAAGATCATGTCCCTCAGCACCACATCTATAGAGTGGTGACTCCACCACTTCCCTAGGCAGACTCTTTCAGGGCTTGACAACCCTTTCCATGAAGAAATTGTTCCTTATGTCCAAACTAAACCTCCCCTGGCACAACTTGAGGCTGATTTTTGCTTGTCCTGTCACTTGTTACCTGGGAGAAGAGACTGACCCCACCTTGCTCCAACCTTCTTTCAGGGAGCTGTAGAGAGTGAGACGGTCTCCTCTCAGCCTCCTTTTCTCTTGGCTAAACAACTCCAGTTCCCTCAGCTGCTCCTTGTAAATTTTGATGTTTAGACCACCAGCTTTGCTGCCCTTCCTCTGACATAGAATCATAGAATCATAGAATGGTAAGGTTGGAAGGGACCTCAAGGATCATCTAGTTCCAACCCCCTGCCATAGGCAGGGACACCTCCCACTAGTACAGGTTACTCAAGGCCTCATCCAATCTGGCCTTGAACACATCCAGGGAGGGAGCATCCACAACCTCCCTGGGCAACCTGTTCCAGTGCCTCACCACCCTTACTGTAAAGAACTTCCTCCTAACATCCAGTCTAAATCTCCCCTCTGCCAGTTTAAGCCCATTGCCCCTTGTCCTGTCATTGCAGGACCTTGTAAATAATCCTTCCCCAGCCTTCCTGTAGGCCCCCTTCAGATACTGGAAGGCTACTATCAGGTCCCCTCGAAGCCTTCTCTTCTCCAGGCTGAAGAGCCCCAACTCCCTCAGCCTGTCCTCATAGGAGAGCTGCTCCAGCCCTCTGATCATCTTTGTGGCCCTCCTCTGGACCCGCTCCAACACTTCCATGTCCTTCCTGTGCTGAGGGTTCCAGAACTGCACACAGTACTCCAGGTGGGGTCTGACGAGAGCAGAGTAAAGGGGCAGAATTACCTCCCTTGCTCTGCTGGCCACGCTTCTCTTGATGCAGCCTAGGACTCGGTTGGCTGTCTGGGCTGCATGTGCACACTGCAGACTCATGTTGAGCTTTTCATCAACCCAGACTCCAAGGTCCTTTTCCTCAGGGCTGCTCTCCAGCCATTCACCACCCAGCCTGTATTTGTGCTCGGGATTGTGCCTACCCAGGTGCAGGACCTTACACTTGGACATGTTCCAGTACCTCACTGTCCTTCTTGGAGTAAGTGGCCTAAAACCGAACACAGCATTCAAGGTACAGTCTCACCAATGCCCAGTACAAGGGGACAATCCCTGCCCTAGTCCTGCTGGCCACACTGGTCCAAACCAGGATGCTGTTTGCCTTCTTGGCCACCTGTGCACATGCTGGCTCATAATCAGCTGCATGTCAACCAACATCCCCAGGTCCTTTTACAGCCACTCTTGCCCAGGCCTCTTGCCCTGGAGTATTGCAGGGAGTTGCTATGATCCAAGTGCAGCAATCAGCACTTGGCCTTGTTGAACCTTATCCCACTGGCCTCTGGCATTGAGGCAGCCTTTCCAGGTCTTCCTTTAGAGCCTCCAGTGGATTAACACACCCACCTTACTTGGTGTCATCTGCAAACTTACTGTGGGTGCCTTTGATCCTTGTCCAGGTTATTAATAAACCTACTAAAGAGAACTGGCCCTCATACTGGGCCCTGGAGAACCCCACTTGTGACCAGTCACCAACTGGGTTTAACTCCATTCAGCACAGCTCTTTGGGCCCAGCCACGCAGCCCAAAGAACTCCGAGGCCACTGACCGGAAGCCAAACATGATCTCGTCGTGGCGAAGGTGCGCGTCGTCGTCGATGGACAGGATGGCCTCCGTCTCGATCTCGTCCCAGGGCAGGAACCGGTTGTTCAGGCTGTTCTTCTCTGTGCGGACAACCTAGGGATGAGCACACGACAGTTATGGTGGCTGCACGTGTCCAGAGGAGAGATTTAGGGGCTGGGGATGTGTGCTTCAGCCGCGGCAGTCCAGCATCTCGGCGCTGCTTCCCAGCCCCCGCCAGAGGAGAGCGCTTTCTAAACCACAAGCATCAGCTCATCCTGGTGGCAGCTTCCAGCCATTCAACCTGCCACCTCCTGCCTGGACTGCTGAAGCCAAACCCAGTCCTTACGGTGCCAGGTACCAGCTGTAACAGTCGTGCTTGTGTTGCTGGCTCTCTTGCATGCTGAGGGTAGCTCTGAGATAATGAGGAGAGGGAAAGACAGCAGCCACGGCCGGTGTCCCCTGAAGAAGTGGCCCTTGCAGCATTTCTGCACTACTGATCTGAATTGTTCCTGCCGCTATCCACACTGCCTTCTCGGAGACAACTCATCTGCAACACCTCCCTCTCTCAAAATTCTTCCAACCTCCTGCTGGGTACTTTCCCTTAATCCCAGCCATATGAGTGTAAAATACGACTGCATTTCCCCCTCTCCCTGACTGCCCCTTCCACGCCGTACCCTCTTTCTCCCTTCTCTTACACTTTCTACCTGCCCTGGCTGATCGACAGTCACTTAGCTCACCCTGGGCTTCCCAGCCTGTTGAATCCCTCCAGTCAGTTCTCTGAACAACTGCTCTTGATTTAAAAATAAAGTCCAGCCTGGTGAAAAGAATAAGGCATCACAGCAATGAAACGCCATTAAATAAGATTACATTTGATCACAGAAAAAAAGTTCACACTGAAACCATTAACAGTGGAAAATACTTGTACTGGGGATCTGCGTGACAGCTGGTAGGATTAAATTCCCGTGTAAAGCCAGTGTTGGAGCTTTCATCTGTCAATAGCTGCTGGGGAGGGGGGGAAACAGAACATTTGACAGGAACACATTAAAATATTTCATTGAAGATCCATCAAAAGCACGAACAATTTATTGCAGGGAGGTGAGCAAATTAAGCAGCTCTAAGCTGTGGTAGAGCAGGGTCAGACCTGAACTGGCAGCATTCCCACTCCAGGAGGGCTGTCATGCAATTAATGCCCATAAGAGAAAGCAAAATGCCAGAGCAGGAATTTCTTTCCCCTCTCCCTGCCATGGTAGAGAAGCATGATAAAAGTCAGTGGTGTGCTTGTACCCACTTTCAGAGCTAACTGGGAACGGCTGGAAAAGAGAGGTTGCAGGAATCACAGCAGCAAAAAGGGAAGCAGGCGAGGAGGCAACTCCACGCTGATTGAGGGGAGGCAGCTGGAAAGACAGGAAGCAAAACCAATGGAGATTTACAACAGTATGGCCCTTAGGCACTGGCCCAGGAGGCCAAGGAAGACCTGGACACAAGGAGGTCAACACAGGCTTCAAGAATTCAAGGAACTACTGGAGAGAGTCCAGCAGAGACTACAAAGATGCTGAGGGGACTGGAACATGGGGGAAAGCTGAGAGACCTTGGGTTGCTTAGCCCAGAGAAGAGAAGACTGAGATGGGATCTTGTCAAAACTCATCATCTAAAAGATTTGGGTGTCAAGAGACAGACTCTTGTCAGTGGTGATCAGCAGTAGGACAAGTGGCAATGGACACAAACTGGAACCCAGGAGGCTGCATCTGAACACAAGGAGAAACTTCTTTCCCATGAGGGTGCCAGAGCCCTGGACCAGGCTGCCCATAGAGGTTGTGGAATCTCCTCTAGAGAGATGCCTAACCCACTTGGACACAATCTTGGACAACCTGTTCTGAGTGACCCTGCTTTAGGAGAAGGGTTGAACTCGATGATCCCCAGAGGTCCCACCCACCCCTGGTATTCCATGATGCTGTAAAAACTACCTCCAGAGAATCATTACCAAACAACACATCCTCTGAATGTGTCAAGTGGAGAAGGACAGGAGCCAAAAGGTGGTTCCCAAATTGACAACAAGAAGAATTTAAATCTTCTCCTGCATTGCCATGGCTGTACCTAACTGACTTTAACAAATCCAAGTGCTCTTGTAGCAGCATCAGGAGAACCAGGTCTGCTGGTTCAGAATGAGGGGATCCACCTCTAGATAGGGTAGCTGAGCCCCACTCAGAGATGTTTTTGGACTGGAAGATCACTTTGGCAAACTGATGCATTTACAAAACCAAGAACATTGCACAGTGCAGCAAAGCAGATCTTGGTGGGCGCCCTGAACACCTCCAGCAGGACACTGCCAAGTATGGGGTTTTGTGTCACCCATTTCCAAAGGGACTATGTAAAAGATTTAAGAGAATTCAGGGTCAGATCTGGGCTTTGGCTCTTCGCAGAGGTCAAACAACCCAACAACGGCAGGGCTGGTGGAGTGGACATCAGTAAGCTAAGCTGAAAGGGATTTCAAGGCACTTACGTTAATTTTCTGTGTGATGCAGGTCACAGGGACCCCATCTCAGACCTCATCTGTGGCTGGCAGAAGCCAGAAAGGTGATGAAGACATCAAAAGTGTGATTTCCTCCGAGATGTTAACTCTCAACAGTTACTAATTCACTTCTTGTTGTGAATTATCTGCCTTCAGTTCCTGGCTGCTGCTCCTCAATTGTCCTCTTCCACTCCAGAACAGTACACAGGAGCCATAACCAAACTTTCTTGGTATCCAGAGGGACCTGGACAGGCTGGAGAGGTGGGCCCAGGCCAACCTCATGAAATTCAACAAGGCCAAGTGTAAGGTCCTGCACCTGGGTAGGCACAATCCCAAGCACAAATCCAGACTCGGTGGTGAATGGCTGGAGAGCAGCCCTGAGGAAAAGGAAAGGGTCTGGGTTGATGAAAAACTCAACATGAGCCTGCAGTGTGCACATGCAGCCCAGACAGCAAATGAGTCCTGGGCTGCAGCAAGAGAAGCGTGGCCAGCAGGGCAAGGGAGGAGATTCTGCCACTTTACTCTGCTCTTGTCAGACCCCACCTGGAGTACTGTGTGCAGTTCTGGAGCCTTCAGCACAGGAAGGACATGGAAGTGTTGGAGTGGGTCCAGAGGAGGGCCACAAAGATGATCAGAGGGCTGGAGCAGCTCTGCTATGAGGACAGGCTGAGAGAGTTGGGGCTCTGCAGCCTGGAGAAGTGAAGGTTTCGAGGGGACCTGATAGTAGCCTTCCAGTATCTGAAGGGGGCCTACAGGAAGGCTGGGGAAGGATTATTTACAAGGTCCTGCAACAACAGGACAAGAGGCAATGGGTTTAAACTGGCAGAGGGGAGATTTAGACTGGATGTCAGGAGGAAGTTCTTTACAGTAAGGGTGGTGAGGCACTGGAACAGGTTGCCCAGGGAGGTCGTGGATGCTCTCTCCCTGGAGGTGTTCAAGGCCAGATTGGATGAGGTCTTGAGTGACCTGTACTAGTGGGAGGTGTCCCTGCCTATGGCAGGGGGTTGGAACTAGATGATCCTTGAGGTCCCTTCCAGACTTACCATTCTATGATTCTATGATTCTTTTACAAATGGATTGAGGTTTTAGTCTCTCACTCAGGACTGTCTCTCCTGCCCTTCCATCATTTTAATGACCAGTTTTGCCATGATCTTGTTTCTCGACAGTCTTCAGCCAAGAGCTCTATCAAAACCCAACTATTTTGTTCCCTCAGCAAAAACGAAATGCTGCACTCTGACAAAACGGAGAGTCAGCAGTTTTCCTTACCCAAGGAGACAAAAATAGTGAGGAGGACATGAAACCAGCCAGTGAGCAACATGAGAGAGACAAACTCGTTTACTAAAAAAACCCACCTTCCCTTACAGCAAATATTAAGGTTCCAAACACACTGCTAGGACCTCCCCATAAATTCCAGCTCCTCCAGACTCCAAACTATCACAGATGGTGTACTTCCAGCTGTCTCATTTCAGGTTTTTCCTTGGGAATAATTTCTCTTAGAACACATTTGCCATCAGCTAAATGGCCTCCAGTTCCAAATTGTGAACTCCTAAATAGTCTGTATACTTTTGAGACAAACTGCAAGAGCTGAAGTGCCTCTGAGCACCCCACATGCTGCATGAGAAGTTTCTGCTCCTTTCAGCACATCAAATCAAGGTGGTTGGGTGGATGGGAGGCTGACCATGAGCCACCAGTGTGCTCTTGTGGCCAGGAGAGCCAATGCCATTCTGAAGTGTATTAGAAGGGCTGTGGCTAGTAGGTCGAGAGAGGTTCTCCTCCCCCTCTACTCTGCCCTGGTAAGGGTACATCTGGAGTACTGTGTTCAGTTCTGGGTCCCCCAGTTCAAGAAGGACGTAGAACTGATTGAGAGAGTCCAGCGCAGAGCCACAAAGGTGATTAGGGGAATGGAACATCTCTGTTAGGAGGAGAGCCTGAGGGAGCTGGGGCTGTGCTGCTGGGAGAAGAGGAGACTGAGAGGTGACCTCATCCATGGTTATAAATATGTTGAGTGCCAGGAGGGTGGATCCAGACTCTGCTTGGTGATGCCCAATGACAGGACAAGGGGCAGTGGTGGAAGTTCAGGCATAGGAAGTTCCATGTAAACACAAGGAGGAATTTTTTCCCTGTGAGGGTGACAGAGCACTGGAACAGGCTGCCCAGGGGGGTTGTGGAGTCTCCCTCTCTGGAGACATTCAAAACCCGCCTGGATGAGATCCAGTGTGATCTGGTGTAGGAGATCCTGCTCTGGCAGGGAGGTTGGACTGCATGAGCTTTGGAGGCCCCTTTCAGCCCCTGACATTCTGTGATTCAGTTCCACAAGGCGGAGTTTTCTGACCCAAGGAGCACAAAGCCCCACAACTCCACGGAAGCCCATTTGCTCTTAGAGTTGTTCAAAGCTACGTTGGTGATATTAAAAAATGTTAGAGAGACCTAAAGAAGAGCATAAATCATGAGTTTGCCCAGCAGAAACGCCCTGAACCGATACTTCATGGCATATTTTTATACAGAAATATAAAAAAAAAATCACTGAAATCAGTATCTTCCAGCACTCCCCTGGCTAGTAAGGCTTTACACTGAAGCTTTTAAGTTTCATGTATAATTTGATGGTGCAAACATGAAGCATGTCTATGGCCTTGGAGAAGTTCTGGTAGGTCAGCCAGGTGAACTGGATTGATTTAAGTGATCCTCAAAGGTCACTTCTGACCCTTAGCATTCCATGACTGTGATTTCTGGGCAAAGAGCAAACTTTGCAAGAAAGCAGAAAAAGTAACCTCGGTGTTCACACCAGGTCTTTAGGAGCAAAAAGCCAGAAGACAGATGGATAATTTGGGGAGACAAATTTGGGAATCATTTCAACTATTCCCTAATTTCCTCAATGCAATCCAGGTGGGCTGGGGAAAAATAGCACCATAGGCAGAGTGGGGATGGGGACACCACAAGCTCTCTTTCACCACACACCTGAGAATTATGGCACTGAGGACAGGGGAGCCAAATGCATCTGCTTCTTCTGCCTGAGGAGCTGACCTCGATCTACACCTGGAAGGAAAGAGCTGAGCGCTCCTGCCAGTGCAGACCTCGAGGGAGGATGCAGATTTACAGCACTGCCAATCCCTTTTCCTGGCATCAACTCTGATTGTTTTATTAATAAGATTCAGTGAAGCAAGTCTCCTGCTTTGCAGGGGATCTCTTTAGCCAGAGGCTCCAGGGTTGCGTCCTTTTGCTTGCTGCTGCCCCAAGGACTGATGCGCTGGACCAGAGTAAAGCCCCTCGTGCAAAACTCAACTTAGCCTGACATAAACAGGACTGACCTCAGGGGTGAGATCTGCCTAGGACCTCAAAGAATCACAGAACGCATTGGGTTGGAAGTGCCCCTCAAAGGTCATCTTGTCCAATTGCCCTGCAGTAAGCAGGGACATCTTTAACTGGATCAGGTTGCTCAGAGCCCCATCCAACCTGATCTGCAGTGCTTCTAGTAATGGGGCACTTCCCACCCTTCTGGGCAACCAGGGTCAGTGTCTTACCACTCTCAGTTTAAAACATTTCCTCCTCACTTTTTTGTCAGAATCTCCCCTCTTGTAGTTTAAAACCACCGTCCTGTTGCAAAAGGCCCTGCTAAAAAGTTTGTCCCCATCATCCCTGTAAGAACTTAAAAGCCATGGGATCACAGCATGTGCAGACACAATTAAAAATCAGCCAAATTAGGCTTAACAGAGGTCAGAGAGAGCTCTGTTAGAGATCTGTTGGGAGATCACAGAATCACAAAATGGTTTGAGTTGGAAAGGATCGCTAGGGATCACCTAGCCCAATCCTCACTCTTAAATCAGAGTCACCCAGAGCAGGTTGCCCAGTGAGCAGCTGGGTTTGCACCCTCTGCAGAGAAGGAGACTCCACAACCTCTCTGGGTACCTGAGACAGAGGCTCCAACACCCTCAGAGGGAAAAAAAATTCTCCTCATGTTCAGACAGCCTCCCAGATTCCAGTTTGTGCCTACTGCACTTTGTCCTTTCACTGGGCACCACTGAAAAGAGTCTGGCCCAATCCTCTTGACACATCTTCTTTCTCTGCATTGAGAAGATCCCCTCTCAGTCTGCTCTTCTTCAGACTGAACAGCCCCAGATCTCTCAGCCCTTCCTCAGCTGAGACACTCCAGTGCCCTCAGCATTTTCATAACCCTCCACTGAACTCTCTCCAGTAGCTCACAGAGTACTCCTGCTGTAGCCTCACTAGGGCAGAGTAAAGGTAGAGGAGAACTGTCCTTGACCTGCTGGCCACACTCTTCTGGATGTACACCAGGAGATGGCAAACTCAGGAGTGGAGGGGAACAACAAACAGGAACTAAGTGTCTCTGAAACTATTCTGTAATCAGATATCTATTTTCATGTCCTTCTTTGGACAGATTTGGACTAAGAAAGCTGCCCAGACTGGGCCTTAAGACATGCAGACTATCAAATACACCAGAGTCCCTTCCCTCTGTGCATTAGCATATCAGTGCTGAGATTATTCACAAGACTCCTTAAGAGGAGTTCTGTGTGTGCAGGACAAATCACATCTTTTTTTCACCATTGCTGTCTCCATTCCCTGCTCCCTCTGAAACCAAGGTGTTAGATCAGACTGACACTTGCTTCTTTGCAAATGCAACCGTTGGAAGATGACAGGTCTGCCTTGTCACACAAACCCAGCAGCACCCTGGGTGCTGTGTAACTCTTTGGGAGCACAGGCAGAAAGGCTTTGTAGTGACCAGCTGGAAACAGAAGGAGACTGGTCCCTCAGAAGGGGATGCAGCACGCTGTAAACAGCCTGGCTGTGGCAGGGATTGTGGCACTGCAAGAGGCTCCATATGGAAACTACACACCTGGGGTTCAATCTCTTAGAGATGATTGATCCTGATTTCTCTCATGCTGTGTGTTATCCTTCCCTCATTTAACATGTCAGGGAGCTGCAAAGAGAGGCCGGTCCCAAGGTAGGCACCACATGGGCACGTCGGCTGCAAGGTAAGAAGCCAAGCTTTCTACCAAGGCAGATGCCAAGGAGAAGCTGAAGAAGCTGTTGCCATCACTACAGATGCCTATAAAAAAAATCTTTGCAGCCCTCTACCTATTCCCATTTCTATGATGTATGTGTGAATCACGTGGGTCTGACCAAGACTGCAGTCTTTTCTTCCTTGATTTTCGCAGTGGTTTATCACTACCTGCTCCTGGGCAAGCTGAAATGCTCCGCAAAGCTGCCAAGATCACCGTGGCTCTCAGCCCAGACTTCAGATCTATTCAACTACTCTTACCAAGGACAACTACAGTGGTGCTTATTGAAGACTTATCAATTGCCTCCTGAAAGTGCAGCATCAAACTCAGCAGCCCTGGGGTCCTACTCTGCCCACACACAACTATTTCCTCCCGCCAATCTCAGCTCTTATCATGAGAAAGCCCTCCCCGTTTGCAGAGGACAGAAATTCATCCAGTTCCTTACAGCCAGCATTCTTTCTAAAGTCAAAACCATAGAGAAAGACAGACCCATGCCTCGTGCTCAGCCAGCAATTCTTTATGTCATGAAGAAGAAAAGAACTGCCCTCACCCCACACAACACAAAGCTCCTTTCAGCACACCACCGGACTGCCAGGGCTGTGCAGGCTGTGCTTGGTCTCTCCACCATAATCAAACCCCTGGGATGATGCCTTTCCTCCTCTCAATCACTCTCTCATTCTCAGCCTGGCTCCAAAACTTGATGAAATGAGTCCAGCACAACAGGGGACTACAGGGCATTTCTGACAGTGCCTGATGAGCTGCAAATGCAGGGGAAATTGCAGCTCTGCACTTTGACACACACATAAGCATGGTGTTAAAGCTCCTTCCAGAAATGCCACCAGCGTTGGCAGATCTCAGCAGATTGGCATTTTGTAAAGAAATGGATGTTCTTTTGATGGTGAGAGTTCATGATAATTACTGCTTAAAAAACTTCAGATGCAAAGACAAAATCATGGATGCAGATAGCAGCTCTTCCAAAGCCTCTCTTTGCTAAAACAACAATCTGCTGCTGTTATGCTAGGGCTAACACACTCAAATCCAGAAGATACTGATAAACAGGCATGGATATGGACCACAGCTCCTAAACGAGCTGCACCTACCCTGGCCAAAGCTGTTGTGGATAGAGATCCAGGCTGCAGGGTACAGCTCTAAGTGATGTGCTCCTTTCCTGACTGGTCTCTCCTCACGGAACAGCCTTCTTCTGCCTGTCTGGCTCATGCTCTGCTCCAGCTAGTCTGGGTAAGGCCCAGGCCAGGTGGTGCTTGGCTCTGGATGGTGCTACACCAGCACCTGCCACAGCCAGGCAAGGGGCAGAACATGCAGGAGAAAGGAGATTGCACTTCTCTGTTGGTGCTCTTTCTCACTGCCCTTCCACACTGGTTCTCACCAACCCTGTATGTAGCCTCTGGCATCTGCTCTCTTGCTTGATTTGACGACACTAGCATCAAAAATGTGTCATTTATTTGAACATCCACCCAAAACCAGTTCCTCAGAAACGCTCTGAGCAGGATGTTTCTTCGCCTGTTTTCTGACGAGACATGCCTGGCTTTCACTGTGGTTTTCCCCTGATGATTCTTCACCTTCTTGTTTTCCCTTTAATCTCTGCTTGTAAAGATGGATTGGAAAGTTTCTGTTCTCCCCTTTCTCATGCATTAATTATTCTGCGGCTACTTCCCCAGCGCTTCCTCTTCACCTTGAAACAGCTACAGCCCCCTCCTCTACACCTTCAACTTCCAGACAGCTGAGCTTTTCCACCACAAAACTTAAGATGTTTTCAAGGGTGGAGTGAAAAGGATTTATAGACTATTTTAAGACTCATCTCCAGAGGTATAAAAAGAGTTTCACAGCAAGGGTATTTAGCTACAAAGCTATCCAAAGGCAGCGTATGCCGCATATAAATTGGCAAAACAGATGCATTTTTAAAGTATGCATAATTAAATAATGCAACATAAAACCAAGCATAAATTATCTCCCACTGAGAACAAAACCACACAGGAAGGTATCAGTGGAAATCCTTCTTTTTTCTTTTTTTTTTCTTTTTTTTTTTTTTTAAACTGAGGCTGTGGCCGTGCACACACTATGTGCAAACACTCAGTCTCTCTTTATACACCTCAACTGCTATCAGTGGGTTGCTCAGCCCCAAGATGAGAACTCAGCTTGTGATACAAATAAAGCTGATTATTTATTCATTTTCAAATGGGTGCAACTGTCACATCTTTCTAGAGAAACTAAGGCAGAAGAATGCTGTTTTCACATTGGAGGGACCAGATACTTATTTTTACCCTCTCAATGCGTTGCTGTTAGCAGCTGTGCAATTAAAGATGCACGTTGAGCTGGCTGTCCAATTAGATTTATGTTACAATTATTTGTAATTACTTGGCTCCAAAGAACATCCCTGGGATAGCACATCACTTGTAGTTGAGGTTTTCAAGTACCTCATCTCCCATTGCTTCATCTCACTCCTTTCTGAAATTTCTTTCTCAACTTTCTGAAACTCCACTCTGTGCTTTACTGGGAAGCGTGCAAGGAAAAACTGCTGAACGCAAGGGGACAGAGAAGTTCACAACCCAACATCCTTTAGTGTCTCTGGGATCATGACCCAGGTTTCAAGTTGCTGTTTGCAGTGAAACCAGACAAAGTCAATTCAGAAGGGCCAATGTAATACTCAGGGTCAGGGTTTTGATACTGATAAGCTCAGCTCTGGGTTTGGTGGGGTTTTATTTGGGAATGAAATAGGTAGTGCCCAAAGATGTGATGTTCTGACGGACATCACAGTTCCTTTTTGATGCTCTTTCAAGTTGCAGCTAGATGAATGGCACAAACCTGCTTTCCCCTGGTGAATCCTGCCTTGGAATTCAA
Organism: Eubucco bourcierii; assembly: GCA_013396675.1. Taxonomy (NCBI): domain Eukaryota; kingdom Metazoa; phylum Chordata; class Aves; order Piciformes; family Ramphastidae; genus Eubucco; species Eubucco bourcierii. The sequence continues at coordinate 94,635 of VWZE01012568.1, read as the reverse complement.
GGCTGTAAAGGGTTAACCCTCCTGGGTGGGGGGAGTGGTTAGAACTTGACCCTACATCTGCCTGACCCCAAGTGTAGTGTTTAGCCCACTCCCTGGACCCCCTATATAAACAGAGGAACTCCCTGCTGTTCTCTTTCTCTTTGTGGCCTGCTTGCCGGACACCATCCTCCTTCCTATTCTCCTGTCCTGCCATGTGGCCAGTCTCTACCACACAGTGGACATCTCTTCAATCCATTACCATCCATCTGGTTGTAAATATATTTTGTATCTTGTTTTCCCTTCCCTATACCTATTTGTAACTCCCCTACTTTAAATACCTTTTATTTGTTGTTAAAGTTGGATTTTTTTAACTTCCAAATCGTACCCAGACTGTTCTTTGGGTGTTTTTACCCCTTCTGTCTCCTCCTTTCTTTCTTCCTTTCCAAAAAGGGTGGGAGAGGGGAAGTCATCCTACTATTGTTGTATTGGTTTCTGTTAGGTGTATTTTGACTCCCCTGGGAAGCTAAACTCAAACCAATACAAAGGCCAAAATTCAGATGGAAGTTCTGCTCAAACTAGAAGTGCTCCCAAAGCTCAGAGAGAGACACAGTGGGGAGAAGATGGATGGCAGCAGGACTGTCTGCAGCAAAAGCACTCACAGATTCAGTGCAAGCCAGGGTGTATGTCCACAATTATTTGTCTTCTTTAAAACAAAGCAAAGCAAATAAACCAGAAATATCCTGTCTGCAGGGTTTCTGCTACAATTTAAAGTGAGGCCTGCAGCAGTGCCCTTGCCAGATGCTGATTTGGCTGGGAGGTTTTGCTCATCTGACCATTCACAGCTCCCATAGGAACTCTTTGCAAGGGGTCACATGAGGCATCACATCCACCTTTCTGCAGGAAGGACAATGACACTGACACTGCCCTTTCTCTAGTGACAGCACCAAAACACCCATCACATCAACAAAAACATGTTCTCAGAAAATCTCTCAGCTTGGGCAAGAGTGGCTGGAAAGCCGCCCCCCAGAAAAGGACCTTTGCCAAGGTGACCAAGAAGGCCAACAGCATCCTGGTTTGGCTCAGCAGTACTGTAGCCAGAAAGACTAGAACAGTGATTGTCCCCTTGTCCTGGGCACTAGTGAGGCCACACCTCGAATACTGGGTTCAGTTTTGTGCCCTTCAACCCAAGGAGACTGAAGTGGTGGAAAGTGTTCAGAAAAGAGCAATCAAGCAGGTGAAGGGTCTAGAGCACAAGACTTGTGAGGAATGGGTGAGGGTATTGGGGTTGTCTAGTCTGAACAAACAGAGACTGAGAGGAGAACTTCTCACTCTTTAAAACTCCCTGAAAGAGGGTTGGAGCAAGGTGGGAGTTGGTCTGTTCACCCAGGTAGCAAGTGACAGGACAAGAGGAAATAGCCTTAAGTTGCAGCAGGGGGCTTAGGTTGGATAATAAGAAAAACTTCTTTCCTGAAAAGGTTGTCAAACACTGGAAGAGTCTGCCAAGGAAGTGTCAGAGTCACCATCCCTGGAGGGATTTAAAAGACATGTAGATGTGGTGCTGAGGGACATGGTTTAGGGATGACCTGGCAGTACTGAGTTAACAGTACTGTTAATGACCTTAGAGGTCCCTTCTGACCAAAACGACTCTATGGTTCTCAGCCTCCATTTCACTCTTTCCATCTTCAAGCTCTTGCTTCTGGCTGTCCATCTCAGCTTCTTCCTCCTCTGTGCATTTACCTCCTCTCCAAATACCCCTCAGCTGTTACAGTGGTAACTTTAATAGCACTTTATTAGTGTTGGATAAAACATTTAGCTCTTCAAAAACAGAGTAATGATATAATACACTGCTGAAACCACTGCCGTGCTCCAAGCTGGTGTGGCTGCATTTTAATGAACCAGGGCTGTCTATCCCTTCCTCCTCTTGGGGTTTGGCTGGTAGGTTTATGAATGCTTGCTAACAGGTCAAAAGATCTTTGTGTAGAATAAAGTTTGTCAAGAGGATTTTCAGAGCTCAGTCTTATACAATTGGAATATTGCCTTTTTCAGATGAAACACAACAAAGTTCACCCAGCTGCCGGCAGTGCAGCAACAACCAAATTAAGTGATGAGGTAACAGCATTAGGTGTGTAAGGCTGAGCCCCAGGAGCTCAGGGATGCAGAAACACAGCCTTGCATCACTTTATATAGAAGAAAAAGAGCAGGCTTATGTCAGCCTCCCAAAGTCCATCCTCAATAAAATTTCAGTTACATTACAAAATTCCATCTGAGAGGAAGCTTTTTCCCACTCTGACAGCCCCATCTTTACAGCAGCCCTTCTCTGCCTCTGTCTCCACCCTATTTGGGTGCCTGAGCTTTCCCTGGACAAGATCCAGCAGTGTGCCCAGGGAGAGCCAAGAGGTGATGAAACAGGGACACCTGCCTTGCATTTTCTGCACTAAAACCATTTTGCTAATATTAGATAAAACACAAAAATGCCATTTCTAACCAGACCTTACTGCTGAAAAAAAAAAGCATTAGAATCACAGGATCCTGTAATGGTTTGGGTTGGAAAGGACCTTTAAAGTTCATCTAGTCCAACATCCTGCAGTGAGCAGGGACATCTTTGCCTCCATGAGGTTCTTCAGAGACCTGTCTGGCCTGGTTTGGAATATTTCTGGGGATGGGACATTGTCCTGGGTTTGGCTAGGATAGGATTAACTTTGTGGTTGAGTTTTTTTTCTTTCTTTTGCTTTTTTTCTTTTCTTCACAAGAAGTTAGGAAGGGCCACAGGAAGGAAGGACATGGAAGTGTGGGAGCGGGTCCAGAGGAGAGCCACGAAGATGCTCAGAGGGCTGCAGCAACTCTCCTGTGAGGACAGGCTGAGAGAGTTGGGGCTCTGCAGCCTGGACAAAAGAAGGCTTTGAAGAGACCTTAGAGTAGCCTTCCAGTAATCTGAAGTGGGCTACAGGAAGGCTGGGGAGGGACTATTGACAAGGTCTTGCAATGCCAGGACAAGGGCCAATGGGTTTAAACTGACAGAGGGGAGATTTATACTGGATGTTAGGAGGAAGTTATTTCCAGTGAGGGTGGTGAGACACTGGCACAGGTTGCCCAGGGAGGTTGTGGCTGCTCCCTCCCTGGAGGTGTTCAAGGCCAGGTTGGACGAGGTCTTGAGTGACCTGTACTAGTGGGAGGTGTCCCTGCCTATGGCAGGGGGTTGGAACTAGATGATCCTTGAGGTCCCTTCCAACCTTACCATTCTATGATTCTACAGACAAGACAGGCAGCAGAACCAGCCAACAGGTATTTGATACTACACTGCTGCCATGCCCTCTGCGTAAAGGAAGGGCTAGCTGAGTACTTGGAGCAGGTAGCTGTGGCATGATGCAGTGGCTGAGAAGGATCAGGATGCTTGCTGGACTTGGTCATCATGGTCCATGCTGCATTCTGTGTCACTCTCTTTATAGGCTATTTCATTAGTGGGTTTTGGCTGTTTGTATCTCTTTGTGCTGTCCTACTAATCTCCTTATGTCAACCCACAGGGGTTTGTCTTTTTCTCCCAGTTTTCCCTCCCATCCCATCAGGGTGGCAATGGTGAGGGAGGTGTGTGAGCAGCTGCATAGGGTTCAGCTGCCAGCTGGGCCTCAACCATCACAAACATCTACTGCTTCCATGGGCAACCTGGGACAACATCACTCCCCACTCAGCACAAAATCTTTCCTCCTCACATCTGGTCTGATTCTCCCCTCTTCAAATTTAAAACCATCACTCCTTGTCCTGTCACAACAGGTCTTGTCTGTCCCCAGCTTTCTTAAAGCCTCCCTGGAGCATTCTCCAGGCTGAACAACCCAAACTTTCCCAGCCTGTCCTCACAGCAGAAGGGCTGCAGCCCTCACATCATGTATGTGGCCTCTTTCAGACCCGTTTCAGCAGGCCCATGTCTCTCCTGTGCTGAGGACTCCAGAGCTAGATTTGCTCAGCAGGTGGGGGCTCATCAGAGCTGTGCACAGGGTCAGAATTGCCTCCCTTGACTTCCTGAAGGGCCTGGAGCTCAGAGATGGTGGAATCCAAACTGCCTGTGGACAGCAAAAAACTTTTCAGAGGTGAACTGGTAAATGCCAACAGCTCAGTAGATGTGCACCCTACCAGTGCACCTGGAGACAGATACCACCTTTCTGCTTCAGACTGAAGCCAACTCTGACTCCTGTGATTCAGTAAGAGATTGGCTATGCCAGCAGAGGAACCGCAGACCCTTGCAGCATCCAGACCTGTCACTGGAGGCAGGCAGAGCCTGAGGTGCACATCAGTCTTGAGTGATCACTCCTCTGAACTGAATTCCATCTGCTGGATCTGTTCTGAGTATCATAGGGAAGCTGGCACAGCACCATGGAGGGCAGAGTTGCACAAGAGTGGACTGACAGCCACTGCCAGGACTGCTGCACACTACTTGAGCTAATTTGTTTTCAGAGCAGCTTGTGAAATTCTGAGCAGCAGAGTGAAAACAGGTCAGGAAAGAGCCCACAGCCAGGACTATCCTGTTCTTGTACTTGAACTAACTCCACAAGTGCTGTGTGATACGACCTGTATAGATGAAGAAGAAAAACTCAACCAGCTCACAGAGCAGCCAAGCTGTCAAAGTCTGACCTTATTTTGGCTAAAATATGTGATGTGCCTGCCTCACTTCCCCAGCTGCACTATGGAAGTGGGAGGTTCATCACAACTGCGTCAGGTACAAGCACTGTACCTTGTCCTCCTTGGATGAGCCACATGGGAGCCTGGAATAGTCATACTAGAGTGTAAAAAAGAGAGGCACAAAATGTAATCCCCTGACCTTATTAAAACAAAACAAAACAAACAGTCAACTTCCCCCAAACTTCTGAACTACTGAGGCCCAGATTTCTCTCAGCCCTTCACTTGTAAGACTCCACTAGCTAATTCATGCAGCTCAGATTTCATTGGAAAAGACACATTGCTAGTCCCCTGGTCTGTGCTGAGAAGTCTGGCAGCAAATGGGCTGAGAGCTCAGGGATGGATCTGGGAAAGGCTGTCACATCTCATTTGCAAGACAGAGAGCATGTAAAAGTCAGAAAGGCAGTTCAGGAGCACCCTTGAGGTATTCTCTTCTTGCCAAGCCATCAGCTGCCATGCAGTACGAGATCATCAGCATCAATGGGAAGCAAATACAGCAATGTCAATCTTAAATATGTAGAAATCAGAGAGAGAGAGACACTCAATGGAGAGTCAAAGCATCTCCCATGAAGAAGAAAGTGCTGGAAACACAAGGGATGCACTGCCAGGGGATTATTGGAACTATCTTCTTTCTGTTCACTAAGTGAGGCAGAGTTTATCTTTCCACACTTTTGCTCTTTGGTTGATAGCCCAGCTGCTTTAATTAACAGGGACTTTCACCACTACAAATCCTCAGTACTGTTGTGCAATTACTTCTTCAGCAGGTTCCTTCTCTTTCTACTTGGTATCTGTCAAACAGGATTTCCACTGCAGCAGCAAAACAAAATGCCTGGCAGAGCAGGTGTGATTACTTAGAAGTGTGTTAAAATGGACATGCCTCAGTGTTTGGAATACACTACAATCACGATGCTCAGTGATGGTCTTCAGCAGTCAAAAACTGCTGTGCCCCACCCTGTAAGAGCTTTATCACAGACATTCCTAACTGGGGGCAGAAGGCATCAAAATGAACATTACCTCTCAACTAATGGAGGAGGGAATTGGTGTCAGACTATAAACTTAGAGAACAGCTACTAAAAGTGCTGGTATATAAACCTGGTATATAAGCAGAGCCAAGAAGCCATCAAGTTTGCAGGTAGGTTATTTTTTTTGATGGGAAGAGGACAGAGGATTTATTAATGTTTACGTGCCTGGGAGCAGCAATCATAAAGAGCATTCAGGCACACAAACTCACTTTTGGCTTCCAGGTTTATTCCAAACTGGAAGCTTTCCGAGAATCTCCAAGAGGAAAAAGCTGAGACTTTATTGGGAAAGTTCTGATGGGTCTTAGATGAAATGAAGACAGCTGAAGACAATCCTCAAATCTATTATCTAGAAATAATAGCTCTTTTAAGTAATGTTAGAAGAAAACAACTTTCAAATCCATACAACCACTCCCTAATCAGCATTATCTTGTTACTCCATAAGTACAGCTCATCAGAAAAGCTCTTTCTATTAGCTGAAATACCAGAGAGTAGGGTCGTGATAACACCCTCGATGTGGTCAGGTAAAGAAGGAAGGCATTTTTGCCACACACATCTTACCAAGGGGTAAGAAAGGCTTCCAGGAATACATCACTGACAAACACATGGATGGGATGAATACAGACTACCACGACCACTTCCCACAACCCACAGTATGGGTTTGGAATTAAGGACCAGCATATGTTAGAAATTACAGAGTTCACATAAACGAGGTATAATTAAAAACGATGCCTTTCACAAATTTCTGATAAAAGGCAGCCTAATTATTACCGGTGTTTTTGAAACCAATTTGCTTTGCCACCTGCATTCACAGCGAGAAGAAAATAAGCCTTATCGTGAAGAATTATCTAGCTTACGGCTCCTATAGTTTCCAGAAAAGAGCTTTTCTTGTTCCCTGTGAGCTCTTTTCTCTCACAGTAAAAGACAGGGCCGTCCCTTGCTGCAGAGATAAGGCACCGTTCCCCACTAGCCCGGCTCTGGGCAGCTCAGGAAATCAAAGCGACGATTAGCCCTTCACCATCAGAGCCAGAACCTCAACCTCCCTGCCCAAAATGCTTTAAGCTTCAAAGTGAGAACAAAAGCCATTTCCCTTCCCTACACAAGCCTCAAAAAACTCCCTCAGAGATCAATTCTGATAAGCATCCAGGAACCTGAAGACTTTGCTAAACTATTGTGATCTGAAAGTGTTATCTGGGAAGCCTAAGAACAGCTTTGCTAGGTTTGCCATCTTTCTGCTGCTAGTAAGTCTGGGAATAGGTGAAAACAGCATTTCTGTGAGCTCATAAAGAGATCTACGAGTGCATGCCTTGGAGACCAGGCATGGGTTTTGTGTCTTTGTGCCTCAGCTTCCCTCTAGCATATTAGCAAGATGCCCTCAGATCCTTCCTTATGGTCTTTTAGCCAGCTTCAGGAAAAGGAAAATTAGAATCATAGAATAGCTTGGGTTTCAAGAGACCTTAAATATCATCTAGTTCAATCCTCCTGTCCCAGGTAGGGACACCTCCGACTAGACCAGGCTGCTCAAGGCCCCACCCCACCTGCCTTTGAGCACTTCCAGGGTTGCAGATTCCACAGCTCCTCTGTGCAACTTGTTAGTGTCTCACCACCTCCTGATGAAGAATTTTTTCCTAATGTCTGATGCATATCTAGCTTCTTCGAGTCTGAAGCCGTTACCTTCTTGTAGTGACAAGATGAGATCTTGTCACTACATACATTTGTAAAAAGTCCCTTTTCAGCTATCCTGTAAACCCCCTTCACATACTGGAAGTCTGCTCTAAGATTTCTTTAGAGCCTTCACTTCTCCAGGCTGAACAACCCCAACTCTTTCAGTCTGTCTTTACAGGAGAGGTACTCCAGCCTTTTGATTGTCTTTGTGGAGCTCCTCTGAACCTCCTTTAATAGGTCCGTGTCCTTCTTGTGTTGGGGACTCCAGAGCTGGGCACAGTACTCCGGGTGGGGTCTCACCAGCGCGGAGCAGAGGGTCAGAATGCCCTCCTTTGACCTGCTGCCTGTTTGAAGTGCAGGTGCACACTGCCAGCTCACGTTGAGCTCATATTCCTCGTGTTTCCTTGTAGGGCTAACACAGATTTTAAGGCTGTAAATGAATGGAAGTGATTTCAATCTGCTGCTTGTCCCTCAGACTTCCTGTCAAAAAACGGCATCCTTCCACTGTCATCGGGAAAAAATCCTCCGTCTTTTCTAGGTAGTGGTAGTTAGTACTGACTCCTAGGATCAAGCAGCCAGGCCAATGAGAAAACATAAGGAAAAATCCTCTTTATTTTGAAGGAGCTGGAGCACTGGAGCTCAGCAAGGTTGTGGAGTTCCCTTCTCTGGAGACTTTCAAAACCCACCTGGATTCAATCCTGTGCAACGTGCTCTGTCTGACCCTGCTTTGTCTGGGCATTTGGACTAGATGATCTCCGGAGGCCCCTTCCAAACCCTAAATTGCAGCCCTTGATTCTGAATACAGCTCTTCCATCACTTTTCTGCTTATCAATTGCTTTTACACGCAAGGAACTTCCTCTGGCAGGAGCACAGGAAGGAGCCAGGCGCTGCTTTCTGGAGAGGGGAGCACTCCGTCTGCAGAGCACAGCAGGGAGCTCTGTCACGCCTTATCGCTAAGTAAAGAGTTTGGTTTCAAGAAAATTAAAGCAGCAGTCATCAGTTAGATAAGGGAGAGAAGCATCTGCTTCCTCTACAGATACAGACAACAGCAGTGACGAAAAGGGGTTGGGACTGTCCAGGAGGTGAATATTATGGCTGCTGTGCTGCACCACTGCCAGCCCACTGGTAAACTTGGGAAAAAGTGACCAGCTTCTATTTGAAAGCTGCAATAGCTTTGCTAATGGATCCCACAGAGGTTGGGGAGGTACCTGTGAGATATTTCAGACATGTAAGGACAAGCAGGGAACTCCTGCTCCTCACCTCTTCCTCTCATCTTGTACCAAAGAGTTACTTGAGAATCACAGAATCATCAAGGTTGGAAAAGATCACCGAGTCCAACTGCTAAGCTAACATTGCTAAGTCCACCACTAAACCATGGCCCTCAGCACTGCATCCCCCCCTCCAGGGATGAGAATTCCACCACTGCACTGGGCAGCCTGTTCCAGGTTGTGACAATCCTTTGAGGGAGAAGTCAGTTTTCATGTCCAGCCTAAACCTCCCCTGATGCAACTTTAAGCTGTTTCCTCTTGTATTGCTTGGTCCTTGGGAGAAGAGACTGACTCCACCTCACTCCAGACTCCTTTCCAGGGAGTTGTAGAGTGCAAGAAAGTTTCCCATGAGCCTCCAGGCTAAACAATCCCGGTTGCCTCAGCTGCTCCTCACAAGGTTTCTCCTCTTGGCTCTTCACCAGCTTTGTTGCCCTTCTTCCTTCCTCTTTATAACCTTCTCATGTCCCTCACAACTGACTTATTGATGTCCTAATGCCCTATGAGGTCCTTTCTGTTCCAGCAAACTTTAACACAGAGTTGTTTGGGTTTTTTTGGTNGGGGGGGGGAAATTCTATCTAATATCCATAAGCCAAAGCTGAATTCATGACCTTGGTGACTACAGCTTGCTCCTTCTCCTCTGTTCCTGGGGACTCATCCACTTCTTGCAGTACAGCATCAAGTTATAGGAACTCTGGGAGGCAAACTTGGCTCTGCTTACAAATACTGTGCACTCTGTGTAATGATCAAATGATTTTGCACAGCAAAACCACTCCACCAAACCATTTAAAAGCACGAGAAGAAAGGAAACACAGATACCCAAGCACTGGAACTTTATGGGAAGGAGAGTGTAGTTTGTAGTGAAGTGGATGTCAACACACGATGATATATGAACTAAGTAAGACACGAAATAATAAAGTAACAGAGAATGAAAAGAAGGTGAAAAGAGAAGAAAAAAATTAGAGAAAAATGCATCCACATTCTCTGCTCCCTCTCATGCTTGCTCCACTGTATGGAATAATTTGTAAACATGAAATATTCTGTAATTACTTAAACAGACACACGCAGACCCTAAAAGCAGCAGGAATCCAGTCCTGGAGTAACGTTGCAGCATTTTGCCGCTTCTCTGACTCTAATGCCAAGTTCTGTTGTGCTCCTTGTGTCTCCATAGCTGCTGTGGTAGAGTCTGCTTCAGAGAAGAGAGCATTTTAAAGATGCACAGACAGTTTTCATCTTGATGGTTAAAGGTTTCAACACAGGAGGACTGTCCCTCGTGACATCCTCAAGCTTTAACGTGTGACCAAGATGATCTGATGATTTATGTACACAGCAGCATGTAAGGCTGCTCCCATCCCTTGTTTTTCCCTTTCCAATGCCTCATCTAACTCCTTCCTTCTTGTTGTTGACCCCATCAGCTGCATCCTAAGCCAAGGGAACCCAGACAGCTGAGGCTACTGTAAAATTTTGCCCATGGAAAAGCCATTACGAACCAGCATATGGCACACGAGAGAGTTAAAACACTGGGTTTAGGCAACAGCAGTTCTTGCAAGGGTGTCTGAGTTAACATTCAGAGCGCAAATCCCCGCAAAGCCGGCGCTGCTTGTTACATTATCAGCATACATTCACGCCTCGCTGCACCCTCGCTTAGGCCCTGCAGTGACATGCATCTGGATTTTAGCATCCCAGGTAAACTAAGCAGCAAATTTGCTCTCTTCCTCCTTTGCTATACGGTGGCAAAAATACAGATTGAGGCAGCAAACTCGCAGGGATTTGAAAACTAATCCTCCTCTCCAGCAGCACTGTGGTCTGCAGGCAGCAGGTGGTGCTATGTACCCAACAGCAGCACAAGGGCATCTTCAGGCAACATCACTCTGCCTCATAGTTGTCGAAAAATTTACCTCATGAGTCAGTGATACACTGCCAATAAAGCTGGTGTACTGGATGTGGCCCACTTAACCCACAGATGTTGCCAAACTCCTATGTAAAGTGACCCAGTGCTAAGAAACCAGGTGATTGTCTCTGCTGATTTTGTCATGGAAAGCACAAGCTGAATCATTCCTTCTGGAAGCAAACCTGTAGCTCCCCACTCCCATATGCCACCCAGCACGTGAAAGTTAAGTTGAGTTCATCCTGATTTTGTGCACAAGACTTGTGAGTTCAGACAAAGGAGGAGCGGTGCCCACTGTAAAGCCGTGAATCACCAAAGAGCTTGAGTAGGTGAGCTGGTCCAGAAAAGCAGAAGCACCTCACCAAGAATGGGTTAGGCACATGACTGCATATTTAGCTAGGTCAGGATCCAAGCTGGTGTTTATGCAAAGTTCCCAGGAAGGAAAAGGACTGAAAGAAATGCAGTGTGATTAGCACAAGGAGTTTTAGTCTCTGAATCACACTTGACTGTGTAAACCGTTAGTTTGCAAGGTCAGGTCTGTTCTTACTGGAAAACCAAACCTGATGTTAAAGGACAAGCAGAGAGCTCATGCTGCCAACATGAAATTAATCACACTAATTAAAGAATGGTCTGGGTTGGAAGGGACCTCAAGAGGTCACCTAGTCCAACTTCCTCTGCAGTCAGCAGGGGCATCAACTAGATCAGGTCATCTAGAGCCCTGTTGAGCCTCACCTTGAATATCTCCAGGGATGGGGCCCCACCTCCTTGGCAACCTGTTCTGGTGTTCCACTACTCTCACAGTAAAGAGCTTGTTCCTAACATAGAATCACAGAATGGTAAGAAGGGACCTCAAGGATCATCTAGTTCCAATCCCCTGCCATAGGCAGGGACACCTCCCACTAGTACAGTTCACTCAAGGCCTCGTCCAACCTGGCCTTGAACACCTCCAGGAAGGGAGCAGCCACAACCTCCCTGGGCAACCTGTGCCAGTGCCTCACCATCCTCACCGGAAAGAACTTCCTCCTGACATCCAGTCTAAATCTTCCCTCTGTCAGTTTAAACCCATTGCCCCTTGTCCTGGCATTGCAAGACCTTGTCAATAGTCCCTCCCCAGACTTCCTGTAGCTCCCCTTCAGATACTGGAAGGCTACTATCAGGTCTCCTCGAAGCCTTCTCTTCTCCAGGCTGCAGAGCCCCAACTCCCTCAGCCTGTCCTCATAGCAGAGCTGCTCCAGCCCTCTGATCATCCTCGTGGCCCTCCTCTGGACCTGCTCCAACACTTCCATGTCCTTCCTGTGCTGAGGGCTCCAGAACTGCACACAGGACTCCAGGTGGGGTCTGACAAGAGCAGAGTAAAGGGGTAGAATACCCTCCCTTGCCCTGCTGGCCACACTGCTCTTGCTGCAGCCCAGGACTCGTTTGGCTGTCTGGGTTGGATGCACACACTGCAGGCTCATGTTGAACTTTTTATCAACCCAGACTCCAAGGTCCTTTTCCTCAGGGCTGCTCTCCAGCCATTCTCCACCCAGCCTGTACCTGTGCTTGGGATTGTGCCAACCCAGGTGCAGGACCTTACACTTGGCCCCGTCGAACCTCATGAGGTTGGCCTGGGCCCACCTCTCCAGCCTGTCCAGGTCCCTCTGGATGGCATCCCTGCCCCCCAGCAAGTCAACTGTGCCACACAGTTTGGTGTCATCTGCAAACTTGCTGAGGGTGCACTCGATTCCTCTGTCCATGTCACTGACAAAGATGTTAAACAACACTGGTCCCAGCACTAACATCCAAACCAAATTTGCCCTTCTCTAGTTTGAAGTCGTTGCCCCTCATCCTATCACTACAGGCCTTTGTAAACAGTCTCTCTCCATCCTTCTTGTAGGCTTGCTTCAGGTACTGAAAGGTTGTTGTCAGGTCTCCCCACCTCTGAACAGGTTCTGTTCCTCTCAACCAGAAGCATTGCCCAGGGACCCCATCGTGCTCTTTAAAATAGAGATACCAAAGCACCTTCAAGTATTTTAGCCAGAGCAGACATGCAAACCCAAAGCATCTGTCCTTCGGCAGTGAGCTCAGCAGAGTACAGACACTGCCCAAACAGAAGGGAAAGTCACGACTGCATTTTCCCCCCAGTCTGCTCCCAATTAACAACTGGCATGTCAACGGAAACTGTGGCCAGCCAAACAGGTCTGCAGATGCAGCAATGCTTCCGGATTAGACATTTTCCAAAGATTATTCCTTTTTAAACGAGCAGCTAAATTGAATGAGCTTTCTCAGCTGGCCACCAAGCCAGCAGAAAAGGACACTACGCCACTGGAACCGGCTGCAGAGATCAAAGCCAGCTACTTCTTCTGTAACAAAGCTGAAGGGAAGGATTAGTCACTGCCAAAAGCCACAGGAGCTGGCATTGGCAGTGAACCCAGCTAAATTGCTCCAAAATGCCTACAAGCACACACCACCTAACCCTGGAGGAAGAGCAGAGAGCAAACTGCTGCAGGGCTTTTGCAGCCATGGCTCTGTCGCTGACAGACCTGCAAGCATGCAGAAAACAAAGATGAGTTGAGAGTTCAGCTTGCAGTTTTTTAGAACGTGAGCACAGGTTGTGAAAATACTGGTTTGGGATGAAGAAGGTTTAGCCCTACATGCAAGAAATCCTTTCACAGCTCAGTTGGGTTCACAGGCAACCTCCATGCATGACACCAGCAGCCCACACAGAGCCTTTAGGCTTCTGAAATAACCCAACCCAAAGCCAGTCATTACTGGGAAGACGGGCAGATGTTACACTGTTTCAAAACAAAATTAAGCCACAGCACAACTGGGTAGTCCTCATTTAACCTGCTCCCTCATCATCAGGTCAGTATGAAATCTCACGTATCAGCTCATGAGGATAAATCTCATTCTCCTTTTGCCTCCAGCACACCCAGCCCAGCAAGCTTAGACGGTGCCACCCCTCAGCCCATGCATCCAGCCTGAAACGAACATGAAGGGCTCAGGACAAAGAAATAAAGGCAATGTTGCTTAGAAATCACTGTTTGTGGTTCAGACGTCCCTGTAAAGAGATTTGTCTTCACAAAGCTGTCTGGCTTCCACAAACCTTTTTCTCCTGTTGCTTGGATCTCTGCAGTCTTTGGCAAGCAGAGATGGCTGCGCTGGCAACACAGTACTAATGCCTCACAGGCTGAACCAGCAGCTCCTCTCTCTGGCTAGCAAAACCTTGGCCTAAAATGATACACTTCTCCTTACTCTACTAAGTAGAGTCCAGTTTAAGACAGATCAATCTGAAGATGCTGGACTGGGATGGCAGAGGGTGCTTACAAGGGGCTCAGAATTGTTTTGCTCAAGAGTATAACCAAATGTAGGGTTCTCCAGAGCTCAGTTTTTCCTTTCCCTGTCTCCTCCCATCTTCATGGCACAACCCAAAGGCTGAGCAATGTAGGTAGGAGAAGAGGTAAGGGGAAGCTGATGGGTGCACTCTTTGCTTCCCTGACTTGGACTGCAACTCCTGGGAGGAGATTTAAGGAAGTTTCTGGAAAGAAAATGGATAATTTAATTACTGCATTAGAGGATCTGGTTTGAGTGCAAGCTGCTCCAGAGCTTAATCATCTTGCTGCTCAGGGTTTTGAGCTTTCCCACCAAACCAAGTGTGTATGCAGCATTGACAGACTTCTGAAATACATGTTAAATATATTAAAGTAAACCTTCTTAAGATAACTCTGGTAGTTCAAGCTCAGCTTATTCCTTTAGGTTTTTAAGACTAAAATTGAAGCAGAAACAAGGAAAATTAATCCTGTTTCCCTGCCCCAAATAACATCCTGCTCAGTGCCACAAAGAAGATGGATGGTGAATCAGCTCCAGAGGATCTGGAGAGATGCTAAAATCATGTACTGGGTTTCAGTTAAGCATCTGGACTTGCATCTATGTTGCAGGTTTGCTGAGGAACAAATGTCCTACAGCAATCAGAAACCAGCAGCACACCACTGCTGAGCACACTGCAAAACACAGCAGTATCTGAATCTTCTTTGGTGTATCTTACTAGGATTTGTGTGGGTGGGATGTGTGGTAGCCTGAGTGTTTTGTTTCATTTGTTTCCCTTCACTTTTATTCATGTGGATGAAAATGCTGTCAAGGAATCACAAAGCAAGAGTGTGGTTCCTGCTGTCATCCTCTTTACACTATTTAGCAATCCTGAGCATGGATCACAGAACCACTGAATGACAGATGTTGGAAGAGACTTTGAGAGATCACCTAGTCCAACTCACTCACTAAGGCAGGGTCACCTTGTGCAATTGCCCAGGATCACATCCAGGCATGTCTGGAATTTCTCCAGAAAAGGAGACATCACAACCTCCTTGTGCAGCCTGCTCCAGTGCTCCAGCACCCTCACAGGAAAGATTTTTTTCCTCATGTTCAGGTGGAACATCCTGAGTTCCAGTTCATGCCTGTTGCCACTTCTCCTGTCACTGGGCATGACTGAAAAGAACCTGGCCTCATCCTCTTGACTTCTGCCCTTCACTTAATGATGCCCTCTCAGTTTTCTCCAGGCTAAACAACCCCAGTTCCCTCAGCTGTTCCTCACAAGACTTGCACTCTACAGCCTTCGACAGCTGTCTTGTCCTTCTCTGGATATGTTCCAGCACCTCAATGTCCTTCTGAGAGCAAGAGTCCCGAAGTGAACATGGTATTCAAGTTTCAGCAGTTTCAGCAGTGCCCAGTACAGGGGGATGATCCCTGCCCTAGTCCTGTTGGCTGTTCTCTTGCTGATCGAAGTCAGGATGCTGTGATCAAGTTGGCCACTGCTGGCTCGTATTTAGCTGGCTGCTGAGCAACACTCCCAGGTCCTTCTGCCAGCAGCTTTCCTTCCACTCTTACCCTAGCCTGGAGTGTTCATGGGGTTGTTGTGACAAGAGTGCACTTGGCCTTATTGAACCTCATCCCATTTGCCTCAGCCTATTCATCCATCCTGTCCCTCTGTAAAGCCTCCTGACCCTTCAGCAGGTCACAGCTACAGAACGATTTATTGTTATCTGAAAACTTACTGAGGGTGCCCTCGATCCCCTCATGCAGGTCTTTGATACAAGTATTGTTGTGACTTTGCCAGATGCCACAGACATCGTCAAGTACATATTTTAAACGATGCATCAGTGGGCATAGATCCTGAAAGAAGGCACTCAAGAGTTCAAGAAGTGGGTGCAATGTCACTGTTGGTGCTGGCAGAGTCCCCCTCCCCAGGTTCTTCTGTCTGGGGAAGTTCTACTGCAGTGCTAGAGACACAAACATCTGCAGAAAGCGAGTTTTTAAGCTTGCACAGACGACAGTCCTCATTACAACCTTTGTTTTGTGTTGTGGCACTGTTTAGCATGAAATGGGAACAATTTTTACAGCTCAACTGCAGCATAAAGGCACTTTAAATTAGATGTCTGTTCCAGGGGCAACCCTGAGTGGCTACATACACAATTTTACATTAATTATATTTGTATCGAGTCCTTTCAGACTTGGTACAGGGCAGGATATTTTATCAGAGATTCCTGTGCAGCTAAGGAACCTTACTGATTTTTCAGTCTATTGAGCCATCACAAAAAATCTCTATTTAAGTAAAAAGTTTTTAAAAATCAAATATATTCTGTAGTCCTGTTTATCTCACCATCCAAGAAAGACTCAAAGATCCAACACAATTTCAAGGTTTGCTCTTGAATAAGTCCCAGCCCAATAGGGAAAAGAATCTACATAACCCACACCGGAAGAACAAAATCACCACCAAGCAGCACAGTTTGCAAATGAAGTCTCAAGGAACTGATTCTTGAACTAAGGTCAGCCCATGCAGTAAGTCTAAAAGAGTAAGTCCAAGTCTCCTTTGGGTGTTCTGCTAGCACAAAGCCACAGCACAGTCCTAAGTCCCACCGAGGTGCTACTGGTGGCACTCAGCACTACATTGTAGTTCCAAGGGTCCTTTTGGTTATGCTACAGGGCATGATACACCTGTTGCTTTGTCTCATTAGGCTCTGATTGACCTCAATAATCTTGTTTCAGGTTCTTTGATCATGTTGACACACATGTGCTGCTGTTGTGCTTCTCTTCAGTGTCACTACCTGAATCCACTTCAATTGCAAGGAGGGGACAACCAAAGTTGCCCTTGTCCACTTCTTGTTCCCTCTACTTTCCTCTGCACAGCTCTGCATCTTGGGAATTGAATGCCAGCAATTCCCTGCACCTCAAAGTTACTGAAAGTTATTTATTACACAGACATACAGAAACTGCTTCCAGACTTGAGAGAACCAGATACTCTCCACCAAAAGACACTTTTTCCCCTGTAAGGAAATAAAATGCACAGCTCTGCACTTTCTTTTGACATTGGCAGTTGTGAGGGTTTGTGTTTCTTGCCAACCCCATGTACCCACCTGCTTCTTCCCCTGGCTAGCACATCCCACGTCTCAGCTGCTGCGGCTCAAACGGAGCCTCACCTTTACTCCCCATGTTCTTTTTGCCATTCCCCACAGCAGGTCTCAGGATCTGTCACTGATGCAGCCACATACATTTTTACACCATTACTGTACTAAGCCATTCACATAGATGAAGGACTAGATCTTCCAATCCATTCTATGAATACTATGGACTGCCAACCTGACCTAAACACACAGTCCTGATGAATGTGGACTTAAAGACAAGCACTTCAGTGGGATGGATGCCTGAAGGCTGCAATGCGAGAGAGATCGAGAGACTTGGGCTCTTTTAAAACATAAGGTTTAGAAAATGGGAAGAGAACATTCCTGCTATCAGACATACACTCTCACTTGGAAAGGACCCTGGCAGAAGCTCACTGTGCTCCAGCTGTTCCCTGGCACTTAGCCAGGAACACAGTGTTAGCACCTGACATCCAAAACCAGACAAGAGGCCATTTCCTCCTCTTGAACCAAGAAGGTTTCTCTTGAACATAGAACTGCTTCAGGTGGAAAAGACATAAAAGATCATTGAGTCCAACCATTATCTAATGCTACCAAGTCTGGTGCTAAACCATGTCCCTTCACACCACATCTGTACTACTTCTAAATCCCTCGTGGGATGGTGTTTCAACCACTTCCCTGGGGAGCCTGTTCCAGTGTTTATAACCCTTTCAGTGAAGAAGTTTCTTCTAACACCCAATCTAAAATTCCTTTGATGCAACCTGAAGCCATTTGTCTGATGGCTAACAAGCAATAGGACATACCCCACAGAACACCGATCCCAGCAAGTGACTCTAAGGCAACAAGCAGCGACTCCTGTGTATCAAAGTCCCCCCAAAAGCCAATACAATAGATATGCAGATGAGAGCACACTGAAAGCAAGCCATTAACTTCCATCAACAGAAACATATCTTTCCTGCACAAATAACAGCCATTAGCAACAGCAAGGAGAACAATCCCCACTCTTCAGCTCTGAAGGAGCACGCAGTTTTCCAGCAGACATAATGTGAAGATTTTGCAGAATTCAGGCATTCTACGGGACTAATGTGAAAGATTATTTTACAATTATCCAAGCAATTTTCTCTGCTCATTGTCCCTGGACCATAAGGGTTTTAAAATGCGAGTTGAAGGATTTATTCATCACAATAATAATAAAACGAAATATGAAATCAATGAATCTCTTTGCATAAAGCATAAAGCTCACATGGTTATTAAGCTCAGCAGCATCCTGTCACATAAACCACACACAGTTTGCCTATTTAAGTACCATCTCCCTCTTTTATTTTTCCCTTCCCTAATTGGCAAGGCATTATCCTTTCATTTGTCCTCCAAACACGACCAGATTCACACAACATAATGTTGTTTCTTGTTACTGGCTCGACGCCCACACCTGGAGATTTATATTTACTGTGGATTGTTAACAAGGGCCAGCACAGAAAGTTCCACTAGGATGACAGAGAAGTCCTGAAGTAAATAAACACATACATAAGTAACAGTTTAGGGAGAATTAACTCCTTAAAAGCAACACTGCTAACATGAAAGCAAATAGCTGTGCATGAAAAGGAATGTCAATGTGTTTTGAAGGTGTTACTTACTCACTTTGGCTGGAGGAAAAAACAAATCAACCCAAACCTAAGCAAAAAGTCAATTACAGCCTTTGGAGCATGAAAGCTGTCATAGTGACACTGGCCTTGTTGCCTTTTTTTTGCCCCTCTTTTCTTCTCTGCCATCGCTTGCAATGTAAAGTTATAAACGGTTCTTAAGGCCCTTGTAGGAGTTCTGGCTTCAGTGGATCTCTTTTGTCTTTATAAAAGATTTATCCCATAAAGTGCAGAAACAGTCACTACTTAGGTATTTATAAGGTGCCAAGTGTTCTCACGGTGTGACACTCAAACGAGGCTTGGCAGAGATCTGCAATAAGCAAGAATCCCTAGCTTTAAGCCTCCAGAGTCATATTAGGCTCCACAGAAGCAATTACTGTTTCATGAGTGCTGAACACCCAGCATCTCTGCAGATCCTGTGTTTACACAGTTCAGGTTCTCCTGCACAACAGCTCCTGTCTTTCATAACCCAAAGGCCACAGCAATTCATCTTGCCTAGGTTCATACATTCACAGAGCACTGGCATACAGTTCTGAACACCAGGTTCCCTTCAAAGGGAAAAAACAGGCAGTTCTAGAGCAGGAGCCAAGGCATTCTCATGCAAACAACTAAACCAGCTGGGAGGAGTCAGACCTGTTTTTCTCTGCTGATAAAAGCATCCAGTTCAGGTACAAGCATCTACAACCAAGAGAGATGAATGTTGTCCTCGATGGTTTAAGCTGAGCTGACACCATACAGAAGAGTTACACCTAACTTTAATACATAAACCCCACCAGGAAGCAAGATTATAGTAGCTACACATTGCTTACCATGATCGGGACACCAATGTCTGGCCACAAGAGATCCTCAGAGGGAAGCTTGGGAGAGTTCCACACTACCACAACTTTATTTAAGTACGGCAGACCATTGAGCCTTTCTAGGGAGTTCATCAACACTTCCTCCCGCTCATAAGTCAACATCACTACTGTGAACTGCTCCCGGGGGACATTACCACCTAAAGCAGCCTGGAACTCCTTCCCAGAGCCACCTGCTCCTCCACCAATTGGTCGAAATCCAGTCCCAGATCCCAAAAATTTTGCTTCTGATGGCAAAACTGGGTCAAAGGGAGTGTAGGGGAAGAGGTGGAAAGGCCCCGGAGCAGAATTCCAATTCCTGTAGATGTCCATTGCAGTGAGGGTGAAATTACGGAGATATTTGGGAGATGCATAGGGTGGTTCTGTTTCCACAGGCCCCAAGTCCAGGTCACCATTGTCTGCCATATTGGGATCTGTGCCAGCAGCTTTACCAGACCGGTGAGGAATCTCCACAGCGGTTTCTTCTCGGATAGGAGCAGCCGGGATTTGGATTCGAGTCCTTATGATAGCTAAGACTGTGCTGAACACGTTGTCAGAGGTGGAGAAGTAGGTCTCCCACAAGAAGCGGCCCTGCCTCCTCATGGCAAGGAGATCGTTGTCAGAAATGCTTCTCAGAAGAAAGTGCACTTCTGTGATACGTGGCTTTGGTATGATTAAGGCTGCCTCGTTCCACCGGATCACATCGTTATAGGGTAGCTGAACTTGCTCTCCGAGAACCACCGGGATGGCTCCGACTTCCAGAGCCTCAAACAGTCTCATGGCACACCCAGCAGAGATCACCAAATGGGTGTCCCCTGGGGTGATTATCAGTGCAAAAGTAGATAGCTTCAGTAGCTCTAGTCTGTCATCCCTTTCTCCACACAGAGCCCACTCAGTGGGCAGACTTGCCTTAGGTTGGTTCTTACATGTGAACTCCACCAAAACAAAGTCCAACTTGCTGTCCTGAACAGCCTTCAAGGTGGTAATGATCCGATCATCGTAGTCAGCTGGGGCGTTGCCTTCTATTTCCTCTTCGAAAGAGCGAACCTCCTGCAAGCTAGATCGGAGAGACTCGATCTTCTCCCCCTGGAAACTGAAGAGATATTTACGCTTGACTGGCACCTGGGGTGGGATTTCTAGGAAATTGGGTTCAGACATAGCGTGGACCAGAGGTGACACCACAATATCAAACCCTGGTCGATACTGTGCATCGTAAAAGGTGGACTGGGCAACCATGGCGCGCCCTGTGCTGATGTTGTAAATGAAGTTCTGAGTTTCTGATTTCCTTGATAAATTGATGATGAGATGGTTATGTCCATCAGTCCTCCAATATGGCAGAGAGTGCAACTGTTGCTCGAGTTCAGTAGGTTTTGGCATCATGGGCTCTTGCATTTCCCCCACTAAAATTATATACACACAAGCAATATTTGCATTTTCAGTAACATAAACATTAGTTCTGACAGTCGCCTCGAAGGCTTGTTTAATTAAAGGGTCTAAGGAACTACCAAAAGGGTAATCGTCGCTGTTGTAGACATAGACTGGAAAGCCAGATGTCAACGGGCAGCGAGAGTAGTCAAAGCAGTTGTGCAGCCTGCAGTTCCGGATGGATTTTGGCAGGGGGAAGGTCACATCGTCTTTGTCTGGGAGCAGCCGGATGGGCAAAGAGAGCTTAGGCTGGTTCTGAGCCATCAGTTCTTTGTAGGAATGCTCGGTCTGGCTGATGACATTCTTCAGCTGCAGTAGGTCCTGCTTAGCATTTTCAATGCTCTTTTTGCAGGCCTCGATCTTCAAGTTGAGCTTGGCGATCTCGCTGTTGAGTTCCTGCCGCTTGGCCTCCAGCTGGAGCAGCTCCTCGCTGACGGATTCACGGATGCGGCACAGGTCTTGCACATGCTTTACCTCGCACAGCTCACTGCCGGTCCGAGGGCCGAAGATGCGCTTGCCGGCGTCGTCCGCGTCATCGATGGTGGTTAAGTAGTAGTGGGCAATGAGGGGAAAGAAGACGAGGATAATGAAGAGGGTGAAACTAAGCCAGGTGAGCCGAATCCGACTGGACCATCTCAACACCCACGGCTGGCCTCCGTTCCCCACTCCCCCATTCCGCAACATCGTATATCCAGTCATGAGTTCAAAGGTCGCTGCGTGCCCAATCACGTTGGATCAGTAGCCATAACCATAGGAGTTTTTTGAGCAAGTCTCTTGAAAAAAGAAGTTATTGTGCCTGCTTAACGAGAAGCCAATAGAAGGGGAATTTCATCTTCTTGTTGTGCCAACGGCTTTTCTACAGTCGTTTTGCTGCAGGTGCAACTTTTGATCCCAGCAGACTCAATCACTGACCTCCTCACCCACCCGCAGCCCACCCTGGGTCTGTGGGCAACCTTTGCTGGAAGTGTCACAGCGTTGTCATGGTGATCCAAAGTCTCAACCAGCAGAAGAAAAACACAATGGGATCAAGCCAAACTATTGCTGCTGCTCTCGACATCCTGCATTACCATCCAATGAATATGCAGAGGCACCAACTACTGTGGAGAAGGAGCCAGAAGAGAGTCCCGTGGGTGTCAGTCTCTCTCATCACTGCTGCAAGGCTGATGCTCTGCCATTCCTACAAGAGAACAATCACATATTCAGATAATGTGAACAAAATAACCCCAGACTGACCTAAGACACAGCTAGTCTTTAAAAGCAACTGTCCTTTCTGTGCAAGAGTAGCCTTGGTACATATCTGACACCTCCAGGGTTAATAGCAGCAAACCTGGGAAAGTAATGGGAATCATTAGATGTGGGCACATGGTTGTCTGCAGGCACTCTGCTTTTCATTAGGGTTGCATGCTTCAGTGGCCACACCAGAAAAATCACAGTGCCTGGTTCTGGTTTCCTATTTCTCCCTCTGCTGCTATCTTGCTAGGTAACTTTGCAGAAGCTGCTGAACATCTGTAGGCCTCTATCTTCCTGTGTAGAGAATGGAGATGTCACTGTACACTTGCCCCCTCTGCCCACCTTTGCCCATTGGGGTGCTGGTGCACAGCAGTGCTGTGAATTTGTACTGCACTGTAAAACACTGGTTTAGTTTGACGAAGAGGAGGGTGAAGGGAGATCTCATTGCAGTCTACAGTTACCTGAGAGGAGTGGTTGCTCCTGGTCTCTTCTCACAGATAACTGGAAACAAAACGAGGGGGAATGGCCTTAAGCTGAGACTGGGTAGGTTTAGATTGGACCTTAAGAAAAAGTTTTTCACAGAGAGGGTGGTCAGGCACTGGAACGAGATGCCCACAGAGGTGGTGGAGTCACTGACCCTGGATGTGTTGAAGGGTTGCTTGGATGTGATGCTTAGGGATATGGTTTAAGGTGAGTCTTGTTGAGTAGAGTTATAGGTTGGGCTTGGTGATCCTGAGGGGTTTTTTCAATTTGGATGTTTCTGTGATTTTGTGAACTCTTCTGCCCAACTTGGTGTCATCTGCAAACTTTCTGAGGGTGCCCTCAGTCACCTCATCCACTTCATGGATAAGGACATCAAAGAGAACTGGCCCCAGTACTGAACCCTCGGGAACACCACTTATGACCAGTCGGCAACTGGGTTTAACTCCACTCCACAATTTGGGCCCAGCGGTCCAGCCAGTTTTTAATGCTGCAAAGGGTACAGCCATCTAAGCCATGAGTAGCCAGTTTTTCCAGGAAGATGCTGGGGAACATCATGTCAAGGCAGTGGAATGCCTATATAGTACGGGCATAAAAAACAAGGATGTGGCTAACTCGTGTCTGAGTCTTTATGACCTCAGATCTAAATCTAGGCCACAGGAATATGCTGCCAGCCACAACTCTCTTGCCTTTTTTTATGAGCATCCTCTGAGGTACGTGACTTTCTGGAAGATTCTTTCATATACTGGACTTCTCAGATCACTGATGAATGTAGTGCTGGGCTTAGCTTTGAGTCTTACAGAGCCTCAGGAGAAGCTTATTCATTTCCGCTTCAATTTTTAATTAGAGGAAAGTCATCTACACCGGTGACGGTCATTTTTCACTACATCTATTTAATACTCCTCTCATCCAGTCATTGAGAATTAGCAGAAAGAGGGTGAGGAAGCAAACCTCAGCTGAAACAGAGATCTGGAAACAGACCAAAGTGAAACCAAAGTTCACCTTCAAGGAGCAGAGAGAAAGAAGGAATAATTTTGAGTGTAGTTTACAAGCATGAGGCAGAAAAAGTAAAAGGAAGATTTGATTCTAGCCAGGAAAAAATATAAAGAAAGGGTTGAGGAAAAGTAGAGTAAAGCAAAATTCCTAGGTTTATATGCTGTGAGTAACTTAATGCCCCATACTTCCACCCCATGAGTCTTGATAAATCTACCCCAAGCTAACCCACAGCTGATGTGCAACGATAGGAATACTTAAAATTAAGGCAGATTTCAGATTCATAACGTTGCTTGGCAAACGGTACTGGTGTAAATCTCAGAAAGCCCAGAGGATGAAAGGGCTAAAAAGTCAGCAGAAGGCTAAATCAGCTTTCTTGGATCTTGGCAGCACAGTTGCTGTGGGCAGATGTAGCAGGTTTTGGCTCTGCTGGCAGGACATTTTAATACTGTTCTCTGTACACCAATGTGAGTTTGCCCAGGCTGAGAGAGAGGCTGGTGATGAATGTAAATCCCCAGTGCTGCTGCACAGGGCTGTCAGTCAGGCACAGCGAGCCCTGGCAATGGTAGCTCACTCACATCATGCCTCTGGGACTGCTGCTACACAACAGAAGGGTTTTAGCACGCACCAGTGTACAAAGCAGGAGTAAAACAGTAATAAAAAAGCTTTTAAAGTCTATTCATCTACTTTTTTTTTTTTCCTTTTTTTAAGCTATCCTCAGGAAATGAAGCTCATTTTGTCCCTGTCTGTGCGTACACCACTTGGTCATTCCCTACTGCTTGGAGCTGGTCTCACAGGGGCTACAAAGATCCTAGAATTGCTCCTCGTTTTCTGCAAAATGCCAGCCAGGAGATGAGAGCTGCCCTGTTAACCCTTTTTCCCAGTGAAAAGCCACAGCACATGCTCACTTGAACACCAGTGAATCTAAAAAACATTTTAACTTCAAGGCACACCTGGGAAAAGAAGCTCTATTTTTTGTTATTGCTACTGTTTGGGGATGCCATGGGGTAAAGTGCAGTCAAACCTGCAAGGTTTTGAGACAAAATAAGAGGTCATATATGCTGCCAGGAAAAAATGAGGGGGGGTGCATCGACACACTGCATCAGACTGGCCAGAGAAAACTGCAGCCCCATAGGCAGTTAAAGCAATTCCAAAGGTTAACAGTGAAGACTCATCTAAATATTGTTCCTTTATAGTTTTGCTCATTTATAAGCCCTAAACAGTAAAGAAATGGCAAATCTGACTCCTTAAAATGGCAGCTAGGGACCCTGAAAAGATAAATGCATTGCCCCACACATGATCCTCTGCAGCTGTTCTGCTACCTAATCCTTCCAGTGGCTCCTCTGGTCCTTCCGTTCATTTGGCACAGAACTTTACTNAAAAAAAAAAAAAAAAAGAAAAAGAAAAAAAGAAAAGTATGCTCAGAAACCTGAAGCTGACAAAGTGACTCTGCCACTAGCTTGGAAAAGACCACACGGGAAAGACCAGAGTGGGCTGGGGAGGGATTTAAAATGCAACATGTGTGGCTTGGGAACGGCTAAAAGTATTGACTGCCAGTATGAAATATGTGCTGGTGATAAAGCAAGCACTTTAGACACACTCTCAGTCTCTTCTTCATTACTGAGAGTTTACTCCTCATCAACCTGATAGAGTCTGACATTGTTATTAGGACTTAAAATAAATAAGCAAAGTAAAAATCCATTCTGTGGCTTTACTGTGAGAGACTTCAGTGTTCTATTTAAGAGCAATAAGCAGCCCTGGAAAAAAAGCTCATTTCCATAGCTCCCAAAAAAAGATGTTTGGGAAGAGAAGAAAGGTGTTACTTGTTGGGCTTTCCAGCCAACCCACTCCTCTTGTTGTTCATTACTAATTATTCCTTTAAACTCACCAAGCCCCACACAGGAGAAACTCTTGTTGATATTGTAGCACAATGTTGCTGCCTGACAGACTAATTACACACACATCCCACATCCCTCCCCCCCCAAATAAAAGAGGCACCTTTTTTGTCTTGGGAAATCAGATGGTAAATAACATGAGAGCCTCTTCCCAAATGCCAACCTGACCGACTTCTTGGGCTCGACAGGTGTGCATTTTCTGCACTGCAGCTCCTTCTCTCACAGCACAGGGCTCCAAGATGAAATTGCTGTTCAACCACAGTCACATCTTAGTGCAAACCTTGGGCTACATTCCCAGTTTTCCCCAACTCCACAGTGGGCACTCTTTGTGTTGATGAAGTTATGGGAATACCCAAGGATCTACCTCATTTTGTATTTCTAGTGGAGAAAGTCAGCCTGATCTATGGATGCTTGTGGAGTCTTCACTCTGCAAATGTTTGCCACTGAGATACTTCTGCAAACACCTGAGCACACCTATTCCTCTCTGCTTACACCTCCTTTTGTCCATCTCCTTATAAAATTAGGGAAATCATAGAATCATAGAATGGTAAGGTTGGAAGGGACCTCAAGGATCATCGAGTTCCAACACCCTGCCATAGGCAGAGACACCTCCCACTAGTACAGCTCACTCAAGGCCTCATCCAATCTGGCCTTGAACACCTCCAGGGAGGGAGCATCCACGACCTCCCTGGGCAACCTGTGCCAGTGCCTCACCACCCTCACTGGAAAGAACTTCCTCCTAACATCCAGCCTAAATCTCCCCTCTGCCAGTTTAAACCCATTGCCCCTTGTCCTGTCGTTGCAGGACCTTGTAAATAATCCTTCCCCAGCCTTCCTGTAGGCCCCCTTCAGATACTGGAAGGCTACTATCAGGTCCCCTCAAAGCCTTCTCTTCTCCAGGCTGCAGAGCCCCAACTCTCTCAGCCTGTCCTCATAGCAGAGCTGCTCCAGCCCTCTGATCATCTTTGTGGCCCTCCTCTGGACCCGCTCCAACACTTCCATGTCCTTCCTGTGCTGAGGGTTCCAGAACTGCACACAGTACTCCAGGTGGGGTCTGAGGAGAGCAGAGTAAAGGGGCAGAATCCCCTCCCTTGCCCTGCTGGCCACGCTTCTCTTGATGCAGCCTAGGACTCGGTTGGCTGTCTGGGCTGCATGTGCACACTGCAGGCTCATGTTGAGCTTTTCATCAACCCAGACTCCAAGGTCCTTTTCCTCAGGGCTGCTCTCCAGCCATTCACCACCCAGCCTGTATTTGTGCTTGGGATTGTCCCTGCCCAGGTGCAGGACCTTACACTTGGATATATACTGCTCCTATCTCAGCATATTTGTAAACAGAGCCTGGAAGTTTTAAACTTCTGGTCCTCCAGAGCTCAGCACAGCAATAAATAACCATTAGGTAGAATATAATGGCACAGACTGCACCGAACTTTGCAGGTGAAAAACCCACAGGGATCCTGCATCTGCTAAATTAGAGCTCCCAGATTCTGCCTGTCTGCACCCACACTTGTCCTGACATTCTTTCCACACCAAATGATGGGTCTGCAGTGTTATTGCTGCTGTGTTACCTCCAAAAGATTTCTGCTGTGCTGGCCCTCTCCTTGAGAAGCACCGTACCCACCTCTGTCATGCAGGCTCCTTCCAGATGAATAGTGAAGGATGTCAGGGAGTGCTTGTTAGTGGCTCCTGTGCTTTACCTGTCCAGTCTTCAACAGGCAGTTTCTACTGCCAAGAAGCCTCTTTTTCACCAGCACTAGAAGTGAAATAAAAGAGAGAGAAAAAAAAAAAAATCACTTCTTCAAGAGAAGTGAAAAATTCTGCCAAACAAAGAAAATGCAGTATATTCCCCCCCTTCAGAGTGAGGTCTCTGGTGGAATGGAGGAGAAGCCACAAAAACAGTCTGTCAGCAATGATAACTTTCTGCTTCTGTGGGATAACTAGCTAGCTTACCATGGGATTTAGTGTACTTCGGGACCAAAGTCATTCATAGTCAGCAGGTGTTTGTGTTAAATGAGGATTCGTCAAGCTGGCCTGCTAAATGGCTGAAGAAGGGAGTCCTGTGGAGATAAGATGGTCCTGCTTTGACTAAAAATGATGAAGCAAGGCTAAAATAATACAGATGCCCAACTTCAGAACAGATTTTGAAGGTCAAAGTGCCTAATTAACTGCAATTTTTAAATTAAAATTAATACACAGTCAAAGTGTGTCCAAGCCAAACACATACAGTGAGTTACTCAACTCTCCACCCAAATCATGCTAAACATCACCTACAAGACAGAGACAGCTGGGGCTAGGGCATAAAACCCCTCAGAGGAATATCTCTCAGGGGCAGCTGGAACAGGTACATGCAGGGGCACAGGTACCATCACCAACAGGTGTACAGAAGGGTCAGCAGCAGAAGTGCAGTGTGGCCAGCACCAGCTGCAGCTGGGAGGGAAGGACAGAGCCAAATACAGTCAGTGAGCTGTGTGCCTATTCCTCCACCCAAGACACCTTTTTTGGTAAGAATTGCACCTTCAATACACACAGCTTAACTTTTGCTGCACTTCTGCTATATATTTGCACTACTGCAAAGGCTCACATGTCCAAGTGTGTTGGATGTTACTCAGGATTTACTAATCCTGAGCCCCGTCACTTATCACTGTTAATTCCAAACCTGTTGTATCTGTTGCTTTACTAAAGTAAACCTTTTGATTGCTGTAACTTTCTGAACATGTGTCAGTGTAAGTCTTTATAAGACACTGAAAAAGAGAGGGAAATGTTAAGCTTGTCAACTAGTTTCTGTAAGAGTCCTGGGACTCTCAGATAGGAGAACATAGAATCATAGAATGGTAAGGTTGGAAGGGACCTCAAGGATCATCTAGTTCCAAGCCCCTGCCATAGGCAGGGACACCTCCCACTAGTACAGGTTACTCAAGGTCTCAACATCAGGATCTTACCTGTAATGTGACAACTTCCTCCCAATGCCCTCAAAGGAAATGATCAGACCCCGAATCTCCAATCGCTTTGGGAACAGGAGCAGCTGAACAAGGAGAATGAATCTATTAGATATGTGCTTTAAGGTAAGTTTCAGAGCAGATCTTTTAAAAAGGAGCAGATAGAAAATTCACTCTCAAATGCTTTGTGTGCTACAGCCTTAGGGATCCTCACTAGGGATGTGTAGCATCCCACAGCTCACAGGTACAGACAAATTCTCCTAGGCTAAGATCAATGCTGCTACACACAAAACTGCTTAAAGGTCTTGTAATCTGTAAATTTATGGGATAAATTTAGTCCTGATTTTAGGAAGCTTTTACCTGAACCAAGGAACACTCAGAACATTTGCAACTCTGTGTGAAGCCAAAGTTGGCCTCTGTGACAGGAGGCCAAAAATTTCTCAAAACTCTTCTGAACAATGACCAGGTCCAGCAATCTCCAGAGGTCCCTTCCCACCTAAATGATGCTATGATTCTGTGTCTGCACTCTCAGGTGGTAATAATTCAGATACACATGCAGAAAACCTGGAGTCAAGATGTCCTGGGTCTGATCCCAGCTCTAATGGTCTTTCTCAAGCACCCAGGGGAAATCACACAACTTCCATATGTCTCATTTTCCCTCTCTACAAAGCAAAGGCAAACTCAAACACCAAGGCAGACAAGGGAAGAACTGACAGTCTGTCTTACAGATTTTTTGTTCCCCATCCTGAGCACAGGGATAAGAGCATGCTCCAGAAGATGCTCAGTGTTGTGGAAAGCAGAAGCTACAGAAATCTCTCCCCCAAGTGCTTCCAGGTACCTGCCTGTTTTGCCCTGGGTAAAAGGCATCTGCTGAACCTCTGTCAAGTTCCTCAGCTGAGGTTAACTGAGTGGTTCATGAACATCCATTTATTCTGATGAAATCCTTAAGACAGTAAAACCACATCCAGTTCTTAGAGCATAGGTAATGGAGGTATGGAGAAACTACTTGCCAAGGTCACCAAGTTACACAAGCTTGGGATTCACTCCACATCTAATTGTCCTGTCTACGAGATCATCCATCTTCCCAGCCCACCTTTGCCCAGTGGTTTCCTTCTCCGGTGCCTCCTTGGTTTTTGCATAATGCACTGCAAAATCTACTTTACATTTACTTTACATAAGCTTTTAGTGCTTAAATTTATTATTTGGTGTTGCTTTCTGGTAATAAAGCAACCATATTCTTTTATTTATTCTTCCAGGCTGCATAGAAGGGTTTCACACAAAGAAGTACCCAGGTTACAAGCAAATCTTTCACATTCTGCAGTACCAAATGGGAGAGCACCTTGGATGCAAGGTTCACTCTCCTCCTAAGGGGGGTGCAGTGTGCAGTGTGCACATGCAGCCCAGCCAGCCAGCCGAGTCCTAGGCTGCAGCAAGAGCAGTGTGGGCAGCAGGGCAAGGGAGGGGATTCTGCCCCTTTGCTCTCATCAGACCCCACCTGGAGTACTGTGTGCAGTTCTGGAACCCTCAGCACAGGAAGGACATGGAAGTGTTGGAGCGGGTCCAGAGGAGGGCAATGAAGATGCTCAAAGGGCTGCAGCAGCTCTCCTATGAGGACAGGCTGAGAGAGTTGGGGCTCTGCAGCCTGGAGAAGAGAAGGCTTCCAGGAGACCTTAGAGTAGTCTTTCAATATCTGAAGGGGGCCTACAGGAATGCTGGGGAGGGATTATTTACAAGGTCTTGCAATGACAGGACAAGGGGCAATGGGTTTAAACTGGCAGAGGGGAGATTTAGACTGGATGTTAGGAGGAAGTTCTTCACAGTGAGGGGTGAGGCACTGGAACAGGTTGCCCAGGAAGGTTGTGGCTGCTCCCTCCCTGGAGGTGTTCAAGGCCAGGTTGGACGAGGCCTTGAGTGAGCTGTACTAGTGGGAGGTGTCTCTGCCTATGGCAGGGGGTTGGAACTAGATGATCCTTGAGGTCCCTTCCAACATCACCATTCTATGATTCTAAATCTCAATGCAAGGGACCCCAGGGCAAGGTTTTACAAGGGGGCTGGTGAATCCATACAGATACATTGGCTGATGATGTACTGCTCACCATGCTCCCATTAGGAAGTTTTTTGAGACATGGAAAACAAATTGGAGAAGAAAATACTTTGCTGTGTCTCCCCTGGCAGAAGCTACTGGAGCAGGAGGTGTGTAGCTGATTTTTTTGTTCCCCTTTAAAAGGGATAAATCAGGTGTGGAAGGAGGGGAAGGGAAGGCTCTACTCACTTTTGCTTTTACTTTAAAGTAATTAATAAGTAAGAACAGTTTTGAGCAAAAACTACAGTGAAGAGCCAGGTGTTTTGAATCATGTGAAAGAACCATGCACAGCTCAACTCTGGACAGGAGGTGAGGGTTGGTTTTCCAAATGCTGACTTCATGAGACAGCTCAAGTCACAGAATCATGGAATGGTGGGGCTTGGAAGGAACCTGTGAGGATCATCTAGTCCAACTCCCCTGCCAAAGCAGGGCCACTCAGAGCAGGCTGCCCATGATCATGTCCAGACATGAGCTGGGGAACCCTGGCTGCTGCATCCAAGCGGGGTGCAGTGGCTCTTTCTAGGAGCTCTTCTGCTTGCTCCTCATCTTCCCATCTCTACTTGCACTGCTATGCATCCAGCACCAGCTTTTCCCTTCCTCTCAAAAAAATCCTCTGATGTGTGGGATTGGCAGGCTAATCATCAAGCTGATGGTCTTCTGCACTTTTTGGTAAAAGCTTCATCAGCACATAGATTGAGGCTGCTCCGTTTCCGACAGCCCAATCGATCATGCCAAATAACTAAATTACCTGAACTCCACAATCACTCATAGCTATGTGGATTCTCAGCCACCACAGCTCATCACAAAGCAGGCTGGAGCCTCAGATGCACAAACACATCTACTGTCAGAAGTCCATTAATTTGGACTAGCTTCAAAGAAGGTCCTATGGGTAAAATCCCCTCTTTCATTACCAGACACTCCAACTGGGGCAGCAATTAGGAGTGAGACATTAAATGCCTTTGCATTGCACTCGCATGCATGCAACACAGCAGGAACCCAGTGGCTCAACTATTCTGATGGAAACCATCTGCAGAAGTTTTAGAAGAAAGATGTCACTGTGCCACCCATTTGCTACCAGCTCTACTGGGTTTGTGTAAAAGCTGTTTCACATTTAATGGGAAGAGCATCCTAGCCCCAGTATCACTGTTATCCTAGCCCAAATATCAGTGTTTCCTGTGAAAAAAGCCTGAGCTACCTGGGGCTGCTGAGTCCTGAAAAGAGAAGGCTAAGGAGATCTTATTAATGTCTATACCTGAGGGGTGCGTGTCAGAATGGAATGCCAGTCTCTTTTCAGTGGTGCCCAGTGACAGGACAAGGAACAAAGGGTACAAGCTAGAACACAGGAGATTCCACCTCAACACAAGGAGACACTTCTTTACCATGAGGGTGACCAAGCACTGGAACAGACTGCCCAGAGACATTGTGGAGTCTCCTCTGGAGACTTTCAAACTCCACCTGGATGCATTCCTGTGTGGTGTGCCCTATGTGTCTGCTTTGGCACTTGAATTGGACTAGATATTCTCTAGAGGTCCCTCCCAACCCCTAACGTTCTGTGATTCTATTATACTGGTAGCTGCTATCACTTCTGCAGGGGTAAGCTTTGGACTGTGCAAATTCAGGTTTATTTGGCCACAAGTATGAATGGAAGCACACTTTGCAGAGAATGAACCACAGTAACTGCTCCTGGAGAAATTTTCTCCTGTGAGGACAGGCTGAGAGAGCTGGGGTTGCTCAGCCTGGAGAAGATAAAGCTTCAGGGAGACCTTAGTGAGGTCTTTTAGTACTTAAAAGGGGCCTGTCAGAAAGCTGGAGACAGACTTTTCTGCAAGGCCTGTTGCGACAGGAGAAGGAGTGAGGGTTTAAAACTAGAAGACAGGAGATTCAGACTAGATAGAAGGAAGAAACTGTTCACATTGAGGGTTGTAAAATACTGGCCCAGGTTGCCAAGAGATGTGAGAGATGTCCATTCTTGGAATCACTCCAGGTCAGGTTGAATGGGACTCTTAAGTAACCTGATCTAATGGAAGGTGTCCCTGCTCACTGTGAGAAGAGCTTGGACTAGATAATCTTTGAAGGTCCTTTCCAACCCAGAACATTCTATGAAATTACACCTCCCACAAGAACTGAGTCATGGGGCAAAAATACACATGAAGATATTCTGACTTTTCTAGCCTTCATAGAAAAGTTTGTGATTGTCCTGTTCCATCTTCCCTATCACACAAACACAGTTTTACTGGTCCTTTTGAACTGTATCACCTGGCATCTTCCTGCTGTTTCTTTTTTTTTTTGGACACATCCTCAGGAGGTCCTTTCAGGCATTAATCCAGCACCACCTTTCCTAAAGGCCCAGCTCAGTGGTGAACAGAGTCACAGGGAACATCCATGTCTGGGCAATCCTCTCTCCATCTTTTTAACCTGTGAACTCCCCAGGGCATGACCTATCCTCAAAACCCACAGAGAGAAGCACCCTGAAGTGTATCTGCAGATCTCCCTCCTGTGCAAGCACCCACACACTGGCAGGATGTGATACGGTTCATAGCATCCTGAAATACGAATGCTGTTGACATAAACACTGTGTTCTGAAACCTGAAAAGCCTCTCCCAGTGGTGCCTCTTGGTTTCAGATGAGGACATCTGAAAATCAGAGATGAACAGCTCTACCAGATAAAGCAATATTATTGTGGCTGCAACTAAAATGAAAAAAAGCTAATCATCATAGTCATGCAAAGCAAAGGATCTGCCCAGGTGGCTTAACCTAGCCTAGCAAACCAGATGGTTGCAGTCCAGCTAATGGAAGTTTGAGCAGGGCACTTTCAGACAGGTTAGGATGTGAAGATGTGGAGAAGGCCAAACATAGCACTTCAAAATACACAGAGAGAATGACACAGGGTGCCTGAAGCTTGTGGGTGTGCTTAGTGCAGTTATTAAGCAGCAGAAGAGTGCATGATAGAAGATAAGCACCAGCAGAATGAATGATAATTAAGTTTCCACAAAGAGAAGGTGCTGCTTGAATTTGAAATGCTGAGTAATTTGACACACACTGTGTGCTGGTTTGTCACTGCTGCACAATGCTTCACTTGCAAAACAGCATAAAGAAATACAAAGGACAAACCTGGGGGACAGATGTGGTACTAACAGACAAGTTAGTACAGGGTAACTTTGCCCTTCCTCTTTAATTAGAGAGGTCAAGAAAAGAGAGGTCAAATGAACTTGGGCAAAGCCAGAGGCAAAGGAAGGAATTCTCACTGGCACAAGGTAGATTCAATCACTGAGCAAGATTAGATGGGTTCTGAGAAGCCATGGGTAATAAAAGTTAAGCTATGGGTTAGATTCAGTCTGCCTAGAAAATGAATCAATTCAATCTACCTGTTTGCCAAGTCTTTAATAATGAAGCCTTGCATTAGTCATCAGGCAACCAAAGGAGGCCTCTGCTCTGGAGCAGCAATCCTCCAGCTCCTAGCCTGTGACTATGCTGAGGCTTCCAATGGGGCTACTCCCTCCCATCGGTTCTCTGCTGCAGCTTGGGTGAAATGTAGCCCAAATCAACCAGTTCCCTTTTAGCATTTCTTCATATCTGAAACTTAACAGCAGAAACTTGCCAAAATAATTACATTTTCATTAAATTATTTTCAAATGCATAATTTAGCTATTTGAAAATTTTGTCTGAACTCTTTCAATTCCTATATCACACCTGGAGCCCAGGAAGCATCAGCAACCATCCATACTCTCATGGTGTTACAAAGTGTACTCCTTACTAAATCACAGAGCAGCTTTATAGGGATTTACGGTCTGGAAAGCAGCTCTGCTGAGAAGGATCTGGAGTCCTGGTGGACAACAAGTTCACCAAGGCTAGTGGTTTCCAGGGGTGCATTATGCAGAGTGTGGTCAGTAGCTCGAGGGAAATTCTCCTTCCAGTCTCCTATGGACTCCACATCCAGAGTTCTGGGTCTAGTTCTGAGCTTCCCAGTTCAAGAGAGCCAAGGAACTACTGGAGAGAGTCCATAAGATGCCTATGAAGATGCTGAGGGGGCAGGAGCATCTCTCTAAGGAAAGACTGAGAGACCTGGGGCTGTTCAGACTGGAAAAGAGCAGACTGAGAGCAGATCTTCTCAATGTTGATCAATATGTAAAGGGCATTGATCAAGAGGATGGAGCCAGTGGTGCCCAGCAACAGGACAATGGACAGTGGGTACAAACTGGAACCCAGGAGGTTCCATCTGAACATGAGGGAAAATTTCTTTCCTACAAGCATGCTGAAACACTAGAACAGGGGGCCCAGAGAGATTGTGCAGTCTCTTTTTCTAGAGAGATTCAAAACCCACCTGGACATGTACCTGGGAAACCTGCTGTGGGTGCTCTTACTTTATCAGGAGGGTTGGACCAGATGATTCTCATAGGTCCCTTCCAATCCCTAGCATTGTGATTGCATTATCTGCTCCTTCACACCTCTGTGATGGTTACTTTCATGAAATGCTTTAGGCTCCTTCAAAGCAAAATGTGACTCTGCCAGCTCCCACAGCTGAAAGTGTGAGGACATTAAGAAGAACATGGCAGGACTGTTTAAGGGCTACACAGTTAACGAGCAAACACAGTGCTTCTTTTGACCTAAAAAATTACTTTTTTAGGATAAAAGAAAGGAAGTCTCAAAAGAATGAAAAGCATGATAAAATGCTTCAATCAACGACACTGCTGCATGGAGCCTGTTCCTTAGCATCCTGGAGCAGATGTGCTGCACTCAAAATGTCTTTGTCTATTAAAACTGTGTCAGCTTCAGAGACTCCAAAATTCCCTGTGGCATAAACAGAATTTCTAACGAACAGCTGCAGGATACAGGAGTAGCCGCACAAAATGCAGCTGTTGAGATAATTTTCTTTGCCCCTCTCACCACCTTTCCTCTGCTGCTCAAATCCCACCTTCCCCCATTTGAGTCTCTCCTGTCCTTCTCCCACAACCTCACTTTGTCTTCTGCACACTCCAGAGACGAGTGCTGTCAACCCAACAGATACATCCATGTCTGTCTTCATGCTTCCCTGGGATCTGCCTCCACCCTCCTGCTTTGCTGAAAGTCTGCTAACAACCAGCAGTTTGAGGACAGACACCAGCACTGGTCTCTTCTACTGACTTTTATCATTCCTGAAGCCTGGGAGCATCACTCATCTTCTTAGACCACATATCACTGTGCCTGTGTGTCTCCCAGTCTCACAGAGTCACACTCCCATGCAAGCCCTTCAGCCCTCTCAACATCTCTCCAGCTCTGCCAGAGCTTTGCTGCTGCTTTGCCTGCTTGCACCAAGAAAAGTGCAGAAGGGAGAAATAAAGGAGAAAAACATTACTTCTCCAAAACCTGTAATTCCACAGAACATGAGCAATCCTCAGGGAAAGATTTAGCCTCAGTAAATTTGAACTCACTAATAGAGCTTCAATGCTGCCTTCCAGGCCAAGACACCAAACCATGACTCCTTCTGTGAGTTGGTGTGGGTCTATTTTTTTTCCCCACATCTTCTATCTGAAACCAAAACCCTGTGAAGCATAGAGTCTAGTCTGAAGGCACTACCCAACTGCTCTGCCAAACCTAATGGTGTCCTTTAGCTATCTGAAAGATCATTCAGTCAGGAGCTTGTAATGGACCCTGTGATGAGGGGAAAAATATAAGCTATTCTCTCAGTGTGGCCCAAACAAGTATTTTGGGGAGCATCAGCACAAATGAAGCCTGAATTCTTAACTTCAGTCACAGAACCACAAGATCATTTTGGTTGAAAAAGATCATTGAGTCCAACCATCATCTAATTCTACCAAGTCTGGTGCTAAACTCTGTCCCTTAGCACCACATCAATGCATCTTTTAAACACATCTATGAGTCATTTCAATCCTCCATGGGGTTCTCTCCAGCAGCCCATAAAGAGCCTCAATCTGTAGGGAGTTAATGCTTTGGTGAGCTCCATCTCTTGGATATGAGTGAGAACAGCTGATGAGTTCAACAGTTTATTGGAAGACTAACAGATAAGACCAGATGTCGAAGTCCCATTTTACTAGAACACTCTGACAACATTAAATGCTGCTGTCTTTTTAAAGAAATCCTTATTAATTGGTATCAGATACACAAGGCAGCTAAATAACTTGTGGCTTTGAGACAATTTGTCTGAGGTATTCACATAATGTCCAAGTGCTTTAGCTACTCACCCACCACAACGAGCAGTGAGAGCAGTGCTAGCACTAAGTGGCTTCAATCAGCCACGTTTTTGCATAGTTAGTGGCTTAGCAGCTTCCCTGGATTGGCAGTAGGATGTGCAGGGCATGGATATTGTGGACACACTATGCACTTGGGAGACTGCCCAAGTAATCTTCACCATGCATAGTCTCACCTGCCCGTTCCCAACACAAGATGAAGAGAATCAAAATGTTAGCAGAGGGAGTGCAGTTGGGAAGGCTGGAGCTGCTTTGGCAAGGAAATACCAGGATTAAAAGTACACTGGGCAGGAATCTCCAATGCACAACATCTATTTTTGCAGGGTAAGTGGGGCCAAATGTCTTTGGAGAGGCTCAAACAGGCACTGGGACGCAATGCCAGCATAACTCTCATGCAGATAATCACTTCCAACACAAGCTGCTCTCTCCCAGCCATCATCCCAAAGATCAGACTATTTCCAACTGAAGTCAGTTTCAGGCACCATTTGCAGAATAGACGATGAGAGGTTCTAAAGGACAATGAAGCCACAAACATCTCTTCTAGCAATTTGCATCAGATATTGAGGACAGAAGAGTAAGGCAATGCCAGGTTACTGGCTGAACTTGATGATCTTCAAGGTCTCTTCCAACTAAAACAATTCTGAGATTCTATTATTCTAAGGCCTAGAAGCTCTCATGATGGGCCATGATGCTCTGAGACACAAATGTCTCAAATCACACAAAAACACTGGAAGGGCCAGCACAGCTACTGCCACTTATGCTTAACAGCCTACTGACTGGCTAGTGTGTGAGTTAGCTATTGCCATCCACTGGACAAAATCTGCTTGCGTCCAGAGTAAATATGTGATGCTCAGCCAAGAAAGGGGAAGAGGTTCCCAGAGTCTGGGAAAGCTGCCGGTGAACAGCTTTGAAGAGCTCAGTGATGCAACCACCAGCTCCACTGCAAACGTGCCATGCAGACAGACATGAAGGCACTGGCTTGGAACCAAGTCATTAAGATAGCCACAAAATTCACAACTCAATTTGACCACTGTATAGAATCCAATAAAAATAATAAAAAAAAAAAAACCAACACATGAGGATGGCTATAGTAGATCAAAGCAATGATCCATCCACTTCAATCCCTCACTCCTGAGTGCTCATTTCCAGCTGCTTTGGTGCAAAATACTCATAAATTGTAGTCACAGAACGGCTTATTCAGAACAAATTTTCCTTACTCACTAGAAAACAGGAATTGCCTGAGCTCTTGAAGACCAGAAGCTGCCCACCAAAATACTTTTTTGAAGTAATCAGTATATATTTTCCTCTGTACAAAGCCTGAAATGTTAAAAAAAAACCCAAACAAAGAAAACCAAAGAGAGGGAAAACCACGTCAAGCACTTGGTTTCATTGCTTCTCAGAGCAGAGCTCCACAGCACAGCTCTGCAAGTGATTTCACAGAATTCCAGCAGGGTGGGGAACGGCAAGGACCTTTGGAAACCATCTAGGCCAACTCCCCGCTTAAAGCAAAGTTGCTCAGAGCAGGTTGCCCAGGATCATGTACAGGTGGGTGTGGAATCTCTCAAGAGATGGAAATTTCAGAACCTCTCTGGGCAGTCTGGGCCAGGGCTCTGGCAACCTCACAGGCAACCTCACGTTCAGATAGAACCTCTTGTGTTTCTTTTTGTACCTGTTGCCTCTTGTCTTGTTGCTGGGCACTGCTGACAAGAGTTTGGCCTCATCATCTTGACCCTCACCCTTTAGATATTGGTAAGTATTGAGAACTCTCAGTCTGTTCTTCTTTAGGCCCCAGATCTCTCAACCATTCCTTGTCAGAGAGATGCTCCAGTTCCCTCAGCATCTTCATAGCCAAGCCCTGGACTCTCTTCAGCAGCTCCTTGTCTTTCTTGAACTGGGGAGCCCAGAACAGGACCCAGTATTCCAGATAGGGTCTCACAAGCTTCTTTTAACCACTTACAAATACAAACCCTTCTAATTCAGTCTGTGCCCTCTTTTACAGTGTTCCACACCTCTACAGTGATGAGTACAACAAGATGTTCACTCAACTCACTGTGAGCCCAGAGGAACAACTGAAAGATTATGGCAACAAGAAGTGCCCCCTTACATTCTTCAAGCTCTCTGAAGCCCCACCACATGCTTCTCATTGAACTATGCAGTGTGAATTTTTTTTTATCCTTGTGACCATCAGTGTCTGTACAGAAGGAGGAATATAAAGATCTTACTGCCAAAGGGCAATTTCAGCTCATATCTGCACTTCCAACTGATGAACATCCTGGTTGTCCAGTACAGTCCTCAGTGGAGCACCCTCCCTCTCTTTCATCCAACGTCCTTCTCTAGCACTGATGTCTTGTTTCCAGTTCAGTCATTGCCCAAATCTGTGCTGAGTTTCTTTTGGTTTTGTTTTGCAGTTTTTTTAATTGCTCTCAATATGTCACTCTACATTACTCAACAGCAGATGGATTTAAACGTGTCAATGCTGTTGCTTAGCAGATCTGACTGTGCATTTAAGCCTGCTTTGGAATCACAGGTTTCCCTTCCCAGTGCTCCCCAGCATGTCCCCTGATGTCTGGAACATCAAAAAGTTTGAGGAAAATAAAAGTAAGTCTGACTCTAAAAGCAGTTCATTGGCCTGCCTAGCAAAGCTTCACTAGTGATCGTTGAAAAAGCACCCAAAACCACCACCAAAAACCACACTGGAGAAAGAGGAATTGGGCCAAAAAGCCCACTCAATTTTTCTTAGCCAAGAATCAGTACCAGGTGCTATTTGTCTTCCATTTCCTACCTTCCATTTTCTACCTTGTACTCATGAGCTTCAATAGGAGGCCCATCAAGTAAATGATCAAGAGCTTCTCAGAGTCCTAATATGGAGCTAATATCAGCTTTCCCCCAGCAGCAAGCTAATTTTAGGTAATGGTCTTCAACTGCGCTATAAAAGGCCTGAAACACCCAGGTGAGAGCATGCTCTGACCTTTGAAATGAGGCTTGGGACTTTGCTGAGAGAGAGAATATAATGGGCAACTAAATCACATACACAATGTTTTCTGCTTGGGCTTTTCAAGCTCTCCAACCAGCAATGGCACAGGTTTAGTCATTGTCCCTGCGTGCTCCAACTTGCACATTCACAAGCTTGTCACTGGAGTGCCTCACAGCTCCCTGCAGCAGTGGCAAGCTCCATGCACAAACTCAGCAAGAGGCAGAAGCTGTCCCAAAATGCTCATGAAAAAGACTAAGCAAAACCAAGAAAATGTCACACTTCTGCAATCCACTGAAGTAGAATAAATGAAAGGGAATTGCCCAAAAGCACACCAAAACCTGCCACTAACAGCTGTCAAGTCCTTGGTACATTTGTTCAGGGCTCAAATCACAAGGTCATTGCCCCCCAAGGTGTATTGTACATGTTGCCTCTAAGTTGACCTTAACTTCTGCCCCAAAATCTCCTGTGCAATCATCTTGGTTGGAAGAGACCTTTAAGATCATGAAGTCCAATTGTTAAACTAGCACTGCCAGGTCATCACTAATACATAGAATCACAGAATCATAGAATGGTAAGGTTGGAAGGGACCTCAAGGATCATCCTGTTCCAACCCCCTGCCATAGGCAGGGACACCTCCCACTAGTACAGGTTACTCAAGGCCTCATCCAATCTGGTCTTGAACACCTCCAGGGAGGAAGCATCCACGACCTCCCTGGGCAACCTGTTCCACGTCCCTCATCACTACGTCTACACAGTTTTTAAAGCTCTTCAGGGATAGCAATGCCACCAGTTCCCTGGGCAGCCTGGTTCATGGCTTAACAACCCTTGCAGTAAAGAAATTGTTTCTAATATCCAGCCTAAACCTTTCCTGGTGCAATTTGGGGCAGTTTCTTTTTATCTTGTTGCTTGTTCCTCGCGACAAGAGATTGAGCCCCCTGCCTCACTACAACCTCCATCCAGGGATTTGTAGAGAGCCAAACGGTTTCACTGGAGCCTCCCTTTCTCTAACCGCAGTTCCTTCAGCTGCTCTTCACAGGGCTCGTGCTCTAGGCTGTCCCATCATCCTGTGTCCCTCCAAGCCAAGCTGGTCTAGGGGAAATTAACTCTCACAAGCTGATACCATCGGGACAGCCTCCAGCAGCTGGTAATTCTTGATTCAGGCTGCAAATCACACTCAAGAAACCAGATGAACAGCCTTAGGAACTGACACCACAACCTGAGACAGCCTGACCAAAGAGAAAACTTGCAGTAAGACCTGCCAGAATGGCTGCCTGTGGGCTTCCAAAAATAACCTCCCTCTCTATCTGTGGTGCCTGACGTCCATTTACTTAGAGCCAACTAAAAATAGCCCTTCCCATTCGGATCAACGTGGGGAGGCGACAGAAGTGAAAGACACTCATCACTCCGCATGCACGCCAAGATTAAAGGCGAGAAGAGACTTTTGAAATGCAGCAGAGGGAACAACCCCGTGCTGGCCC
This sequence comes from Eubucco bourcierii, assembly GCA_013396675.1. Classification (NCBI taxonomy): domain Eukaryota; kingdom Metazoa; phylum Chordata; class Aves; order Piciformes; family Ramphastidae; genus Eubucco; species Eubucco bourcierii. The sequence goes on along the minus strand of VWZE01012568.1, from coordinate 53,613 downwards.
CGAGACAGCCAGCTGGATGGGCCTAATGAGTCTTCTCCAGCAACAGCTGTGATGGGGTTTGTTTCCATTTTGTGCAATTAAAAAGAACGAAGACAGATAAACGGGAGAACAAAAAGTCCACGATTTCAAAAGGCACTAAAAATAAAATAGTTTCTATTCACTTGGTGCCCTACCTGGACAGCATTTTATAGATGATAGCCAAGCAGTCCTGAACAGCACAACGGGAAGATGTAAGTAATTTACAGGCAGGGAAACCAAGGCACAGAGACGTTAAAATACTGACTCAACCATCAAATGAAATCAGCAGCAGGAGCAGGTTTAAAGGGCAGGCATTCCTGACGCACTTTTCTGTGTTCATGCTGTAAGATGCTTCCCTATTTATTCTTCACAGAGCCAAGGTAATTGTTTCCAGTGCCTGGCAAACACAAATCGATGCCGAAGAGTTCAGCGGCTCCTCACAAGGAGTTACAGTCCATTGAGCTGATAAAAGTTAACCGGCTTTTCAGAGCCTGTTCACACCTCATGGGGGAAAATGCACTTCTTCAACATTTGAATGTACAAGTTTAGCAGCAGGGTGCCTGAAATTAATCCCTTTATTTAAACACTAACAACTTTAAATGTCTCTAAGCAATTGTAAAGGCTTTATTAGCTAAGGCAATGAAAGCCCACCAGCAGCCAAGTCAAGACGAAGCCAAGGTTATCTGCAGTAGGTTTCCAAGTATTAACTTTGACGACACAAACTCATTCTGGAGAGCATTTGGACCTCAGAGACAGGAACAAAGAGGACAGCAACACAACTGGAAGGGCTGCACTTACCCTGCCCAGCTGCTTCACTGTAGGCAGGAATGGACTGAAAGAATCCTCCTAGAAGCCATTCCTGCGGCCACAAAGGGCAGAAAGGTGATCAGGAACAGCACAGGTGTTCCGTGGGCAAATTCTACCTCACCAATCTAATTGTCTTCTATAACCCACTGACTGTCTTGGATGAGTGGAGAGCAGTTGACATAGATTATCTTGATATCAACAAGGTTTTTAATACAGTTTCCTATGACATGATATTACGGG
>VWZE01012568.1:32221-52505 GCA_013396675.1 Eubucco bourcierii | reverse complement strand
GGGGGGGGGGAATAACTGGAACAGGAACCCAGAGAGGTGGGAGAGCCTCCACACCAGCAAAGGTCAAACCTCAACTGGAGACAAAGCCCTGAGCAACCTCAGCTACCATTGTGGTTGGCCTTATTCTGAGTAGGATGTTGGATTAGAGATCTCCAGAGGTCCCTTCCAACATGATCTATTCTGTGATTCAAAGAAATGCCAGAGAGAAAGTGAAGGCCTTCTCTGGAGACTTCTGAACGAGATAAAGCTGTAAGGTATAATAAAAATAACTCATCGTAAGCTCTTCTTTGAACAGGTTAAGCCTCCCACCACACTGTACTTCCTTCTCTCTAACATCTACACCTTGACAGAGGAATACATCTGCTCAGTTAAGACATACACCACTTTCATATTAAAATTCAAGGTCCTTTAGTGATGTCATAAGACTTACAATCTGCAGGAGGTAATAAAACATTCATGAGGGCAACACTGTGAGGTCAAATGGATTGGGTTGACATTAAAAGATATTTCAAGAGGCATCCTTTTAAGAACTCTTCTGCTCCCATTTCTCTGCTCATCCACTACATAACCACTTCCCCAAAGCCTTCCACGTATCCAACACACAGAGAGATGCACCATGTGTGCGTGTCCCAGACTGGATCCCATCTGGTTGTTTTAGTGGGAGGGAAAAAAAAGAACAGGTTAGATGTTCTCTTTGAATTCTGGGTGTCCCTAGGTTTGGGATTTGTTTTAGAGATGTCTTCTGTTATTACTAGAAAGTGTAACTATTGAGTTTCAGCACAGCTTAAAGCTCCTCTCAGGTTCGTTTTCCTTTCAGCTTGCTCTATCAGCTGTCCTGCCAAAATCCATAGAAGACAAAAATCTATAGTTCCTAACACACACATTCTGGAATAGTTTCAAGTGCAGAGCAAAGTTTTCACCCTTAAAATGATCTTTTAAGGCAGACAGCTATCTCCCTGACTTTGCTGGTCCTGATCCAGAGGAAAAAAAAACCAACAAAAACCAAACCAACAAATCCACAAGTTGCTGGGTTTGCAGACCAGAATTACCCTACTTAGTAAGTATCAGCAACTGTCAAGGACCCAGTATAACACACCAGAGTGGAAATCACAAACTGGATGCAGTTCCTTTGAATCCTCTAAGTCTCTGCTTTTCCACTGTAACAGCCATTTCAATGCTGATAAACTCAGTTTTAGATTATTTTTATAAACCTGAGGACCAATGAATGATTTGGTATTAAGACTGTCACATAATTCTCAGCCTGATGCATAACTTTAGCCAACACCACTGAGCAAACCAGGAGGGAAGGACTGTCCTGCCTGTTTTGAAATGTGATGAGCCCCATGGGGTCACCAAGCTTTGAAGACAGATTGCTTTGAGGCATGTCTCATAGCAACATGTGTTTTGGAGCCTCTCCAAGTTCTGGCTACCCTGCTACAAGCACCTGCACCACTCAGCAAACCTTGGCCATTGTCAGTGACAAGGTCTGCTTTTGTGCATCCTTTGGCACTTGACAACCCCCTCCTACTTCATCAGCTCAGAAGTTATCTCTTGCCCAGGGTGGTTTTGCAGATGAGTGAACAGTCAAGCTGAGTCCAGTTCTCAACAACCCATCCCTGCACATAATATGCTCCTGACACTCTTCAAAATCAGTCTGAAGAAACACACTAATGTTGGTCCAAAAAGTCTCCGATAGGGAAGTCATTCTAATATCAACCAGTGGAGGGCAACCGTACACATAGACAACAGTCAGCATCCTACTGCCTGATAGAGACAGAAAAATAATGCACTTTCTTCCCCTTCCCAACCATCAGAAGAGCTTAAACATTGTATCTTTCCCATTTTGCACCCTTCCTTCCGACACTTAAAACAGCATCCCCCAAATAGCAAAGGACATTCACCTGAAATTAGGCAAGAGTATCTAAACTCCTCAGGTGCCCCACTTAGGAGTTCTGCTCTTCAACCCATATATAAGAACACAAAGCCACACAAGCAAACTTGTAAGGGGCTACCCACATAACCACAGATTGGTGGGGGATGGAAAGAACTTCTGGACATCTTCTAATCCAATTCTCCCTGTTGAAGCACAGTCATCCAGAGTAGGTTGCCCAGGATCACTACCGGGTGAGTTTGGAATCTTTCCAGAGAAGGAGACTCCACAATCTCTCTGGACAGTCTGGTCCACAACTCTAACATCCTCACAGGAGCTCATTTTCTCATTATCTTTAGGTGGAACCTTCTGAGTTCCAGTTTGTACTCATCGAACCTTGTCCTGTCACTGGGCACCAACAAGAGTCTGGCCTCATCCTTTTGATACCTACCTTTTAGATATTGATAAGCACTGTAAAGACACCCTCTTGGTCTTCTCCAGGCTAATAAGCCTGAGGTCTCTCAGCCTTTCCTTCATGGAAAGATGCTCCAGTCTCCTCAGTATCTTCCTAGCCTCTGCTGGACTCGCTCCAATAGTTCCCTGTCCCTCTTGTACTGGGAAGTCCAGAACTGAACATAGTAAGAGAAAACAGCAGCTATGATCCAGCAAGAACAGATCAGCATCTGGCACATCTTCAGCAAACAAAATTCTTACCCAGCTAAGCAACAGGTGCAAGATATAAAAGAGAAGGCAACTGAAGGCTGTATGGATCCTACACCACACAGATTAGCTGTGGTGCTTCTAAAGCACAATACAGACGGGCAGCTTCTTTCCTGTTATTGGGAGATGAAAGGCTAAAGCAAGTGGCTCTCTTCAAAGGCTTGACAAAACAGCCAGCCAAATCAAATAATGCTTTAGCAAGAGGTAATCCAATCGTTTCAGCTGAGAGACTGTTTGCACAGCCACAGTGTTTGGTACAAAGACAGGTTGAACATCAATAATTCTGAAGTCCAGTTCGAGTAGATCTTAAGCAAATAGGAAACAAAACACCTCGTCCTTCACTGCGCCAGCAAGCTCAGACTCCCTTCCACAGCCCAGTCGAGCATGTCCATGCCCCAGCCAGACCAGAGCAAGCAGAGTGGTGCTGCTCAGCATGCCGCTGTGCTAAACTTCATCAGCTGAACTGATAACCCCCTCAGCTTGTCAAGACAAGTTGGTTGCTGTTCGTGCTGCTGACCTATGGAGATTATATCAGTCACAGCTGGTAATTTGGGCACTGGAAGCAAGGAAACCACTTGTGAACTGGCTATAAATAGCAAAGAGACTTGGGGATATTTTCTGCCTGTCGTGTGTGCCAGCCTGCCCTGCTTGCACAAACCCTTTGGAGCCTGTATCAGCTTGCTCTGATGCTCTCATGATTCAAAAATAAGCAGGAGATGGAGGGGAAAGGACTTGTTCAGAAGAGCCCAACAATCATAACTTTTATACCCTGGGGCAGGATATCCTGCTGGTAATGCCATTCCTCAGTACTTCGCTGGAAAACCCAACAAGTTTTGGAGAGTAGCACTGGGTGATAGGGAAAACACTGTTGATAAACAGCTACTAAGGAGAAAAAGTGTAAAGACAGAGGCAAACAGAAACCACTGCTTCTCCTCTGGTTTCTAAAGGATCTTTCTGCACTCAAACTGTTTTGGACACAAGGGTTTCAGTTGGCACAGTTTGCCTGCAGGATGCACACAGTACCCAAAACACCATACCACAGCACAGATTCACAGAATCGTAGAGGCTGGAAAATACTTCTGGAAATTATCTAGTCAAACCCACCTGCTAAAGCAGGGTCACCTACAGCAGGTTGCACAGGATGGTGTTCAGGTGGGTTCTAAATGACTCCAGAGATGGAGAGTCCACAACTTCCATAGGCGGCCCGTTCCAGAGCTCTGCCACCCTCAAAGTAATTAAGTTCTTCTGCATGTTTAGACAGAACTTCCTATAGTCAAAAGTTTCTGCTTGTTACCTCTTGTCCTATCACTGGGCACCACTGAAAAATAACTGACCTCATCCTCCTGATGCCAACCCTTTAGGTGTTCACAAGCATTGAGAACATCCCTGTTCAGTTTTCTCTTCACCATGCTAAAAACCACAAATCCCTTAGCTTTTCTTCATAAGAGAGATGTTCTAGGCCCCAGCCATTTTCATAGCCTCTTCAAGATGGTTCCTGTCCCTCTTGAACTGGGGAAACCAGAACTGGACACAGTACTCCAGATAAGACCTCACCAGGGCAGCATAGAGGGGGAGGAGAAGGTCTCTTGACCTGCTGCCCACATTCTTATTGACACACTCTAGAATGCTTTCTTTGATGCAAGGGCACATTGCTAGCTCACAGTCACCCTGTTGTCCACCAGGACAGAGCTACTTTCAGCAGGTCAAGCTCTTAACTGGTACTGATACCTGGGGTTATTCCTCCCTAGGTGCATTACCCCATGCTTGCCCTTGCTGCACACCAGTAAAACACTCTCACTTTTGAGTCAGGGTTGGTTTTCATCATCATGATCACTGGAAAAAGGGGGGAAAAGGACTTTGTTACTTTAGTATGGGCTGCTGTGGTCCCAAGGCTGTGCCAAAACACCTGCCTTCTCTCTGACCCCAAGTCCAGCTGGTATAATCCAGTCATCTTTATGATCTTAAAGATTCTCACCTTCCTAAATACCATTACTACATCCAACCTGCCTTGTGGGTTCACTTCCTGGATGTGTGAAACTCTGGCCCAGGACAGGGGATCATGTGTGTCAATGGTAACTGGCCAAGACCACTGTTGTGTGGGTTACACCTTGGGTAAGCAAGTCCCAACGCCTAGAAGCATCCCCTTGCAGCCTGGTAATCAGGCTCCCAACCCTAAGCTGTGCAACTCTGAGCAGAGCCTGGCCTCAAGACGGAGGGGAAGAATCTGGAATGTCAGTGGCACACTACTTAACAGCAGTGAGAAACAAAGAAATACCTACAGAACACATGGGAAGGGTTATTGCTTCAGCAGGTTTAAAGAAGACACTGAAGTGACAGGGAACTTCACTTCCCACTTTTTGAGCAGATAACACAAACCAGCAGAGCAGAAATAAGTCCAAAACATCATTTATCAAAGCAGCAACAGAGTTTTCTGTCAGAGATTTCACAACAAGGATGCTTTTGGCTTGGGCGGATTCACGGCAAAACAATGCAGCAACACGAATGAAATAGGACTGTTTCTCTGCACAGAACGCCAAAGAGCTCTCGGAAGGTCTGTAAAATTAGAGCACCTTCTGTTTAACAGCTAAAATGTAAAGGGAGGGAAGGAGGGAGGGTTTCCCATTCAGCTCTCCAGAAGCAGAGCTGATGATTGTACTCAGCGGGGAACATGCTACTCGTGAAGCAATCTCAGCATCTTCCCTCCCACTGAGCTGCAGGCACAGGGGCAGCTCAGCAATTTACAGATTGGGTCCTCGTTTTTGTTCCTCCTGCCTCTCGCCCTCCCCTCGCACTCCTCATCCTCCCTTTGACACACAGAGATAGAAAGACTGATGATAACATGCCAATTAGGTTATTTGAAGCCTTCCTACTAGGTACTCTAAATGCAGGGAGACATGAAGCAGCAGGATTCTGCTGGTGACATTTGGACCACAAATGAAGTCTCCAAGAGTAATAAACAATCAGGTAAAGAAATCTGGAGAGTAATTACCCAGCACACCTCATCTTCCTGGCCCCCATGAGATCCATATAAAATGTGTTAATGCATCTGATTATGATCTAAATTATGTGCAGAGGCTCCTGCCAAGCACTCTGCGAAGTTTCTTTATTGTTAAGTTGGAAGCTGTTTAAGAATGGTCCAGTCATCATGTTTCAAATTAGATTTAGGGGGGAAAAAAATTCCTACTTTATTGCTGCCTCTGAACATGGGTTTGTGGGAGATGGTCGATATGTGGCTTTTCTCTGCTGAAGTACGAGCAGGAGAAGTGATGACAGAACAAAAGAAGACTCAATCTGTTACCTTTCCTCGTATTGTAACCTGAGCTGCACGGATTTACACACCACAAAATGACTGCAGTTGCAGTTGGCTTTCTAGAAATGTTTTTTCCAAACTGATATAAACATTGAGGTGTTCTCATGTACACATTCTATGGACCACATAACTTTCAGAAAAAGGGTTTATGAAAATGAAGAGTTTTTCTCCCCATTAACACAGAATCCCAGCATGGTGAGGGTTGGGAAGGACCTCTGGGTCACCTAGCGCATATTAGCCAGGACTGCAGTGTCCAGGTGGGTTTGGAATAGCTCTCCAAAGATGTAGCTTCCACAACCTCTCTGGACAGTCTGGTTAAGTGAGCCCTCACTAAAAAAAGTATTCCCTTGTGTTCAGATGGAACCTTCTGGGTTCCAGTTTGTGCCCACTACCCCTTGTCCTGTCACTGGGTACCACTGAAAAGACTCTGGCCCTATCCTCTTGACACCTGCCTTTTAGATATTGATAAAGTCTCTCATCTCTCAGCCTCTTGTCATCAGAGAGATGATTCAGTCACTTCAGCATCTTCATAGACTCTGATGGACTCTCCCTGTCTCTCAAACTGGGGAACTCAGAACCAGATGCAGTACTTCAGGTGTGGTCTTACAAAGGGCAGAAGAAAGGGAAAGGAGAACCTCCCTCAACCTGCTGGCTATACTCTTCTGAATGCATCCCAGGGACCACTGGCCTGCTTGGCCACAAGGGCACATAGCTAGCTCACAGGCAACTTGCTGTTCACCAGCACTCTCAGGTACTTCTCCACAGAGCTGGAGAAGTCAACCCCTAACCTGTACTGGTGCAGGGGGTTATTCCTTCCCAGGTGTAGGACCTTACACATGCCCTTGTTGAAATTCATCACGTTCCCTTCTGCTTAACTCTCCAGTCTGTCCAGGTCTCACTGAACAGCATCCCAGCCTGATGGTGTGGCAGACAATACTCCCAGTTCTGCATCATCAGCAACCCTGCTGCAGAGCACACTCTGTCCCTTTGCCCAGGTCATGGAAGATGCTGAACAAACATGTGTATCACAGGAATGATGCAACTTGTAAAATAAACGTACAGAAACACACCTCCCAGCTGTATATTCAACACACACGAGTCTAAGAGAGCATTGACAGTTTTACATAACAAGTCTGACAACCTCACTTGTAGCTGAAACTCCATCAAACCCAACCTGGCTTTATCTTCTGCTAGTGTCTGACCAAGTCTTCACTGCACACCAGTCAGCATCTCCTTTCCACTGCATTGCTGGTTTCCCAAGTCAGAAGCAAAGCCAAAGTCCCCTTGCTCAGAAGAGCTGTTTTTTTTTTTTTTAACAAGAGGGTCTCTGTATATATTAAAGGTCTTCTATCTATTACTTCTGCCCTTTCAAACCCACAGTTGCAGTAATAACTGCATAAATGTGGACTAAGCAGGTCCCTATGGAAGAAAACTGGCATAGAATAGCTCTTACATATATCTATGTAATACATGCACATAAATACACACATACATATATATATATATATATATATATATATATATATATACTGCAGACAGTTGTCTGCACCTCCTCTCAAGATACATAGTTCACCTTTGGTATAAGGTTTAACACAGAATCACAGGATGTTAGGGGTTGGAATTGACCTTGAAAGACCACAGAGTCCAACTCCCCCTAACAGAGCAGGGTTACCTAGAGCAGGTCAGAGAGGAATGAATCCAGGCAAGTTTTGAATGTCCTGAGAGAAGGAGACTGCACAACCTCTCTGGGTAGCCTTTTCCAGAGCTTTGTTACCCTCACAGTGAAAAGGTTTTTCCTTATGTTCACGTGGAACCTCCTCTGCTCCAGCTTGCACCCACTGCCTCATGTCCTGTCATTGGGCATCACCGAGCAGAACCTGGCTCCATCCTCCTGACTCTTGACCTTCACATTGACATTTCTGAGATCTCCTCCAAGCTCATGAGCCCCAGCTGCCTCAGCCTTCCCTCACAAGGCAGATGTTCCACTTCCTTCAGCATCTTTGTGGTTCTGCACTGGGCTCTTTCAAGCAGTTCCCTGCCTTTCTCGATCTAAGGGGCCCAGGACTGGACACAATATTCCAGATGCAGCCTCATATCCATCAGATAACAGACATTTCATAGTATCGACTATACCATCTCTTCTGGTATGTCAAGACAGTCATTTGATATGCATGACAACTGTTGCACACATTTAATATCGGTCCACAGGGTGAAGTTAGACTTAAGCATTAGAAATCCACACTTAAGACAAGTCTCTCTTGTTCAGTGTGAACTGAGCTTTGCTTTCACCTCCAAACATCTTGACTTGGGCAGCGAGAAAGACAAAATTCTGAGAGTGAGGCAGGACACACCAAGGACACTGTCAAACCAGGGACACTATGGTGCATCTGTCCGAACAAAAGCTGGTGAAGAGTCTAGAGCACAGCTTTTATGAGGAGCAGCTGAGGGAACCAGGGTTGTTTAATCTGGAGAAATGGAGGCTGAGGGGAGATCTTCTGTCTTTCTACAACTCCCTAAGAGGAAGCTGGAGCAGGATGAGGTTCAGTCTCTTCTCCCAAGCAAAAAAGTGATAGGTGTCATGGAATGTACATGTTCTGACTTGCACAGGACATGATCCCATCATCCTGCTTCCCTCTGCTGGGGGTGGGAATGGCAGAGTGTAGGGTGAAGACAAGACTTGCCAAGACTTGTATTTCCCAAACAGGGGAGAGCAAGCTCCTGACTTCACCTAATACAGTCGGGTTTGGCAAAGTGCCATTCTGATTGGCGAATCTCTGCAGTCCAAGGGGCATCACATTTCAGGCAATCAATAAATTGGTCACATGGCTTTGGGCTTTTGCTTTCGTTTTCCTTTGCCTGCTGAGCCCTGCAACGTTATGCTCTGCTTTACCTGCAAGGACTCTGAAGATACAGACAGAATTCTCCATGTGCTTTGGGTACTGTCTGATTATATTTTGTGAGTAAATACTTAGGGTCTCTTGTAATCACTAATTGCCTTCTACCATAAGCAGAAAGGAGCCTCCTAGGTCCATCTAGTAGATAAGCAGGATAATTAACCCCAAGCAGTAGATTGAACGCCAAGAATCTTCTCTTCCAGCATAACAGATGTGTTTGTTAGTTACCTCTTAAAATGTTCCAGTTTTGCCTGTTCCCTGTGTGTATAAATTTCCAAACTGTGCATTTCAAACCTTGTAAATACATTTTCTGGTGAGATTTAATGTTAATAAACAATTTTCATAGTTATCAACAATCTTCACCTGGATATCAAAATTAATATCGATTATTGATTTTGTATCATTCCTAACAATAGGACAAGAGGAAACAGCCTCAAGTTCTGCCAGGAGAGGTTTCGATCGGACATGACAAACAATTTCTTCAGCGAAATGGTTGTCAAGCCCTGGACCAGGCTGCCCAGGGAAATGGTGGAGTCACTATTTCTGCAGGGATTGAAAAGATGTGTAGATGTGGTGGTGAGGGACATGGTTCAGTGATGACTTGGCAATGCTAGGTTAATAGCTGGACTTGAAATTGCTGAATGGTTTTGTTTGGAATATATCTTTAGGTTCATCGTGTTAAGTCTAACTGTTAAACTGTAATGGTTTTGGCCTATCTTTCAGCATTCATTCCTGAAAACACCAACTAGGCAACAAGGCAGTGATGTTGGTGACCAACACTTCTGCCTGCGGTGAAACTCAGCACAGACAAAGCCCAAACTCAGGAGTTAGCAATGCAAACCTTAGTCAGAGCTAGGCCTTGCCATCAGCAAATCTACAGGAAATTAGGGATCAGAAGCACCATTTCTAGCCACCATGGTAATGTAGTGGTTTAAACATAAAAAAACGCTTTAATGTAGGATCACAGGCTGGATCTCAGCCAATCAACAGCAGTGCTTTAAAAGGAAGTATTCATCTCTGCCAAACACTTATTAAACAGCATGCCAGGTGCTTGAAAACAAACCCTTGGCTAAACAACCAGATTTCCACCTGAAATTCTGCATGCTAGCATCCTCTCCTGCCGCAGGTAAGACCGACTACCTTACACAGCAAGTTCATTTTCTCTTCTTAAGAAAGAAAAAGCAGTTTCTCTTTCAGTTTAACTTTGAGGCAAGATGGAAGACCACAGCCCTCAAAGGCATGCGATCTTTTGAACTCATAGTCAGCAGGCTCTCACAGGAGCTGTGCTCAAGGGCTGCTCAGGAATAAATCAAAAAGGATTCACTCTTACGCTTGAACAAAGCAGAAAAAACTTTGCAGATGTACAGAAATGTGTTTGGGGGTAGGAAGACAGCTAGCAGGTTGAAAAGAAAATAAAAAAAGCAACTTGGGGTGTGCCGTGATTGCCGTGATCCTATAAGCTAAATACTGTCCTGCACGGTTAGATTTCCTGGAGGAATTCACCACAGGGTTTCCTAAGCCTGCTGGAAGCAGTTCAATCCAAGTATATGTGGAACAGATGCTCTAAACATGACACACAAGGACACAGGACTCCTGAAAGAAAGCTTTTGACAGCAAGTCAAAACAGAGGCTTGACCTGGTCATGTGTCATTGGAGAGGCAGCTGTGATTTTTACACAGGTAGTAGAGCTCAATGCCAAAAGGTACCCTGAGAGCACCTAGCCTGCTTCTTGCTGTATCATAAGCCATTGCATTTCATCCAAGTTTTCCTAGGAGTAGCAATTATATCTGGCAACTAAATCTCACCTTCAATAACCATGGTGGCTTGCAGTAACAACCCACATGCTACTTCCACTCAAAACTGAGAGTGCCAGAGTAGCTTTATATGGGATACAACTGCCTCATGGTGTCCCTGCACCTCTTTGCCAGAAAACACCTCTCTCTGGCAGAGGCAGAAGTAGCTCCATGCTCCAGCCATTTCAGTTCATGCTTGACACCCTTGCTCAAGTCCAAATTCATCAGCTGTTTTGACAATACTCAAGAGTCTGCCTGAAGGAGCTCAGCACAGGGCATAAAATCTCATCCTCTGGTTTCACAACAGGAGCGAGAAAAAAACTGCAGAAGGAGAAATGTGCTGCTGGCAGCAATCTCCAGCCACTGCAGTGAGACTGCCTGTGGTTCCCAGTCAGCCACACACCCTCGCAACAGCTGCACACCAACAACCACAGGCTAATTCTCACACAGTGAACCTACCTTGGGTACAAAGTGTTTGGGACAACAATCTACACGAAGAGTGATGCTAATGAAGAAAAATTTTCAGAATACACACCACTTTAAAAGCTTAACTCTTCTCCACAGAGCTGATTAAAGGGATTTGGATCCTGAGGCAGCCTGATGCTGAGCTTGGACCATTAGTGACATTTAACACTGCTCATAAAATCAGAATTTAAAGTGCTGGAATCAGATCGTTATGAAATATTGCATCCTCATCTGCAGCTGTGCCAGTGGAATCTGGCTAGAATGCTCAGCAAATGATAGATGATTAAATAAAAGAGCTGATGGTCAAAATATATGCAAGGCTTTTGATTAAGACTCCATGAGTGACTTTGTACTGGCACTGCTCAACTTTTACAAGCGTTCCCCATCTCACTGTTACTTTAACTTGGCTGTTGGGAGAAGGTAGAAAGCAGAAGCAAGTGTGTTGCTAGAGGAGTGCAGAGATGTTTTAAGGGACTGTGTTAAAAAACAGCACAGGAAGAAGTGACCTAATGCCAGGATTTACCTTCTGCACTGTAGCTCCTTGGCTCAGACCTGTCCTGCATCACACAACGGCTCCACCATTACTTTTCTTCCTTCTCCCAGTGCTGATCGCAAGGACTCTTTTCCTGTTTAATGTAAAAACACAAACAAAACCACATTACTTAAGAAATGTTTTGGCCATTGCCTAGAGGCACAGAGGCAGAGCGGCTGCCTGTGAGCACGCTGCCTCAAAACATTCCTTCCAGAATGTCTCCAAACATGAGAATTTCACCACACAGTTGGTCTTATGCCTGAAAGCTCCCATGGGCTTGACAATCTGGGCTGCTGGGGAGTATCACAGCCTAGAGAACACTAACTGAGACAGACACAGTATTAGGCCCAAGGCAAAGGATATCATAGAATAGAATCATAGAATAGAATCATAGAATGGTCTGGGTCGAAAGGGATCTCTAGAGATCATCCAGTCCAGCCCCCTTGCAGTCAGCAGGGACATCCCCACTAGACCAGGACCCATCACGCCTTACCTTGAATATCTCCTTGGGTGCTATGATGCCTAGAGCATTGAGGGACACCCTCAGCTCCCACATATCCCTCAGCATGGCACAGACTCACCAAGGGAGTGCAAAGCATTCCTATTAAAAAGTAAGCTGGCTAAAATACCTTACGCAAAGTTTCCATGACCTGGACTCTTGGTCCTGAGCCCCTTCCATTGCAGGAACACCAAGAAAATGAACTCTGAGTCTCCTCTACCTGAACTATCATAGATTCACAGAATTCTTTTGGTTGGAAGAGACCTTTAAATCTCTCCTTTAACCAGCCTTTAAATCCCTCCAGGGATGGGGACTCCACCACTTCCCCAGGCAGCCTGTTCCAGGACTTGACAACATTTTTGGTGAAGAAATTGTTCTTCACGTCCAACCTAAACCACTTTTGGCACAACCTGAGGCTGTTCCCTCTCCTCCTATCATTTGTTACCTAGGACAAATGTAGGTCCTAGGTACACCTCGCTCCAACCTCCTTCCAGGGATTTGTAGAGCCAGGTGGTCTCACCTGAGCCTCCTTTTCTCCAGGCTAAACAACCCCAGTAGCTCCTCATTTGTGCTCTAGACCTTTCATCAGCTTTGTTACTCTTCTTTGGACATGCTCCCACACCTTAATGCCCTTTTACTGGATATTTTGTTTTGGCTTACAAGGACAGTATGCACATTTACAGGACAGAAGAAAGACCTGAGAGATGCTCTTGATTGCCACCCTGGCCTCTAACTTGCTGAGTTACCTCCACCCCACAAATCTTGGACCATTACCCAAATCCCAGGACAAAGATACTTTGCTCCTTAGGAGCCGCTACAATCCACAGCAGCAGAACTTCAGGGGTGGATGATTGGCATGCTTCACAAATGCTGCTGCTGATACCCCTCTCTGAATGAGGCAACCTAGAAAAGGGTTATTTCCAATCCTTTGTAGTTAAACAGGATGAGACGTGCATGGGTCAGCAGTTCTGCACTCCAGCAGCTCAAAACCAGCTTGCAGGCATTCTCAGCTCCCTTTGCAGAAAACATTTCCACTACAGCTGGTAACCAACAGGTCTCAAGCCACATGCATTTGGCCAAAAAAAAGATAATCAACTATGGTGTTCCCTAAGTGTCAAAGTCCAAGAGGAACACCATAAGCCGTCCAGTCTGACCTGCTGCATGCCACACCATGAGCATCGACCACCAATTCTAGCCTCAAGACCAGTAACTCACAATGACTTCTAATCCAGCTTTTTTCCTAGCTCAAGTCCTCTCTGATACACATTTCTGCTGCAAACAACTGTGTGATCTCAGCAGTTAAACATACAGAAAACTGACACAAAATACAATACCTTTTGCTAACTGCAGTCCAAGGTTTCCGGACCATCATTCAGCACGAGATGCCTTTCCTTTAAGTGGCTTTTTCTTTTGTTTCAGAACAAAAAGCTCTGTGCACCAGGACCATGCACATCCTGCCTTCACCCTCCTACACAGCCTTTTGGACAGCCAGTTTTGGCATGCAGTACAAGTACAGTGTCCCAAGCCTGCCTCTTCCCACCCCTACTCCTACTAATGTGTTCCATATTCACAATCACTCACACAGTCCCAGATCCAGCATCACTCCCAGAAGAGAGCTGGTGTTGGGCTCTGGTGACAAGACTGGCAGCTCCTTATAAAGGCTGACTCCATCCTTACCACTTTGGCTAGCAAAATGTTTCCTAAGTGCCTACATCTCCAAGCTACAAAGATGGAAATGTTGTGAACAAAGCTCTCCTCTCTTTGGGCAGGCTGCAGGATGTGGCATGTTTCAATCTGCACGAGGTTACAAGATGCTTGCAGAGATGGCAACTAACAGCCTCAACTCCTCGATCCCTCCTTCCACTCTGGACTGCAAAGTTCTGTCCTGAGCTCTCCAGAACTCAGAAGCGAAGATGTTACTCAACAGTCACAGCTGAGGATTTAATTTCAACGTGCTCTGCAGAACACACACTCCAGCACTCACCCACCTACATGATCCCAGCATCTGTACACAGCCCTCACTGTGTACAGTGAGCTTTAGATACATACAGCTGAAAAATGAAAATTCACCCTGCTGAGTATTTTATTATTTTTTTAAAGTCACGAATTATTCTGGGTCCTAGAAACTCTGGGTTCATGAGGCAAAGGACTCAGGAACTTGGAGCATGTGAAAAACATAAAACTACTGAGTGGTTTGGGTAGGAAGGGACCTTTCCAGGTCATCTAGTTCAGTGATCCTGCAGTCAGCAGGGATGTCTTCAACTAGGTCACATTGTTCAGAGTCCCAGCCGACCAAAACTGGGATGGTTCCAACAATGGGGAATCTGCCACCTCTCTGGGTAATCTGGGCCACTGTTTCATCATCAATGGTGTAAACAATTTATTCCTTGGATCTAGCCTCAATCTCCCCTCTTTTGGTTTAAAGTCATCACCCCTTGACCTGTCACAACAGGCTCCGTTAAGAAGTCTGTCCCCATCTTTCTCTCAGGTTCCTGTGAGTACTGGAAGGCCACAAGAAGGTCGCCCTGAAGGGTTCTTTGCTGCAGGTTAAACAACTCCAACCCTTCCAATCTGTCCACACAGAGTGTCCATCCCTCTGATCATCTTTGCGGCCCTTCTCTGGACCTGTTCCAAGAGGTTCATGTCTCTCCTGTGCTCAGAACCCCACAGTTGTAGGTGGAGTCTCACCACAGCAGAGCAGAGGGGCAGAATCCCTTGCCTCAACCTACTGCCTAATGCTTTGAATGCAGTGCAAAACATGGTCGGATTTTGGACTCTGAGCGCACATTGCCAGTTCATATCCCTTTTTTCACCTGGTAGCACCCTCAAGTCCTCTACAGGGCTGCTCTCCATCTCTTCATCCCCCAGCCTGGATACCAAGGATTGTCCCAAACCTCAGGAGGTTCACATGGGCACACTTCTTCAGCTTGTCCAGTTCCCTGTGGATGACATCCCACCCCCTCAGTCACATCAGTTGCAGCACTCAGTTTGGCATCACTTGCCAACATGCTGTGGGTGCACTTGACCCTGGTATGTCATTGATGAAGATATCAAACAGCATCAAGACATACGAATTCACATCAGCCAAGCACTTTCCTGAGAGCTTAGTTAAAGCATAACTCAAATACAAGCTCTGAAAAACATGAGAGTGCCCATGGGATAAATGTCACCTCTTGATAAAAGCAAACCCCCTTCCCCAGTAAACACTGTATAAGGTATATAATGGTAAAAATTACAGCACACATTAATCACAGTGATCAGAATATTAACAGCAACAACAACAGTAACAGATTCACCCAAAAGGAAAGGCAGTTCCTGTCTATTCCCCCTCAGAGTAGCAGTAGCAAGTAGCTATTAGGCCTCGATTTTATTTTTTATTAGTTTTTACAAGCCAGCTATGCTAAAAGGTTGTACCAGCCATTTAAACTGCAGTTGTCAGCAGAAGTGAAGGACATTGTGGGATACATTTTATTCCAGCTCTTTTATTGCTTGGTGCCTTGGAGTGACTCAAGTAGCTTAAGGATTTCAGAGGTACTGTCACAACAATATCTGGCCCCTAGTAAGCTGCCATTTCAAAGCCCAACAAATCCCAGCCTTCAAAGAACTGTCTGAACCAACAGAAGCTGATCAAGAGTCAACAACTGCAGATTGCTTTAAAATCGTCTTCTGGCAGGGACATGCACTTTGCGCCATGTTATCCTTTCTTGACAGAATGGAAGGTGTTTCCATATAGGTGGCAAATGCTGAGTTTTACAGCTCTGCCAAAACACATACAGAGACCCACAGATAGCTGTGTCATGAGTCACCACTGCTGGTGACAGCCAGCAGTGCTCAGGCACACATCTGCTGTGACATAGGAGGTAACATGCTCCTTTGTGGTCCTTGGACTAAAATCAGGTGTGGTAGATGTGATGGGCACTCCATGGGATAGAGAGCAGTCTGGACAGACTGACAGCACACACTGTAATCAGGCATTGAAGAAGACCTTGTGCTAGTAATTTGCTTCTGAACAAGCTTCTCATCCATCCACACAAAAACTAGCTCCTCTAATGTATGCCATGACTGAAATGTTGCTCACCAAGGTGCTGCTTGCACACATGAAGGACCCTGCAGAAGAAGGCTGCACTGGTTGCCTCCTCCAGACCTGATCCCAGGAGGTGGAGAGGAAACACCATATATCCCCAGGGTATTTGTTTTACACTGCCCAGTCCTGCCCATCAATGATGGGCAGGTTGGGTAGCCAAGGATTCTTCCCTGCTGTGCCAGCCTTTGAAGGTGATAAGCAGAGGACTGCAGTAAACATGGTTGGCACAAACCCAACCCAGGAAAGCCTCTAATAGCACTGACATAAGGAGAAATGTTTTGAAGATTCCAAAGACAGCAGGCATCTGCTTTTTGTTCAAGCACCACCCTGGGCTCTGCTGGACTCTTCTCTATGGTCAATCAAAGAAAGATTTAATTTGCATCATCTATTCCTTGAACTTGCACTCACAGACCAACACAACTGCTCCTCCTCTCAAGCTGGTAAGAGATGTTGGTCTGCATCCTCATCTAGCTGTTCCAAACACTGTGGGGACTGGAGAACATCCCAATGCTGAGAAGTCTACTCAATGCTTGCCTCACAAAGGACTCGATCCCAGATCTGATTATGAAAACTATTCCGGAAAAAGGGAGCGGGAGGATTACTTTGTGGGAGGGCAGAACAAACAGAAGCAGTCTTGGTCAAAGCAGTGTCTTACTTTGAGTACCAGACAAATCATAGAATGGTTTGGGTTGGAAGGGTTAAAAATCATCTAGTTCCAAGCCCCCTGCTACTGGCGAATCATGTGACTGAATTTAAATCGTGCTTCCCCATCACAGCGAGCTAGGAGAGGTCCACACTTGCCAAAGCAAGAGGTAAAGATACTCCTGTGCCAGTCAACCACATCTTAAAACCTGTGAAGATATGAAGAGCTTACTTGTGATCTTTTAAAAAGGGGAACGGTTCTTGTAGCTAGACTGTAAGATTTTTAAGTTTGGGAGCTTTTTTGTTTTTAATTGAAGTTTTTCAGGTCACCTTTGATGCAAAGAGTCATCTAAAAGGAAGAGGCTGTCAGATGGTTTCTCAGCAAGGGAGTATCTGTTCCCTGGGCACGGACTCAGAGCCTTCTGAACTCCCTATGCAATCTGCATATTATATGTTTGTACTCCAAGCCCCACGGACACTTCTTTGATGTGTTACCATTTGGTGAGCTGGCGCTCCCAAAGGTCTCTGAGATCAGAGGAACGTGTGGCACGATGTGCTCGCTGGATAAGGATCCCTCCATCCTTAGAAACAGAAGTTTGGCATTTGTNCCCCCCCCCCCCCCCCCATCACTCCTCAACTATTGTGTGAAACAAACAGGGCTGCATTTGGCAGAGATGGAGCAGAATGGCTCACCCACCGCAGAGACAGCACTTACCAACATCTGCTGCTCACCCCACCATCAACCTTTAACTGCACACTTTGTTGCTGCTGTCCACTGGAGAAAGACAAGTGGCAGATGTCTGCTGCAGAGTCTCCACAAGTATGTGTGGGCAAGTATCACTTCAAACAATTAAAAAGAAGCTTTGCCCTAAGCAACCACAACAAGCCACCAAGCTTAGCATAAAGAGCTGGAGATGAGGGAACTCCAGCATGGAGACTGCTGCAACACATAAGGTAAGGATCAGACTTGTCCTTAGGTCTCAGCAAAGATCTGTGACATTACAAGAGAAATGTTAATATGGCACTGTGGACAACATATTTGGGATGTAGGGTTGGAAGAAGGCAGCAAGAAAAAAGGTCATAGGAAGTGATTTTGCCCTTCTGCTCCACTCCAGTGAGAACCCTACCTGCACTGCTGCATCTAGCCCTTGAGTCCTCAGTGCAGCAGACATGGACCTGCTGGACCAGGTCTAGAGGAGGCCACAAATATGATCCAAGGGCTGGAACCTCTCTACTGTGATGATAGGTTAAGAGAATTGGGTTTGTTCAGACTGGAGAAGAGAAGGTTCCAGGGAAACCTTCTTGCAGCCTTTCAGGACTTAGAAGGACCTATAGAAAAGATAGGGACAGGCTTTTTAGCATGGCCTGTTGTAACAGGACAAGGAGTGATGGTTTTAAATTAGAAAAGGGGAGATTTAGACTAGATCCAAGGAAGAAATTGTGTTGAGACTGGTGAGATACTGGCCCAGACTGCCCAGAGAGTTGAGAGGTGCCCCATCCCTGGAATCCCTCCAGGTCAGGCTGAATGAGGCTCTGACCAACCTGATCTAACTGAAGACAGCCCTGTTGACCACAGAGGAATTGAACTAGGGGAGAATCCCTTCCAATCCAAACCGTTCTGTGATTGTACCATTCTATGAACAGGGCCTGAAAGCAGAATGGGGCACGGCTGGCACAGGACAGCAGCAATGGACAGACACCCCAGTGAGCTCTTTCTGGGGAATCCAGCCCTGCTCCTAAACACATGGTGTCCTCCTGGACTCACTAGCTTGCTGCTCCAATGTAAATAAGATCTACATCCTTCTGGAAATTAAAACCAGCATCTGGGCTATGTACAGAGACAAGCTCCCCTTCTCCTTAGCAGGCAACGAGGATGGAGAATCTGCAACACTGGGTGGCCTGGAGCAATCCACTTTAGAAGGGGTTGAGCAAGGCTGAAACTGAAACAGCACTAAATGGCATCTGGGAATATTTAACTACCTTAGTTTTCTTTTTCTGATTTACTCTCTTCAGTATGCAAATAAATTTGTCCATTTTCTTTCACTTATCAATGCTGCATCCACTGAGAAGCTTTTTGGATTTACCCCTCAGTAACAGAAACACCACAACCTGCTTTCATCCCACCCTTTCAAGACAACTATACTTCTCTGTCTTCTCCTCTTTCGAGGCTCTCACCCAGGCTGGCTTTTCATTTCCCTCATCAGCCGGTATCATTGTTATTTTTCACATTGCCAGGTATGCCACTGGGTATCTAAAATTCATTTTTTAGTGTGGTTACTTAGCTCATTCTCCCACACTATGGTAGATAAATACTGCAACCTAATGCAGAAATATGCTGGTGGAAATCGTTCCCGGCATGCAATGCTCTACCCAGTTCTGAGCAGAAGGCCAACGTTATCAAGACACGGGACACATGAAGCTCAGATCTGCAGCTCTGGTGTGCCACCCATCCATGGTGAAGGCACAGAAGGCTGCAACTGTGTCCAATTCTGGGACCCTTAATTTAAGAAAGTTGCTGAGATGCTTGAACGTGTCCAGAGAAGGGCAACAGGGCTGGTGAAGGTGCTGGAGCACAGCCCTACAAGGAGCAGCTATGGGCGGTGGGGTTGTTCAGCCTGCAGAAGAGAAGGCTCAGGGGAGACCTTACTGCTCTCAACAACTATGTGAAAGGATGTTGTAGACAGGTGGGGGTTGGTCTCTTCGCCCAGGCACCCAGTGACAGAACAAGAGAATGCAGCCTCGAACTATCACTAGGGCAGGTTTAGGCTGGATGTTAGGAAGAAGTCCACAGAAAGAGTGACTGTCATTAGAATGGGCTGCCCAGGGAGGTGGTGGAGTCACCATCCCTGGAGGTGTTTAAAAGGAGACTGGATGAGGCATTTAGTGCCATAGTTTAGGTAATTAGAAGGTGTTGGTTCATAGGTTGGACTCGATGATCTTGAAGGTCTTTTCCAACCTGGTTAATTCTGTGATTCTGTGAGCATGTTCCACTCTATGCAAAGATGCTAGCATGTCTCCAAGTGTCTCTCCACTGGAGCTGCTGAGCTGACTGTGATTGGGATGGAGACATTAAGCAATGACAGGAAGAATGCTTTTCTGGCACCTCCATACCAGCGGCACCAGGTACCATTAAGGAGACACCTGAAGTTCAGCAGAAGTTTGTACAAAGTACAACATTAAACAGAGCTCTTTGGGACATAAGAGCAGAAAGTTTCCCAGCTGAATGCCAGCAACATGTCACATAAAACTGGCAACATCACCATCTGGGCTCATTAACTGCACTTGCTCTATATAGCATTTGCTGTCTGAATTGTTTATGCCTCGTTTGTGCACAGAGTCTACCCAGCATGTTAATACTCTGGAAAAGAACATGTAAAGCAGAGTTGGAAATAAGGGACTGTTTGGGATGCCTGTTGTTATGCCAGAGCTACAGTGCACACTTAGTGGGATAAAGCAGGAAGGCACTGGGGGGGAG
>VWZE01012568.1:17052-32200 GCA_013396675.1 Eubucco bourcierii | reverse complement strand
GGGGGAAGCACAGAAGGAAAGCCCAGAAAGTCCCTATCTAGCTTCCAGATCGGCAAACAAAATCATATGAGCAATGAAATTAAAACCTGTTATTGCAGAGAGAAAGTCAAGGATTTCATGATCCCACTGCAAAAAAGGAATTTTTAAAGGGTTATATAAACTGTTAGTCTTTTCTGGAAACTCCAAAAAACCCAACTGATTTCCCAGAAACAAACTGGGAAATTATCTCCCCCACCATTCCCCCAAGAGTCGTTCAATCCTGCTTGCAAAGGATTAGTTTCTACTGCCTCTTCCTTACCCTTCACTTGCAAAACTATGCCAGTCAGGGTTCAGAATCACAGTTTAAAGTCAAACAGGTTAGAGATGCCCTAAAACCTACTGCCAGCCAGCTGCGCCACCGAAAGAGTTGTAAGCAAATCATTTACCTTAGAGATGACTGAGAGCTTGCTCCACTGATTATCATGCATCTATCCTCTAATGTCCCCTTCCAGACAGCTGGTACTTCTCACTCTCCTGTTCAACAGACTTGGCAGCACCCAGCACCCTCTTCCCATGAAAAAGAGGAATGTTTCACTCTCACTCTTGACCCAACAAACACAGTGGGAGATTAAAAAAGTTCAAGTCCAGATAGATGTTTTCTCCCTGCTCCAAGTACTGTCCTGTTGCTCCTTCTGCATGTTCTCTAGCCTTTCCCATGTCTATTTTGGAATACAGATATCAGAGCTAAATAAGCTATTCCACCAGTGTTTTCATAAAGGCAGTATTTGGAAGTATAAATATCTTCCGTTCCTATTTCCCAGTTCACATGTTCATAGATGGCAGGACACACTTCTCGCTGTGCTGCCACTCTGGGAACTCAAGTAGACTGGGGCTGCTCAGTACAGCGAGTACCTTCCTACAGCAACTGCTTCTGCAGGGCTGAGACCTCTTCCTCAGGCATAGACAATGCTGCTGACTCCTCCACATGCAACTTTGTAGTGGGTCATTTCACACATGATGGGACTGCAGTTTACTGTGAATGACTCCAAGTCATTTACCATATTCTCATAACAATTTATTACTCCATCGCCTTTGTGAAGCCCACAGCTTTTCTTGGCAGCGACTCTGTACTTGATGACAATCACAACAGCAGAGATTCAGCTCTTCCAAAGAGCTCCCGTGATCACATTTACAGTGTTACAGCTTTATCTCAGGCTTTACATGACTTTTATTCCCTGCACTGATGAAAAATAAGCAGACATTGGCTTACACTACCTTCATGACAAGTTTGACACCATCTAGTCACACGAAGTTGAATTCGTTCAGAGCAGCCTTTCATCATGAGCTCACAGACAGCCCACTCCTACCTATAAGGACAAGATATTTACACCTATTTCCTCTGACTATGGGTAAGAGAAAAATCAGTTAAACAACAAAAATCATCCTTAAAAACTAGAGCTGCTTATCTACTCTCTATCAAATCAACTAACTTGAAAAACTGGCAAATCTCTGTCTTTTCCCAGACAAGAAAAAACAAAATCTATTAAGACAAATAGATCCTTCAATGATACTCATACTCATTCCCTTCTCCTCCCATCTGGTGCAGGTCTTTATCATCACAGAGGTGTGGTAGACCTAAATAGGCTAAAATAGGCTTATACATGGTCCTGGCTTGCCCAGACACGTTTCTCTGCTCTCCCTCCCTCTGTTTTGGAGAGAGGAAACCACAGGAAAAAGGACAAAGAACCTGGAGCCACTGAGTCTAAGGACTGTGGTCTGCCCAGACTTGTTTTACATCCTGTGATAAACAAGGTACATATGCTTAGCTTGTGCCTGCCTTGTGCAAAGCCTATGCTTTTCCCAAATTTGGGTAAAGCAAACCTATGGCTTCACCTAATATGGTTGGCTTGGCTAACTGCCATTCTGATTGGCTATTCTGTGTCCAAAGATCCATTTGTCTTGAGCTGTATTGATAAAAAGAGATGAGCAGGTAACACAATGTGCTCTGTCGTTGTATTCGTGCTTGGCTGCTGCTTGCTATGGACTGCTGCCATTGCTCACTGCCTTATTGTATCCTGAAGTGCCTGGAAACTCCCCTGCCTCGAGTTTACAAGGAATGTGCTCTAAATGCCTCCACCAGATCAGCCTGCATAGCCAGCATGACATCATGCTAAGATTACACATTGCGAGACATCCTGCCTACACCTGAAAGTCTCCTGCCAAGATGGGAAGTCCTGGAGATACACACATCAACCAGAGAAATCAGGATAAGGTCAGAGATTGTCTGCCTCCTTTCCCCAGCACCCTATGAAGCCTGGGAAGAATCAGAAGCCTCAGCAGCTGACAAAACAGTAAGAGAATTCCCTGAAAGCGTTTGGGCACTGTCTGAAGCTATAGTTAGTCGTGAGTCAGGAGACTAATACTGTGTGAGCAAATACTTAAAGCCTCTTGTAATTCACCAATTGCCTTCTACCATAAGCAGAAATGACCTTCCTGAGGCCATCTAGTGGGCAAGCAATATATTGACTGCAAGCAGTATATTGACTGCAAGAACTCTTCCAGTTCAATTAATGTTATATTATTGCTATTTATTTCTAGATCCTATATTATTATCTGTGTAACATTTCCATGACCATGTGAAGAGCAAATTATCATTAAAACTGGTGGTTGAGAGAGCAAGAGTCCTTGATATCAAAATTAATAAACTATATTAATTGTAGAAAAGTATCATCTTTCATCAATCAATTTTTCCTCCATTACACACAGAACCATGCCTGGTGCTACCAGTAAGGATGCCCAATTCTACAACTTTAAGGTATGCAAAAGTTTCATTAGAAGGTCATGAAAGTCCAGGAAAGGGTTGTCGAGTTCTGGACCAGGCTGCTCAGGGAAGTAGTGGAGTCCCCATCCCTGAAGGGATTTTTACAGGAACTGCAAAAGCAACATCTGTCAAACATCAAATGACTGTTTCTACTTGCAGGGGGTAAAGAAATATTGAAGGGTAATGTTCACTGTGCTTCTGGTTTTACTTTTATTTCATTTTAAGAAAGTGTCTATTTCTCAGTCTCTTTCTCCAAAAGAGTTGAACTGCTTTTATTCCTCTTCCAAACGTGCAGATCTCCCAGCAGATAATCAGCTGGACAGTTCTGTATTAAATAAGTTTGATAAAACTCTTAAGCAGCCCAAAATAGGGTTTTCAAACACAGAAAGTTTGACAAACTTTTAATAAGGGGTTTTAGCATCAGCTAACAGAAAAAGGAAAATCTGGTCAAAGTGCAGAGAAGGTTTTTACATCACCAAATATCAGGCATCCAAGCTAGTGAGCTGGTATTTCCAGGATCTCTCTGATGTGAGAGGAAAAGAGAGGAGAGCAGGTACATTTTCCAAGAGCAGTTCAGGACACTTGCTCATAACACAAGCATGTGAGACCTCCTTGCTTTCTACAACTACCTTCCCAGGGAAGCAGTGGAATTGCCATCCCTGGAGTAATAAAAAAAGTATGGAGATGTGGTGCTAAGGGATGTGGCTTAGTGGTGACCTGGTAGTGCTGGTTTAATGGTCAGACACAATGATCCTAAAGGTCTCTTCCAAAGAAAATGATTCTACAGTTCTGTGAAATCACTCCTCTCTCTCATCCACTCACCTGGATGAGCAACGTGTGGGGCCTGCAAGGTGAAAGTCCTCACCTCCCTCAGCCTAATATCAGCCTCCAGCTTCAGACAGCACTTGCAGCAGGATATAGCACAACGAACGCACCACTCATCTACCGGTCCAGGTCCATTCTGTTCACAACAAAATAACTGCACCTTAAGTTACACAGACTCTTGAGTAATAACTCTTTACTTCTGTTCACGCACAGGCCACCAGCAGGATTTGTAAAGAGGCGCTACATGAATACATGTTGTGAAACACAATTAACATTTCCATAATCAGGATTTCACGTTCCTCCGAAGCAGTTTGGTGGTGGTTTGGTTTCTTCTTACATCTCCAACAACCCCTGAAGCAAATACTGCTTGGAAAGAAGGTGGTGAGCATTTATAACCCTTGCAGGTCAAACCTGCACAATCTTTTGCCCAAATCTGCTCCACCACAGCCAAGCTAAAAAAAAAAAATAAAAATCTGTAGCATAAAAACCAGGTGGCATCATAAATAAGCCCACGAAGAATCAGAAGTGAGTGAGATCTTTGCAAGATGCCAATATAATCTGACACTGCTGGGCTTTTCAGTTCATTACTTTTGGCAGCACAGGCTCCCCAGGAGGTCCCATGAAGCACAAATGACTTAATCAAGGGACCTCCCTAGGGGAGAGAGAAATGCACAGGCTCTGTCAGTCTCATGAACAAGATCATCAAATCAAAGCCTGGAAAATCAGTGTCACCCTATGGAAAATTGATGGTATCAGCTGGTAAATTCTTCAGATGTTAAAGCTGTGGCTTACTCCTGCATCTGTATCGTAAATTCAACTGAGCAGAGCAGAGCTGGAGACAAAACAAACAATAAAAAGAAAAAAAAAACAAAACAGGGAGCTGGTTTCCAGACGTCCACAGAAAACTGACCAACGTATTTTGGATAGTGCCACACCACTGTTGAGTGTGCAAACTAGTGTGTCCTGCTGTTAAACCTTGTCAGCGAGGTGATAGCAAAGTGGAAGCACAGAACCATAGAATCAGCCAGGTTGGAAGAGACCTCCAAGATCATCCAGTCTAACCTATCACCCAGCCCTAGCCAATCAACCAGACCATGGCACTAAGTGCCCCATCCAGGCTTTTCTTCAACACCTCCAGGGACAGCAACTCCACCACCTCCCTGAGTAGCCCATTCCAATGCCAATCACTCTCTCTATGAAGAACTTCCTCCTAATATCCAGCCTAGACCTCCCCTGGCACAACTTGAGACTGTGTCTCCTTGTTCTTTTGCTGGTTGTTTGGGAGGAGAGACCAATCTCCACATAGTCGTAGACAGCAATGAGGTCTCCCCTGAGCTTCCTCTTTTCCAGGCTAAACAACCCCAGCTCCCTCAGCCTCTCCTCATAGGGCTTGTGCTCCAGGCCCCTCACCAGTTTTGTCACCCTTCTCTGGACACAGTCCAGTAGCTCAACATCTCTCTTGAATTGAGGGGCCCAGAACTGGACACAGTACTCAAGGCATGGCCTGACCAGTGCTGAGTACAGGGAGTCCAGCAGTAGCTGGACAGCAGGCTGAAGCACTGTTAGCACAGAGTCAACACCTGATACATCACATCTACCCTCCCACAGCAAGGCAGGAGTGTGTGTGCACATGTACAGGAAGGAGTTTCAAAGTTTTAAGCACATCTGTTGAGTACATTTCATTCTCAAGAGATATTGGACAGCAGCTTTACACTCACTAAGCTGCTGTGCAGAGCAAGTGCTGCAAAAATCTGCAATGAGTTCAAATTCTTTACCATTAATGCATTCTCTGCATTAACCTTCCCCAAAGGATGCACACTGGAAATTTATCTCTGACCCTGTACTAAAACCCATGGCAACTACCTCTCTGAACATGTCATGGAGCTTAAATACATGGAAGCAGAGTATCTTAAGAGGCTGAGGAGAATAGTTTTCTTGCACGTCAGAAAGGACAAACTGGTTTTATGAGTGTGTGGTTTATAGTCTGTTTTTTCAAATTAAAACTAAAATAGTTCCCAGATGGAAGTTGTGTCATTCCAACGTCAACCTAAAGAATACTTTTCTTTTTTTAAACACTGAAAAACAGGCAAAACTTCAGAAAATTGGACTCCACAGAAAAGCTGACAGCACCTTGTGTTACTCAGAAAAGACTCAGGCATGGTGAAAAAAGCCTTTGAGACTTTTTTGTATCAAAGATTCAAGCAGTAAGGAAGCAGTTTTGAAACGGTAGCAGCAAAGTTTGTTCTTAATTCTACAATGTGTGCATCAGACTGTGGAAAATTTCTTTACAAAGCTCCAGGCATCCACACAGGCAGCTGGAGTGGGAAAAGGATTCCCTTGCCCACAGTGTGCTTATCCACTGCCTCTAAGGAGCTTTCTTTCTGTAAATCAATATTTTTGAGTGTCCCATACAACTATGACAGGGCTCCAATACTCTTCCCATCTCACAGCACCTTAACAAGTAACAACCTCTAGAGCTTGACTTTCCCTTTTAAAGTGCATCAGCAATGTGTAATGCAACAGTCCAGCTTGTCTCTTATTCTGGTGCTGGATAGGTGATGCACAGCTTTGTGTTTCTGCCCATCAAACGAGTATTTGCAAAAGCAGAGAACAGGAAAAGATTGAGGAGACGAAAGCAGGATTCTTGAAGTTGTACTTCTGCTAGCATGTGAAGTTCAACAAGGCCAAGTGCTGAGTCTTGCACTTGGGTCATAACAGCCCCATGCAATGCTCCAGGTTTTGGGGAAAATGGCTGAAAAGCTGCCTGGCAGAAGAGGGTCTGTGGGTGTTGGTTTACAGAGGCTGATGAGGAGCCGAGCCAGAAGTGTGCTTAGGTGGCCAAGAAGGCCAACAACATCCCGGTCTGGATCTGCAAGCTTGGTCAGCAGGACTATGGAGGGGCTTGTGCCCTCCTCTACTCACCACTGGTGAGGCTACACCTCAAATATTGGGTTCACTTACAGGCCTCTTGTTCTAAGAAGGACATTGAGGTGCTAGAGTATGTCTAAAGAAGGGCGACAAAGCTGGTGAAGGGTCCAGAGCACAACTCTTATGAAGAGTGGTTGACGGAACTGGGATTGTTGAGCCCTGATAAAGAGGTTCAGGAGAGGCCATCTTGCTCTCTACAATTTCCAGAAAGGCTAGAGTGATGTGGGCTTCAGTCTCTTCCCACAAGGAACAAGCAACAGGACAAGAGTGAACAGTCTGAAGTTGCACCAGGGGAAGTTTAGGTTGGATATTAGGAACAATTTCTTCATGGAAAAGATTGTCAAGCTCTGGAACAGGTTGCCCAAGGATGCAGTGGAGTCACAATTCCTGTAGAGACTGAAATGACTTGTAGATATGGGGTTGAGAGACATAGTTTAGTGGTGACCTGGCAGTGCTGGGTTAATGGTTGAACTCAACAATCTTAAAAGTCTCTTCAGACCAAAACAATTCTATGATTCTACAACTCTATGTGCATGGCTAAGCACATAGCTTTATTTGCATCTTGCAGGTACTGCAGAGACTGCATATATTTATAATTTGGTAAGGACAATCACAGGAGTGATTTGATCAACAGGACCACAGGGATAGAAAGAATGGGTGACTTGGCCACTTCCAGTTCTGGAGGTCCCCAGCAGCATTCACTACTGCATCCATGCAGAGTGTTGCTCTAAACAGACACTTGGCCCTGCCAAGCAGCACAAGTCTTTTCTTTCAGCCTGCTACAAGCCTAGTCTTCAAATAAATCAGGCCTCGAGGAGTTAAATCATTACTATGGTAGACACAATGCACAGAGGGAACAACTCTTGTGCCCACACACAGCCCAAGGTTTGCTCTTACTCCAGTCCAGTCAGGGTGGTCACACACTTCTCCTGAACAGACCTTGGGTGTCCAGCCCAAATCCTGGGTGAGACACTGCACCCAATCATGAAACTCCACAGCATCCCAGCACTTCTCAGCACATTGCCCTCTAGCCCTCTGCCAAAGCATTTCCCTAGGGATCACTAGGGAACAGTGGAAACAAATACATGTGCTTTGGAAAGAATGCTTGGGAGGAACTGAAAGCATATCCTTATTTTGCTCCCTTTACTCAGACACCTCTCCTCATTTCCTTCTCTTGCATCTCATCCCCTACCTGTTAATGATGTCCCTACTTCAATTTTCAGCTCCTACCCCCAGCCCTCTTATTTTCCTTACCCATTATACAGCACTGTCCCTTTCTTTTCCACATCCTCATGCCAACACCGAGTTTCAGCCCGTGTTAACAATTGCTGCTGGGCACAGAGATCCTGTTACAGCAGATTACTAAAATGCTGCCTGTGCTTTACAGTCTGGAGAGTATCGTGCCACAGCTCATCCAAGCTCACCACACTGTCAGTAATCATTAAGAAAGCTTTCACTCTGCCTGAGGAA
Source organism: Eubucco bourcierii (assembly GCA_013396675.1). Classification (NCBI taxonomy): domain Eukaryota; kingdom Metazoa; phylum Chordata; class Aves; order Piciformes; family Ramphastidae; genus Eubucco; species Eubucco bourcierii. The sequence continues at coordinate 24,177 of VWZE01012568.1, read as the reverse complement.
GGACAAAACCACTTGGACTGAACTGGAGAGGAGGAATAGAAGAGAATAGTTTTAGTTGTAAAAAGATCTCATAACTGGGTAGAAATTATTCTGTCAACCTAACATGCTGGCAGCAGTTCACAGAATCACAGAACCTCAGCACAGCAGGGGTTGGAAGGGACCTCAGGAGATCATCTAATCTAATTCACCTGATAAAGCAGGGCCATCCATAGTAGGCTGCCCAAGACTGCAGTGTCCAGCCAGGTTTGGAATCACTCCAAAGAAGATGACTCCACAGCCTCTCTGGTTAGCCTGGTCCAGTGCTGCCACCCACACTGGAAAGACATTTTTTCTCATCTTCAGATAGAACCTTCTGGGTTCCAGTTTGTGCCTGTTGCCCCTTATCCCATCAATCGGCACCAGTGAAAATAGTCTGGGCCCCATTCTCTTGACTCCTTCCTTTTTGATATTATTGAGAAGCTCTGATAAGATCCCAGGGCCACTAGCCCAAGCTGGCAATCAGAAACCCCTCAGTGGCCATAAGCTTTGCAGGAGACCCCTCCCTACACCACATTCAGGTCACTCTTGCCTTTGTGCTATAGGATGTAAGTAGTTCTTTCCCTTCTGCAAAAAACACTTTGGATCTAAACCAGACCAGACTAAGCAGAGAAGCCCCATGTCAGTCAGAGCAGGGAGCTCTCCCTGGAGCCAGGATGAAGCACAGACACCTTCAAGCCCGGACCTTACCCCTCCATTTAGCAAAGCCACCCTTTGCTAAAAGAAGCCTTGAACAGGCCCTTTTATCACCAACCTCATGTGAAGTTTCACCAGCAACCACAACAGAAAGTACAGGTTTTCCGTATCCATTTCTGCTCACTGCCAACCCTAGGACACAGCAAGACCAGAATAATAATGCCCATTACAGATATTTAATGCAGTAATTAACATAATGAACCCCTGTCTCTTTCAGATAAATCATCTCAGAACAATTGAGTTAAAGGTGATCTGGCTGAAGCACACAAGAAGAATGCTAAACACCGATTACATGCACGGAACTGGGAAAGATTTCTACACAGTTCCTCCAAAAAAAAACACCTCCCAGCCCCCTTCTCCCTCGACACCCACACAAAAAGAGGACCCATGATATTTATTATCTATTATTTTGATAGCATGCAGAGGCAACAGTGCTGGAAGTTTTTTATAAAAGAGCTACTGAGCCAAACCAAGCCCTGTAGCACATGATCTGGAGGCAGAAGAGTAGTAAGGTGGCTTGCAGCAAGCAAGGAAAGAAACAAGCAGCAAGCCATTACTTCTGTATTCGTTTGCACTAGAATAAATATCCTTGATCTGCACCAGGGGAGGTTTAGATTGGATTTTAGGAAGTTTCTTACCTAAAAGTTTTCTCAGGCCATGGAATGGGCTGCCCAGGAAAGTGGTGAAATCACTGCTCCTGGAGAGATTGAGAAGCTGTGTAGATGTGGTGCTAAAGAACATGGTTTGGTGGTGGACTTGGCAGTGCTAGGCTAAGAGTTGGACTCAATGATCTTGGATGACCTTAATGAGTTTATGGCAGAGAAGTGGAACAGATCCATCTCTCTTGCAAGAATACCCAAAGCTACACGTGCAGTGTGCTCCATGCTGTGTCCTCTGCAAAAGGTACCCAAAGAGGCTATGCAGGATTGACACTTTACATATCGACACCACAAATCAATGCTCTGGGGGGAAGAAAAAAAGTGACACTAATATTCAGGGCACTAAGTGGTGGGGAAAGAGGCTATTTATTAATTCCCCTGGACATGCATTTCTCTGCTGAACTGATCATTAATGCTTTGTGGAGTAAATATGAGAACTCAGCAAGGATGTGGAGTAAAAGACCATGACAATGACCAAGCCAGTGGATGCCAGAGTGGCCCATATCTGTTCATTCTGTATAGCCTTGGTCTTTCTAACCAGATATGCAGCTCACAATACCCACAACAGCCTGGTCCAAGTCTTTACCATGGGAAAGGGGACACAGGGTGGTGAAGCTCAGACTGCCCATGTGAGAACAGGCTGATAAGGCCCCAGCACACCCACTGAAGGTTTCCTGCTTTTCAAACTGCAGAAACGGTTTAATATTTTTTTTGCCTTTTCTTAGAAATGAACCAAACGCCTCAGTACAGTGAGTGCAGATGGCATGAGAGGGAAATAAAAATAGCAAAAGAAAAAAAAAAAGAATTAAATCAGGACACAGCCTCTGCCTACACTCTGAACCTGTCTCCTTGGACATCATTCTTAATCTGGGAGGAATACTTCTAACTCCGCCACAATCCTTACTCCATTTCTCATCCAGTTCCTTGTTCCTCCCCCATAAAAGAAGCACTCCAGTAGACACATTAGGATTCCTTCCTGTACTACTTTGTGTAAAATTACACCAAAATGCCCCCATCCTCACTGCCCCAACTCTCCACTTACGTCCCTTGTTAACACAGCACCAAACTGGATGCCTTGGAGGCTAATCTCAGATGTCTCATATACCACCCAGCAGCTGAACCCAACTGCTATGTTGAAAGTTTGCTGTTCCCAATGCTGACACCAACACCAAGCCTTTGGTGTGTGCATGCAAACTCTAGGTGCTACAGAAAGAGATCCACAATATCCCTCAGAATGAGGTAGCACAACAGAAACAAGCCAAAGAACATAACAGATGCAAAATGCTAGTTGTGGTGAGTTTGGACACTTGTAGGGTACAACCATTTCTCCTCTCAGGCAGAAAGGCTTGATCACATTTAATAACCATAAATCTCACAGCTCCTCAAATAATATGCACTGTAGACACACAAAAGGTTTCTAGTCTAGGAACCTGAAATGGACAAATTTGTTCTATGCACTAAAGCTTTTCTACATTACTTCAAACCATATCAACACCTACCCAACAATTCAGAACAGGACAAGCACCAAGTGTTTCTAAGCCCTACAACAGGACACTCCAGGAAGTGTTGGAGTCACCATCCTGGAGAGACTGAAAAGCTGTGTTAATGTGGTGCTGAGGGACATGGTTTAGTATGACTTGGTAGGGTTGGGTTAGGCTCAATGATCTTAAAAATCTTTTCCATCCTAAACAATGCTATGGTATACTTCAATGAGCACTGAATTAACAAGTTGATGAAAAGAAACAGTCCAGCCAAGGTCACACCAGTACCACCTACTGGCATCCATATCAGAATGGACAAGCAACCTTGCACTGACAGCTAAGCCCTGTGTCAGTCATCACCCTGAAGTTGCTATGTTTAATATGACCAGTGAGTTTTCCTGAATCTTTTGCTACAGACTAACACAAAACCAGGTTGAAATGGTCCTTTCTGCAAGTTGAGAGTTTCCTCCACAACCAGCAGCACCAATTACCAAAATTATGAGACACTGAAAGGCAGTAATGAGGCAAATTAAGGCAAAGAAGAGCTAAATGATCTGCGCAGGGCCACAGAAGGCAGGCAGTGATGTAGAAATGAGTAATATTTAGGAGTCTTGTTTACAGCACTGTTCCTGAAGCCCTGACAGAACAACCCCAAGACCAATTCATTTGGGAGCTGCTGGGACAAAGCACTGGCATCTCAAAACATGGTATAGGGTCAGAAAGTCACCCTGCAGCCAAAATGAGTTTTCTCCCCACTCCCTCTTTGCCCACAAAGAATAGAGTTTTGCTCTTTGAGAGATTTCAGGCAAGATGCAGAGCTTGGCTGAAAACAGAAAGAAAAACAAACACAAGTCCCTCGCTCCCCAGTGCTTTGGGCTGAAACAGCCAAAGGCTGCTGAAGGGGTGGGATGCTTGCTTGAGATATGCCATATGATAGATGCTCCTCTCTGAGTGAGTAAAACTACAAACAGCAGGGGAAAAAAATGTTTCTCATGTGCTGTGGCAGCAGGAGGCATTGCCAGGGATCTCAGAGCCTGGTTTCAGGAACCCTGTTGCTGTGCACGGGACGATGAAGCTCTCCTGCTCACACAGCTGCCTTGAGAAAGCACCACAGGGAGCAGAGCAGGATAAAGCTTACAGGACCAGGTTGCCCATGACTCATGTACCCTGACACTTCCCTGGAGACAGCAGAAACTAATTAATAGGGAGTCAAGGGATAAGTCAACTGCTAGATATTTTGGATTAATTTAATTACTTCAGCCCCAAAATTACAGCAATAAGAGATTCTATTCATAGCATCCCCCTAGTAGCAATACTACCTGTACTTCAGCCTCTGTCACAGCTCATGACATCTCCAGCATCAGAGATTTCCTTGGGAGAGGTTTCTGGCAGCCTAAATGGTTTTCAGTGTTAGGATGTAATAAAAAAGAAAATTCATGAATTGGCTGCAGCAATTTGAAGGAGATTTGTGGCCATAGCAACATTACTATAATCTATGCTGCAGGGAACAAAAGCTGCTTTGATTGTAGCATTCCCTACCCTCTCCACCTCACCCACCACGCTAGACAATATCGTCCAAACACTCTCCAGCCCTCAAAATGCCAATGTGTGCTCTCTCACTCACTATTCTTAACACAGAATCTCTGAAAGCCTCTTTCTCTGAAGAGATTCAAACCCTGCCTGAATGCAAACCTGGGCAACCTGCTCTGGATGACCTTACTTTAGCAGAGGGGTTGGACTAGACACGATCTCCAAAGATCTCTTCCAATCCCCACCATTCTGTGGCTCTGTGAAGAGCAGGCTCAACGGCCTTTGAAAGCTTGTACAGTGCATCTGCCATCCAGGCAGGCTCTATCCACTCCCAATAGTCCAGTTCACACACTGGTTTAGGAAGGGACCAGTGTCCAGCTCTTCCAACTGCTCATCAAACACCAGCCATTCCACAGTGCTCCCAGCAAGACAAGCATGTGATGGTGATGAATTGGCTGAGGATGAGCCGAAAACACTAACAGTGCTGGTAACAGATCATAACTCACTCTGGGTTTATCGCTGGCACATGTCACATGGTTGCAGCCTCTGGTTTCCCTCCTATCACTCGCCACACTTCCTTACTCTTAAATTGATCTAGACTCAGATAATCTCTTGCAATGCACTCATGTCACAGAATCACAGAAGGGTGAGGGTTGGAAGTGACCTACGGGGATCTAGTCCAAACCCTCTGCTAAAATAGGGTCATCCACAGCTGGTTGCTCAGGATCATATGTGGGTTTGGGATGTCTCCAGATATGAGACTCCACAACTTCTCTTGGCAGCCTGCAGCATAGCTCCAGCACTCTCACAGGAGAGAAGTTTCTCCTTACACTCAGAGGGAACCTCCTGTGTTCCAGTTTGTGCCCACTGCCCCTTGTCCTGTTGCTGAACACAACTGAAAAGAGCACGGTCTCATTCTCTTGACCCCCTTCCTTTAGATATTGATAAGCATTGAGAAGATGCCCTTTCAGGTTGCTCTTCTCCAGGCTAAACAGCCCCAGGTCTCTCAGCAGAGATGTTCCAGTTCACCCAGCACCTTCATAACTTTTGCTGGACCCTCCAATGATTTCTTGTCTCTTGAACGCGGGAGCGCAGAACTGGACACAATACACCAGATGCGGCCTGACTAGAGCAAAGTATAAGTAGAGGAGAAGCTCCCTTAACCTGCTGGCCACACACTTCTTAATGCACCCCCTGGACACTACTGGCCTTGGCCATAAGGGCACATGGTTGGATCACAGGGAACTCGTGCACCAGCATACCCAGGTCTTCTCCACAGAGCTAAACTCCTAGTTGGTATCTTAACAGGCATCTAAGCTGCACTTAGGCCTGCAGAAACTCCTGTAATACATACCAAAACAAAATAAATCCAACTGCCAAGAGCAGAATCCAGCATGGTGCCTGCCTGTACTCTGCCTCCTACAACAAACATATCTGGAGAGTCCAGCCTGCCCATGGTGAGCTGAAGGGTATAAATGCTCTCACTACTTTTAGCTTCATAAATCAAGAGTAGCTGAGTCACACTTCCTGTCCATGGACACAACATCTGGGCCCTTTATGGTCATTCCACTTCTTTTCCCATAACACAGGGCCTGGAATGTGGCAAGGTGGAGCACCAAAGGGGAAGGAGCAAACTTTCCAAATTAGTAGCAGAGAGCAGAGGGTTGCAGTAACTCTACAGCTGGGATAGCTCAGCAGCAGCGATTACAATCTGCCCACTTGATTTGGCTCTGCAGTTTCTATTAGAAACACAGTAGGAGGAAATTTTTGTACAGTAGTTAAAGCAAGAGCTGGGGTGTCGGGTGACTGGGCTTTTATCCCCAGCTGCATCTCAGACCTTCTGTGCAACCTCAGGGACTTTGCTTCATCTGCTCCAGTTCCCTCGCTCGCAACATTCCTCTGCAACTCACAAGGGATCTCATGAGTTACAAATAGCAACAGAGACTGAAAGTGTAAGCAAGAGCAACTTCCTGTTCAGCACGATGTTAAGCATCTCACAAATTTGTTTATAACAAGACCAAAAGATTTAACTGTACAAAGTTGATCAATCTGCTTTGATCTCATTTTTAAAGGAATAAAAACACACAGCCATGCTGAGCCATGCCATAGTCCCACACTAGCAGGAAGCTTGTTTGAGGACATGCATCCCGATGGTCTCCTCAGACAATCCTAGTATGTGATGGTTTGGGAGTTCCCTGCCCCCCATACTTTGTAGAATCATAGAATGGTAAGGTTGGAAGGGACCTCAAGGATCACCTAGTTCCAACCACCTGCCATAGGTAGGGACACCTCCCACTAGTACAGCTCACTCAAGGCCTCATCCAATCTGGCCTTGAACACCTCCAGGGAGGGAGCATCCACGACCTCCCTGGGCAACCTGTTCCAGTGCCTCACCACCCTCACTGGAAAGAACTTCCTCCTGACACCCAGTCTAAATCTCCCCTCTGCCAGTTTAAACCCATTGCCCCTTGTCCTGTCATTGCAGGACCTTGTAAATAATCCTTCCCTAGCCTTCCTGTAGGCCCCCTTCAGATACTGGAAGGTTACTATCAGGTCCCCTCGAAGCCTTCTCTTCTCCAGGCTGAAGAGCCCCAACTCCCTCAGCCTGTCCTCATAGGAGAGCTGCTCCAGCCCTCTGATCATCTTTGTGGCCCTCCTCTGGACCCGCTCCAACACTTCCATGTCCTTCCTGTGCTGAGGGTTCCAGAACTGCACACAGTACT
>VWZE01012568.1:0-14834 GCA_013396675.1 Eubucco bourcierii | reverse complement strand
TGAAGCTCTATTTACAGCTCAGCACAATGTACAAGCAGAGATATACACTATAGACAGGAATGGTTACAGAAATATACAAGTTAAAGGTAATACAGAAACACAACTCCCCTCCCAGAAATCAGAGACCCCAGGAGGGGCTCCCAATCACCCTTCCACCTTCTCCCCACTCCTATACCTTACCCCAAGGTTTGCCTTACGTTCAAGCTGAGCTTGGAGGATCGGCCAGGGAGGTAAGAAGGAAAGTGGTTAGTGAGGATTAATGGGCAAAGAGGAGCCAGAAGTCAGACCGCCCAAGATGCTGTGCCCCCAGAGAGAGACAGACTGCATTATCTAATGTTTTGGTTTCTTCCCCTAAACATCTCAGCAAGCCTATGAGTGAAGTAGACATCACCATGTTTTCCTTTCCACAGTCTATAGTGTAATTTTCTCTATTAAAATATTCCAATTAGCCTCAAACTAGCACATAGCAGATATGGAAAATGAAGCACATTTTGCTGGTCTGCCTTAATTTTTTTTCATAGCTCTGACACTGAAATAAAACCTGAGCATGGGCACAAGACATCTTAGGAACATGAGAGACCTCTTAGTGGAGTCCCTTGACTTTTAATCAGTCCTAAACATCAAGCTTTTAAAAAAAAAAAAAAAAAAAAAAGAGAGAACCTTCAGCACAAATTAAACACAATGAAAGAATAAAAGAAAGGAGAAAAGTGGTACTTATTTCTTATAATCATATAGGCCAGAAAAGATCTCTAAGATCATCAAGTCCAGTCACAAACTCAAAACTGGCGAGTCCACCACGAAACCACATTCTTCAGCATCACATCTACACACCTTTATCAATCCCTCTAGGGATGGGGACTCCACCATTTCATTGGGCAGACTCTTACAGGGCTTGACAACCCTTTCCATGACAAAATTGTTTCTCCTGTCCAATGCAAACCTTCCTTGGCACAATCTGAGGCCATTTCCTTGTTCTGTTGCTTGTTCCTGAGGAAAAAAGACTCCCACCTTACTCCAACCTGTTTCAAGGAGTTGCAGAAAGCATGGAGGTCTCCCCTGAGCCTCCTTTTCTCCAGGTTGAACAACCCTAGCTCTCTCAGGCACTCCTCACAAGACTTGTGCTCTAGACCCTTCGCCGTTTTTGCTGCCCTTCTCCAGACACACTTTAGCACCTCAATGTTCTTCTTGGAGTGGGGGGTTCAAAACTGAACCCAGGATTCTAGGTGTGGTGTCACCAGTATAGAGTGCTCTAGTCCTGTGTGCCACACTACTGTTGATCAAAGCCAAGATGCTGCTGGTCTTCTTTGGTGGCCATTTCTTTGACCACCATGGCAGACACTGACTCATCTTCAGCCAGCTGTTGACCAACATCCCCAATTTTTTTCCTGCTAGGGGCAGTTTCCTGCCACTCTTCCCCAAGCCTGCAGTGTTGCAGGAGGTTATTGTGACCCAAGAGCAGCACTTGGCCCTAAGCCTTGTTGAATCAAATACACAAGTGTTATTCTGACATTTTACTCACACAGCTCTTAAAGTTGAGGTTTCTTCAGAACTGAATTTATTCTAGTACCTGGGATCTTTTGATTGTTTTCATCTGCTTGGAGGCAGAGTAGAGATAGTTCTTTGTGAAATGCTCTGAATTTCTCAAAAAGGGGGCCAAAACTAATTAAAAGTACACCTTCTAGCTCAAAACTCTTACACCACATTGACTGGGAACTGTCGAGAATGTATTAAATTCTCAGAATACCTGCAACATAAGAAAAGTAATGTGGGGCAAAGCCTTGAGGCAAAAATAGGGAACTCTTAACAGCATCTTCTCCCATCTCTTTTTGCATGTCCATACCCATAGCAGAGTGAAGCAATTAGCTCATCAACACGTTTAGGCTAACAGCATTCACTGTTCAGACCTTAGAAGAAAGGCAGTGTCACAGCAACACTGCCCACATTTAAATCATCCTGTGCCAGTTTGAAGGCAAAGTATGCAACTTAGAAGATGAAGCTGAGTGGCCAGAAAACAGACTAAGGCTCGCTTTCAAAGTGTCACAAGCACCGCTCAGTAATGCCGACCTACTTATCCCTACAAGAGGGCCACACAAACAGCTGACACCCTCATTTTCTGGGCTGCTGCTGAACACAGCTCCAACAGCTCTGAAATCACTCTGGAAATTAGGCTAGGAAGAATATAGGGCGGGTAGGACTTCTGAGACTGCTCCAGCTTGCACCAAAATCACTGCTATTTTCACCACTGCATTCTGAAAGGGCAGAATCAGAGCAAGGCTGTGTATAGGAAATTCCACTTTGCACCTTTGCCTTTCCACAGCATCTTTCGTCCAATATCTCCCAAATGTTAAAACCTCTCTGCACTTTCTGAGATGAAAGGGTAGGCAGACTTCATTTTTTCAGGATGAAAGCTTTTGAGGCTGCAGGAATGTTTCAGAAATGATCATTCACCCTTGCCAATCCAAACAAAAACCCACATGCAAGTACATGGGAACGCTAAAAAGAAACAGCCTGTACAGCAACAGCAGCTCTCAGACCTCCAGCCCCAGCAGACCAGGCAACCTGCTGCTCCTCCAGCCAGAGCCATTCCTCGAGCAATACATGGAGGCACAATAAAATTGAGGGAAACAGTGAGTGCAAGAACCTAAGTGCACCCATTTGACAACTCAGAAGCATACTGTATACAGGCAGGGTACTAGGATGAAACGAAATCACTGCAAAGCCTGACACACCCTTCATGGCACCCTGTAAGGTCTGAAATTAGAGCTTTAGAATCAAATTTTCACTTGAGGTTTTATTTTCATACAATCATAGGTTGGAAGGGACCTTTAAAGATCATCTAGGTAAACCCCCCCAGAGCGAGCAGAGACATCAACTAGATCAGGTTGGTCAGAGCCCCATCTGACCTGACCTGGAATGGTCCCAGGGATGGGGCATCTACCATCTCTCTGGGCAACCTGAGCCAGTGTCTGACCACCCTCAGCATAAACAATTTTTCCTTTCCTCTAGTCTGAATCTCCCCTCATTTAGTTTAAAACCATAGTCTCTTGTCTGATCATAACAAGCCCTGCTAAAAACATTGTCCCCATCTTTCTTTCTTCTAAGCCACAGTAAATACTGAAATGCTTCAAGGAGGTCTTTCCACAGCCTTCTCTTCTGCAGCCTGAACAACTTCAACTCTCTTAGTCTGTATTCACTGAAGAGGTGCCCATCTTGGACTTGCCTGGCTAATCATATCACAACCCTCTTCCCAGGACTTCCTATAAAGACATCCCACTGCGCAGCTCTGTTTATAGGCATAAAACTGGGAGCCCAGCAGGATTCTCTTGTTTTATATGCAACTTCAAAAAACTCTTGAAGTATAAGTTTCCTGAACACCAGCCACGACTTCTGAATCAACACTTGCATAGCAGATTCCTCCTCTATCCCAGCTGATGGTGTGATGTCTCTTCACTTGCCAAACACCTGCTTGTCAGAAAAGAAGCTTGGCACTTTAGAGCATGAAACAGACTTTGCAAACATATGAACTAACCATGCAAATGAACCATTTGTTCAGGCTTCATGCACAGCAGCCTCATTCCTGGCAGATTTGCCACTCAGACCAGCAGCAAGTCAGCCTAGGTGGCTCATGGGGAACACTCTGAGAGGCACAGAGGCCCAAAAGCTTCAGTCGGTCACACAGGTCTGGATTCTTCTAAATCCTGCCCCCACAGTGAGTGGTTCTGATTCATCTCAGGACCAAAGGCAACAAGAGTACTACAGATCTGTGCACACATCTGAACAAACACTCAAGAGTTTACAGAGCCTCCCCTCTCCCCCAGTCTCCTGAAGACCTGTCAATTTCATGACACTTGGCATCTAATTACTTCAATGTGCCACGAAGATGAGCAATGACAGGCAGCTGCATGCCATTAACGAAAGCATCACTGTCTTCACTTAAAATGCCTCCATGTTGTGTGCCACAGGGACACACACCACACACCACACTCTGTACGACACAGACTTCTCCAAAGCCTCCAAGATTATCTGCTAAATCGAAGAGAAACATAACCTGGGAACTTTTACATGACAGAAACATTTGGGCAGAGGTCATCACATTAACTATGGGAGAAATTGGATCGTTGTACACTCAAATGTAAACCTTAGCTTTGTTCAAACTGGGGACAACAAACATGAATGCAGATTTCAGCCACACAAAGAAACCATGATTCCCAGTAAGTTTAACCCTCATGGTTTGATTTCCATACAAACGGGTTTTTTTCCTGCAAAGTTGAACATATCCAGAGACAACCAAGCAGAGGTCATAGAATGGTAAGGTTGGAAGGGACCTCAAACATCATCCAGTTCCAACACCCCGACCTAAGCAGGGACACCTGCAACTAGCACAGGTCGCTCAAGGTCTCATCCAACTTGGCCTTGAACATCTCCAGGGAGGGAGCAGACACAATCTCCCTGGGCAACCTTTTTCAGTGTCTCACCACCCTCACTGGAAAGAACTTCCTCCTGACACCCAGTCTAAATCTTCCCTCTGCCAGTTTAAACCCATTGCCCCTTGTCCTGACATTGCAAGACCTTGTCAATAGTCCCTCCCCAGCCTTCCTGTAGGTCCCTTTCAGATACTGGAAGGCTACTCTAAGGTCTCCTGGAAGCCTTCTTTTCTCAAGGTTGAAGAGCCCCAATTCTCCCAGCCTGTCCTCATAGCAAAGTTGCTTCAGCCCTCTGAGCATCTTCGTGGCCTTCTCTGGACTTGCTCCAACAGTTCCATGTCCTTCCTGTGCTGAGGGTTCCAGAACTGCACACAGGACTCCAGGTGGGGTCTGACAAGAGCAGAGTAAAGTGGCAGAATCACCTCCCTTGCCCTGCTGGCCACGCTGCTCTTGATGCAGCCCAGCACTCAGTTGCTGCCTGGGCTACACTCACACTGCAGGCTCATGTTGAGCTTTTCAACAACCCAGACCCCAAGGTCCTTTTCCTCAGGGCTGCTCTCCAGCCATTTGTCACCCAGCCTGGATTTGTTGTTGGGATTGCACCAACCCAGGTGCAGCATCTCACACTTGGTCTTGTTGAATTTCGTGACACTGGCCTCGGCCCACCTCTCCAGCCTGTCCAGGTCCCTCTGGATGGATCCCTGTCCTCTAGCAAGTCGACTGTGTCACACAGCTTGGTGTCATCTGCAAATTTGCTGAGGCTGTACTTGATTCCTCTGTCCATGTCACTGACAAAGATGTTAAACAGCACTGGTCCCAGCACTGACCCCTGAGGGATGCCACTTGTCACTGGTCTCCATTGCATGGGTCTCTCTGCATGGGACCAGCCAGTCAGTTCCTTATCCAGTTAATCACTGGTGACTCTGGTTTCATTTAGACATCCTCTCCACTGTGCCCATTTCTGATAAGCACCCAGGTTGTTGTAAAGAACTATCACAACACTGAAAGTCTCATATTTCCTTTTGTTTTTATTTAGCTTCTAGAAGGAGGTGCTTCCAGACTGCAGAATCACAGAACTTTAGAGCTTAGAAAGGACCTCCAGAGATTGAGTCCAACCCCGCTGCCAAGGAAGGATAGTCCACACAGGAATACAGGTTTTGAAAGCCTCCAGAGAAGGAGACTCCACAACCTCTCTGGTAAGCCTCTCCCAGTGCTCTGTCACCCTCACTGTAAAGAAGTTTTTCCTCACGTTGAAGTAAAACCTTCTATGTTCCAGTTTGCAGTCATTGCTCCTTGTCTTACTGCTGCTGATGACCAAAAAGAGATTGGCTTCATCCACCTGACACCCACTCCTCAAATATTTGTACACATCGATCAGATCTCCTCTCAGTCTTCTCTTCTCCAGACTAAACAGCCCCAGGGCTCTCAGTCTCTCTTCATAGGGCAGATGCTCAAGTCCCCAAATCATCCTCACAGCTCTCTGATGGACTCTTTCCAGCAGGTCCCTGTCTGTCTTGAACTGGGGAGCCTGAAACTGAATACAGTATTTCAGGTGTGGTCTCACCAGGGCAGTGTAGAGGGGGAGAATAACCTCCCTAGACCTGTTGGATGCATTCTTCCTGATGCATTCCAGGATGCCATTGGGTCTCTTGGTCACAAGAGCACACCACTGGCCCATGCAGAAATTATTGGCCACCAGGCCTACAAGGTCTTTCTCCATGGAGTTGCTTTCCAGCAGGGTAGCCCTCAACCTGTACTGTGAAGCACTGAAGAGAATAAAAATGTTGAGTTGTTTTCACTGTTCAAGTCCAGAGAGTGTAATATCCTTGAAATCATGGATCCACAAAATGATGTGGCTTGGAGACCTTTGGAGTTAATCTAGTTCAATCCCCCTGCAGTAAGTATGAACATCTTCAACTAGAGCAGGTTGCTCAGAGCCCTGTAAGACCAGACTTGGAATACTTCCCAGGGGTGTAGCATCTACGACCTCTCTGGGAAGCCAGGGTCAGCATCTGCCACTCTAAGCATAAACAATTTCTTCCTTCTCCCCTCTTCTAGTTTAAAACTAGATGATCCCCAGAGGTCACTTCCAAATTCCACCATTCTGTGGTTAAGAGCATGTGGGATTCATTTTCCAAGTAATTTAATGGATTCAAACCATATCCATATAATTTGAGAACTACAGAGTCTTGTACCTCTCTCTTTTAAGGCCAATTTCAGCGCTGTCCCAGCAATTGTGCTCAGGGAGTTAAGTCCCTCAGATGGTGCACCCACGGTTTTCTATAAGCACTGCTTCTCCAGAACTGCACACCTAGCCCTGGGCTGCGGCCACCTCATTACCACAACTTCTGGTTGAAACCTTCTAGTGAAACACATCTGGATTCCCCATGTGTGACGGTTTGGGAGTTCCCCGCCCCCCACACTATGTAAAATGACCCAGACTAGAACTCAGCTGGTTGGAAGTTAAGGACTGAAGCTCTATTTACAACTCAGCACAATATACAAGCAGAGATATACACTATGGACAGGAATAGTTACAGAAATATACAAGTTAAAGGGAATACAGAAACACAACTCCCCTCCCAGAAATCAGAGACCCCAGGAGGGGTTCCCAACCACCCTTCCACCTTCTCCCCACCCCTATACCTTACCCCAAGGTTTGCCTTACGTGCAAGGTGAGCTTGGAGGATCGGCCAGGGGGGTGAGAAGAAAAGCAGTCAGTGAGATTAATTGGCAGAGAGAAGTCAGAAGCTGCTAGACCGCCCGAGACGCTGTGCCCCAGGGACTCACTGTGTTATCTATGTTTTGTGTTCTTTTCTTAAACATCTCAGCAAGCCTATGAGTGAAGGAGACATCACCACGTTTTCCTTTTCACAGCCTATAATATAATTTTCTCTAGTAAAATATTCCAATTAGCCTCAAACCAGCACACTTGAGTGATACCTGTGGTGCTATTAAGCAGGCTAAGCGAATCAAGGCCTTATGGTATGGTTAGCGATGGTCCAAGCACATTTCATTTCACATTAAGGAGTGGGCACAGGGGCAGTGGAGGGAATTCGGCATGACGATGACAATATCTAGTGGGTGGTGTCCCTGCCTATGGCAGGGGGTTGCAACTAGATGATCCTTGAGGTCCCTTCCAACCTTACCATTCTATGATTCTGTGATAATGTATGTGGGTAAAGACCAATCAGAGAAACATGGTGTGTTGTGACAGGCAGTAACAGCAAAACATACAGTTCTAAGGCTGCAAACAGGACCACAGAACACCTTTCTAACAGAGCAAGATAAAGCGGTACTTTTCAAGGACTCAACACAGGGGCCATGCCCACAGCAGTGACTTAAACCACACCAGAGCAGACCCAGACCCCAGCATCAAGAAATGGCACAGGCAAGGGACTGTCCCTCAGCAACAGAGTGGACCAAGCTGCCCCAGTTTGGAGCCTGGAAGCTTAACAGTGTCATCATGTCTAGGCTGTGTCAGGTGGGTTGAAACCAGGAAGGGATCAGGAATGCCACTGGCTGAGTGACAGTCCTAACCAGTGACACAGCAGTTCTCAGACCTGCACCCTGGCAGTCAAAAGGAGTGCTTGGGGACAGATGCAGAAGACACAACTGGCAGATAAGTATCTTGGGGAGGGGTAGATATTGGATGTGTGTCTTTCCAATACACATGAGCATTTTGAGCACCTGCTCACTTGAATCCCCCTAAGAGAGAATATGAAGCTGTTCCACATGCTTTCTCAGGCAACAGCTGCTCTCTATGGGATAAGATAGGACTGCAATTACTGTCTGTCACACAGCCACCTGCATGCTCTGATCCTATCACAAAGAGAAGAAAGAGCATTCCCTGAAGAGGGCCCTGCCAACAGGCCACCATCGATGACTAAAACACACTTTATAAAACAAAAAACTTGAGGAAATCTCTTTCTTCCAGCAGTTCTGGAGACACTTAAAGGTTTCTCTACCCTGCATATTGCAGCACCATCATGAGATACCTCAGCTTCAAGGGAACAACTGCTCCTGGTTCTGAGAGTTCTGGGCTTCTAGTCAATAATTCCTGTCCTCTGTAGATGTGCTACTGAGGAACATGATTTAGTGGTGACCTAGCACTGCTGGGTGCATGATTAGACTTGATCTTAAAGGTCTCTTCCAACCCAAACAATTCTATGATTCTATATAAGCATTTATAGAAAGGAATTTAAATTAACAGACACCTGCTAACCTGCAGGAGTTCAGAGCAGTGCATTTGTTCTTCTCCAAGGATGAGATGGAAAATGAACAAGACTTTTAAAGTCAATTTATATTAAAAAAAAAAAAAGGAGAACAGCTCAAGATGAGGCAAATGGCCTCAATTACCTTGCTTCCAAGTACCTGCAAAATCACCAACCCTTCCCCTTCACTCAAATACCTTAGTGCTTGTTGCTCTTCTCCATGTATTGATTTTACAAGGAAAACCAGCACCAGAGCATTTGCCAGGAAAGATGAATTATGTGTGTAGATTCAAGAGGTTTAAAGCAGACTTGCCTTGAAATCTGAGAATCAATTTGTAAGTAAGGTTATTCAGCTTTTACTGCTTCCACAAGGGAAAAAGCATTTTCCATGGGGAAATGCATCCATGAGCTGCCCAAGCTTTTGTTTAAGATGATTTTTCATTTTTGGAGCATCTTTAAAACCTTGGTATTTCACAGAAACATTCATGCTTTTATTGTAGATGTCAGAAAAAGTATAAACAGAATTTGCAGATACCTGGAAGTGAGGAGGAAGCTTTCCTTATCTCTTGCCCTGGAGAAAAAAAAATTCACTTGCTTTAAATATTGCCCTGCTAGACTCAAGGCATCTGCAAAGAAAGACAGATTTCACTTGATGATGTGGTGGATTTGCTGTGCCCAAGGAAAGCTGCACACATGTGAACATGTGGCAAGTGAAACAAACCAACCAGTGCCCTGCCAGGGTGTCCACATCAAAGGCACAGAAATGGGGCATGAACAAAAGCAAGTGAAACCCCTTCACCAACAGCAAGAATTGCTGAGCACTAACCCAGCTCTGACTTCACTACAGGGCCGCAGCACAGCGAAAATTACTCTATTTTAACTAAAAGGGTATTAATCCAAGCCAATTAGTTCAACCATACTAAACCTCTATTTGCAGAAGTGACCTTCTTTCTAATTAGCTTAGCTTAACTCTGGAAGTAAATTAAGACAAACCTTCAGGCAAATTTCTAAGCAATAACTAAATTTCATAAACTTCAAACAACTCAAGAACCTGAGAAGCTGAATTCAGATCAGTTTGCCTGTATATCCACATACAGATGAGCCAGAAACCTTACAGCAATTTTTCCAGCAGTCTCTGCCCAACTTTCTACTCCCAGACTGAAGTGTGATACTGCTCTTTTAGTTGATAATCATCTTTCCACCTCCCAGATGGCTGTATTTCCATGGAGCTGTGAATGTAGAACTGTCTAGGGCTTAGAGATCTGGGAATGAAAAGTATTATATGATGCTTAAGGCTATTAAACTTGAGTGCTGTAGCCCAGAAGTCAGCGGTTAGGAGAAAAGTTGAAATACAAAGCTTTTTGTAAAAGAGCTCAGCAGTGGTTTTGTTAAAAATAAATAAATATGGGAGAGTAGGGAATTTTAAAATATTATGAAATAATAAATTTGTTTCCCAAATTCATTTTACTGTGTTGACTCTTAAGTGAAAAAGAATGTTTACAGCATATGAATGGAATCAATCACAGCGGTTTAGGGAAAGCACAATACAGCAGTGAGACGAAACGACTCACCCAGCTTCAGAAACACCAGTCTGCTAGGAAAAGGAAACAGGTCACTGGGGCAGCCAGACAGAAGAGAGCTCATAGAATAGCTTGCTTTGGAAGACCAGGTTGGATGGGTCCTTGAGCAACCAGGTCGTGAGTACTTCGAGGATTGAAGCCTCCACAGCTTCTCCGAGTAATCTGTTCCAGTGCCTCACTACCCTGATGATCTGGACCAGGGGAATGAGTCCAGCATTGGTGAGTCTGCAGATGACACCAAGTTAGAAGCAGGTGTGGATCTGCTGGAGGGTAGGAGGGCTCTGCAGAGGGACCTGCACAAGTTGGATGGGTGGGCAGAAGCCAATGGGATGAGATTAGATTCTGGGTTGATTACAGATTGGATGAGATTAGAGTCTGGGTTGATAAAAAGCTCAACATGAGCCTGCAGTGTGCACATGCAGCCCAGACAGCCAACCGAGCCCTAGGCTGCATCAAGAGAAGCGTGGCCAGCAGGGCAAGGGAGGTGATTCTGCCACTTTACTCTGCTCTTGTCAGACCCCACCTGGAGTGCTGTGTGCAGTTCTGGAACTCTCAGCACAGGAAGGACATGGAACTGCTGGAGCGGGTCCAGAGGAGGGACACAAAGATGATCAGAGGGCTGGGGCAGCTCTCCTATGAGGACAGGCTACAGGAGTTGGGGTTCTTCAGCCTGGAGAAGAGAAGGCTTCCAGGAGACCTTAGAGTAGCCTTCCAGTATCTGAAGGGGGCCTACAGGAAGGCTGGGGAAGGANCTAGTGGGAGGTGTCCCTGCCTATGGCAGTGGGTTGGAACTAGATGATCCTTGAGGTCCCTTCCAACCTTACCATTCTATGATTCTATGATAAACAAGGCTAAGTGCAGGGTTCTGCACTTTGACCACAACAACCCCAAGCAGTGCTACAGGCTGGGGACAGAGTAGCTGGAGAGCAGACAGGTAGAAAGGGACCTGGGGGTACTGGTAGATAGCAGCTGAACATGAGCTAGCAGTGTGCCCAGGTGGATCAGAAACAGTGTGGCCAGCAGGACAAGGGAGGTTATTCTGCTCCTGTACTCAGCACTGTTCAGGCCACACCTTGAGTACTGTGTCCAGTTCTGGGCCCCTCAATTCAAGAGAGAAGTTGAGCTACTGGAATGTGTCCAGAGAAGGGCAACGAAGCTGGTGAAGGGCCTGGAGCACAGCCCTGTGAGAAAAGGTTGAAGGAGCTGGGGGTGTGGAACCTGGAAAAGAGGAGGCTCAGAGGAGACCTCATTGCTGTCTACAACTACCTGAAAGGAGGCTGTAGTCAGGTGAGGGTCAGTCTCTTCTCCCAAGCAACCAGCAAAAGAACAAAGAGACACAGTCTCAAGTTGTGCCAGGGGAAGTCTAGGCTGGATATTAGGAGGAAGTTCTTCATAGAGAGAGTGATTGGCATTGGAATGGGCTACTCAGGGAGGTGGTGGAGTTGCCATCCCTGGAGGTGTTGAAGAAAAGCCCGGATGGGGCACTTAGTGCCATGGTCTGGTTGATTGGCTAGGGCTGGGTGATAGGTTAGACTGGATGATCTTGGAGGTCTCTTCCAACATGGTTGATTCTATGATTCCAAGCTGAACAACCCCAACTCTCTCAGCCTTCAGAGAAGTGCTTCAGCCCTCTGACCATCTTTGTTGCCCTCCTCTGGACACATTTCAGTAGTTTCATGTCCTTAAAGGTCACACAGGAGTGGATTTCTACCTAAATTTTAAAGCAAGCGATGACTAAAAACCAGCTGAAGTGGCTCATCCAAAAGGACAGGTCTACAATGACACAAACCAGACAAGACAGGGAGATGTGAAAATATTCCTCTTTCTCAAGTGTTGTAATTAAGGCATATGTAAGTAAACAAATCATAAGAAACTTGCTTGTTGATCTCTTCTGCTCCAAGAACAGCATAGTCTCAGAGCTAGGAATATCTGAAAAGCAGCTGAGAGAGGAACACATGATGATGGTTCTCTGTATTTGAAGAGAGAAGAATCGTCTGACAATGATACACAAGGCTCTGCTTGAAATGACAGAATTACAATTTCAGAGATGCAATTCTGATCTCTCTTCATATGCTGAAGCTCTACTGGAACATCAAAAACTCCCCTAAGAGCAGGAGCTCCATTTTTTAGCTATAAAACCACACAAGATGATACACAGTGCAGAAGCAATTTTGTTCATGGTCCAGGGAAATAGCTTGAGAGTCTCTCTGGCTGACGATCTCACACAACTTGTCCATAGCCACAAAGATGATAACACTGCAGAACTGTATGCAATGAGAGTTCAGGGTTACAGAAAAAAAACCAACTTTGCACATGCACTTTGTGTAACTTACTTCATTTCCTCTTCAAAGACTTTCCTCAAAGCCACTTGCCCTTTGTCCCCCCACTTAGGGATGCTAGTCATGGACAAGTTACCACAAGAGATGCTTGTATTGCCACAAATGTGGCACACAGCTGTCAGATGGGAAAGGGGGTTAGGAAGCGGGAATAAAATAACCCTTCCAAAACAGACAGCAAACCAGAACTATTCCCAAACACCAGGTGCCATTTCCTGACTTTTCTCAAGACAACACCAAGAGCTCTTTAACAAAAAAGGTAATGAAAAGTGTCCCCTGGCTGAGGATCTCTTTCTGTATACCACTTCTACAAAGGACATGCAACCCAGGGGCAGTAGAGCAAATGTGCTACCATAAGCTCAAATCTCAGCAGTAACATAAAATCAGAGAATACCAGGGGTTGGAACAAACCTCTAGAGATCATCTAGTCCAATCCCTCTGATAAAACAAGATCACAGAATCATAGAATGGTAAGGTTGGAAGGGACCTCAAGGATCATCCAGTTCCAATCCCCTGCCATAGGCAGGGACATCTCCCACTAGTACAGGACATTCAAGGTCTCATCCAACCTGGTCTTGAACACCTCCAGGGAGGAAGCAGCCACAACCTTCCTGGGCAACCTGTTCCAGTGTCTCACCACCCTCACTGGAAAGAACTTCCTCCTAACATCCAGTCTAAATCTCCCCTCTGCCAGTTTAAACCCATTGCCCCTTGTCCTGTTATTGCAAGACCTTGTAAATAGTCCCTCCCCAGCCTTCCTGTAGGCCCCCTTCAGATACTGGAAGGCTACTATCGGGTCTCCTGGAAGCTTTCTCTTCTCCAGGCTGAAGAGCCCCAACTCTCTCAGCCTGTCCTCAATAGCAGAGCTGCTGCAGCCCTCTGATCATCTTCATGGTCCTCCTCTGGACCCACTCCAACACTTCCATGTCCTTCCTGTGCTGAGGGCTCCAGAACTGCACACAGTAGTCCAGGTGGGGTCTGACGAGAGCAGAGTAAAGGGGCAGAATCACCTCCCTTGCCCTGCTGCCCACGCTTCTCTTGATGCAGCCCAGCACTCAGTTGGCTGTCTGGGCTGCATGTGCACAGTGCAGATCACACAACAATACTTTTTGAAAGTCTCCAGATAAAGACACTCCAAAATCTCTCTGGGCAGCCTGATCCAGTGCTCTGGCACCCTCACAGCAAAAAAGTTTCTCCTCATGTTGAGGTGGAACTCCATAAAAATCATTACTAGGAATGCTTAGACGAGCTCATCTTTTGTTTTAATCAAATTCATTGGTTAAGTCATCACTCACTTGAAGCTCTTCCATAACCACTTAAGGCATCAAAGTACAGGGAGGCAGTGGTAGATCACATCTCAGCTGCTGCTGTCCTCACCCAACAAGTATTAACAGAAGCCACTAGGGAGTGAAGTGCACACACCATGCTAAGATTTATTATTTTGAAAACTATCAATGACACACTTGGCAGAATTGAGAATTCTCTTCTGGGAAGAAGAAACTTGCTGTGTTTTATGTGGGAGTCAAACATCTCTACTCCTATAATGAAGTTCACAACTGACAAACATGGACACAAATCTTCATGAAGTCACACAACTCCCCCCTACCCTCAGTGGGAACTAGGGATATTAATTTCAATTTGGAGCATCAAATCCTTCAAGCCAGAAGCACCAGGCAGAGAATAACTACATCTTACCGTATACTCTGATGTATGACTTGGAATTTAAAGAGGGGAAAAACAAGTGATCACACTGCATTTTCTTCTTCTGACTCTGAAACCCTTGCCAATAATAAAAGATTTGTCACTAAGAAGGAGCTCACTTTCCAATAGAGATGCACGCAGCGGGACAGATTCCAGCTCATTCTCCCACAGCATCACTTCAGCTGAAGGGCAAACAGGAGCCAGAGCTTAAGTGCTAAAGTAAACAGATCTAGCTTTAACACACAGGTTGATGAAAGAGGCCACACATAGCTACCCTTGAAGTCATTTCTTCGTAGCTTTCATTCCCAGAGGTAATTAGGAACTTAAACATTCAAAGATGTCAAATGATACTTTGCATTTTCCTCAAATAAAAAAAAATCTTAACATTTGCAAGTAAAAATTAATGAATTCTCACAACAGTAATAGCCACAGCTACCTAAGTAACAGATTTGTTTGGGTTCTTGAGGTACCCAGTTTACCCAAAACGTATTTTCTCACATTTATATTTCCTTTGTATGATGTCCATGTTCAGCCTACCCATGACTCCTTCATAGTAGGAGTCTGCTACAGGCCTCCCGA
>VWZE01012564.1:183539-201161 GCA_013396675.1 Eubucco bourcierii | reverse complement strand
GTGTGGGGGGTGGGGGAACTCCCAAACCTTTACAGGGACCTGCAGTCAACAACTGGGCACTCTCCACAACTCTGTGGGTGAGCTCTCAGGTACCCCAGAGACAACAAGCCTCTGCAGACAGCACAGCAGCATCTTTCAACCTTGACCCCTACCACCTCCTGCCCGTCTCACCACCCAGGGGCAGTACTCTCCTTCCCCTCATGGTGGGGACTTGTGCCATGAACCTGCGCTGCAGAGTCTGAAGGCTGTAGGCAGTGGCTGAGACCTGAACTGGTACTTCTCCCACTCTGCTATCTCCACACTATCCAGCTGTGCTAGCCTGACACCTGTTGCACGCTTCTGCGATTTTCTGAGGCTAGTACCATTAACTAATACCTTAAAATTTGTATTATATGAGATCTTATTAATCCGTTCTGTGAAACCAATGTTACATTTCCCCACTCTTTTCAACAGAAACCATGTGCATCCCTTTAAACTTGATGAAAACTGTAACCAGGTGTCTTGACAGGACATGTTAGATACAACTTATTTATCCTCTCCAGGTCTCCTCAAATACACATAAGGTTTACAGATAATATTTTCTGTTGGCCTAAAGCATCTTTATTTAAAAAGAAGTGACTCTCATGTGGCTCTTTGGTGGCGTCATGTCAAGCTGAAATGTGTGCAGAACAGATTAGGAGTACTTTCTAATTCAGTTTGTAAAAATTTAAGTGCATATATTATGCATGGCAATAGGAGATCAGACTCAGTGGCGTGACTTCAGAAATAATTGAAAACAGAACTTGTTCCTGGTACTTTGTAAATAGTAGCAATAACTCTTCATGTCTTATGCTATTTGAGCTTTTAATATTCTGCTGTGCTGTGGCCAGGACTGAGAAATAAAATCCTTTCAAGTCTTTCACTGTGAGTTTGACAGAACACTGGAACAGGCTCCCCAGGGCAGTTGTGGAGTCTCTCTCCACAGGCTGTTCCAAACCAGCCTGGTTGCATTCCTATGTGATCTGCTCTAGGTGGTCCTGCTCTGGCAGGGAGTTTGGACTGGGTGATGTTTTGAGGTACCTTCCAGCCCCTAACATTCTGTGATTCTATGATCCTGGGAAATAGCTTGTAAATTAGTAGAGAGCTTTACGAAGTAAATCAGAGATAAAGAGGAATAATTAACTTTTTCAGAAGTCACTTTCAGGATAATTTAAGTCTCACTTTTGAGCTTTCAAATTAATCAGAGCTACCTCCGCTGTGTCATGTTTGAGAACTCCACAAGTAAAGCCAAACCATCAGGTTGTGGTAGTTTGAGGGGTCCCAGGTCCCCCTTAAACAAAACCATAGGGACAGAGACCCATCCCAGAGTGATGGACCTGCTCATACCAGGATATCGTAATATTGTTATTCTATTCCATCTCCGGTATCGCAGCTTAAAATGTAGTGCTTGCTGCCTTCCTTGCTTCCACGTCTGCTCTCTCGGACCAGCCTGTGTTCCTCTTATTTCATGGTTTATGGGGGAGCTGACAAGCAGGGAGCTGGACCACTGAGCCCTTGTAGGCCCAGCTTGGGGGGTGGGGGGCCAGTTTTGGCCTACCTTAGAGGCCGACTGAGGGTGGAAGGGTTGGAGGATTCTAGAAACCCAGTTTGGGCCTAGCGGATTTTATACTTATTCTACCTGATTGACTTCTATGTATGTGCTCTTATAAATAGAAATTCTCTCTGAATTTCCAATCACTGTACAGTGTCCTCGTTCTTACTCCTGAAAAAGGGTAAGAGTCCATTCTGTTCTCTGGAACTGGATGAGCTCGTGGCCCAAGCTGGAACAATGGTGATGGTGTAGCTACTGGTGATGTCAGTCTTAGGCTGGCATGTACAGTCTCATACTCCCAAAATCTGGTTTTCTTTCTGCTCTTTCTCCCTGCCCCAAATCCAACAGGCTTTTATAATAGCTGTAGACTTAAATATTTGCCCCACTCGATAAATGTGTTCCTAATATCAGTAATCAAGTGTGTTCACAGCTGAAAGAGTCCTGGCTGTAGCAATTGCAAAGCAGAGCAATCAGAGCCATGTCGTGGATTTACAAAATACCACACATCTGCAAATAAACCACAATCAGGCCTTTAAAACAGCTCTTTTAATCTATTTTAATGCACAAATTACAGTTGTTGTCACATCTTGTTATTATTACCTTGTGGAAGATTGAAATGTTTCACTCTCTGATACAAAGTTCCTAATAATTTACCTGCCTGAGACAAAAAGAAATTAAGTAGAATGCTGTTTTTTTTCTGGAGCTGCTTGATATTCCCTCAGTGGTATTTAATATTCTCTGCTACAGACATATATTTTGAAAAATTCTGTGTATTTCTGGAGTGAACTATATGGTGTATACTTCATCTAAATCTCTCATGGCACCAGAAAACAGTGAGCAACTCGATGGAGGTGACAGACAGTACAGGTTCTTGTCATATAGCACGGATCAACAGGACAGCAATGATATATTCTGTAGGGTGAGTAAAGGCCATGCTATGTGGAAAATGAGATACTAGATGCAGTCCTGCTAAGGTGTCATGACAAAAAAATGGCAGAAAATTCTGACTGGTAGTAGTGGTCTAGTGTAACTCTCTGGAGGACAGAGCAGCCCACATGGTGAACAAGGTGCTATGCTAGCAAAATGGGTTTTTATAATCATAGAATCATAGAATGGTAAGGTTGGAAGGGACCTCAAGGATCATCTAGTTCCAACCCCCTGCCATAGGCAGGGACACCTCCCACTAGTACAGGTTACTCAAGGCCTCATCCAATCTGGCCTTGAACACATCCAGGGAGGGAGCATCCACAACCTCCCTGGGCAACCTGTTCCAGTGTCTCACCACCCGCACTGGAAAGAACTTCCTCCTAACATCAAGTCTAAATCTCCCCTCTGCCAGTTTAAACCCATTGCCCCGTGTCCTGTCATTGCAGGACCTTGTAAATAATCCTTCCCCAGCCTTCCTGTAGGCCCCCTTCAGATACTGGAAGGCTACTATCAGGTCCCCTCGAAGCCTTCTCTTCTCCAGGCTGAAGAGCCCCAACTCTCTCAGCCTGTCCTCATAAGAGAGCTGCTCCAGCCCTCTGATCATCTTTGTGGCCCTCCTCTGGACCCGCTCCAACACTTCCATGTCCTTCCTGTGCTGAGGGTTCCAGAACTGCACACAGTANCCAGACTCCAAGGTCCTTTTCCTCAGGGCTGCTCTCCAGCCATTCACCACCCAGCCTGTATTTGTGCTTGGGATTGTGCCTACCCAGGTGCAGGACCTTACACTTGGCCTTATTGAATTTCATGAGGTTGGCCTGGGCCCACCTCTGCAACCTGTCCAGGTCCCTCTGGATGGCATCCCTGCCCTCTAGCAAGTCAACTGTGCCACACAGCTTGGTGTCATCTGCAAACTTGCTGAGGGTGCACTCGATTCCTCTGTCCATGTCACTGACAAGGATGTTTTAAAACAAAACTAATACTAATCCCTTGGTTGTTTCAGTCCTCCAATCTGTCAAATGAACAAGAAAGGGAAAAAAAACCAAAAACCAAACCATAATGTGGAGCTGAAGCTCAGCCATCAGGGGGTCAACTTTCACATACTTTAAAAGCCAGATCTTTCTACCTACACCAGCTGTGAGCAGTCTGCCTAGGATTATCGTAACAAAAAGGTCTTGAAGGAAACTGCCTGAGCATCTCTTCCATGTACCCATATATTTGAATGAAAATGCTTCATAAATGACCTGTTACCTTGGATGCCTCCAGCAGCTGCAGGCAGGACATGGTCTTGTAATGATGTATAGAGGGCTTTGCATCCACAGCTAAAAAATTCCATTCAAGGACAAAGAGTGGAAGGAAAACTACTGGAGTGCTGGGAACAGCACAAAATACTATTTTTTTTTTTCCTAGGCAACTATTTCGTAGATGTATAGATTCATAGAATGGCTTGGGTTGGAAGGGACCTTAAAGATTACAGTGCTCCCTCCCCTGCCCATGGTTGGAGACAGCTTCTGCTAAACTGGACTGCTCAAGGCCTCATCCAAGCTGGCCCTAAACACCTCAAGAGAGAGGGCATCCATGAACTTGCTGGGCAACCTGTTCCAGTGTCTCACAATGCTCACTGTAAAGAATTTCCACCTAATAACTAGTCTATTTCTAGAAAGTATCTGAATATAAGTTGCACTGTCCAAAATTAATAGACTCCTCAACCACTGTGGTTTATTAACATTCTTGGCAATTCCCCAGAAGTTGAAGTAAGTTTGGTGAATTGCATCATACTTAATAACTGGAGAGAATACCTCCTAAGCGTTTTTATTGTCATTTTAATGTCTGAACCTGAGATTATTATGGCTGCAAAGTGAATTACAATGATGTGCTAAATGGGAGTAATCTCAGTTATTTTATTAAGCACTTTGTGAATGAAATAGAGATTACTGGTACTCTATTTTCTTTGAATGTGCTCCTCATGACTCTGCAGAATGTGTGCAGCTCCTCAAAGAAAAAGGATACAAAGCATGTGGTTATAGCCTGGGATGACAGAGTGCATTTTTAAACTCATAGTGGTAATACAGATGTTACAGCAGTGTCTGCCAAAACACTGAGAAAATCTTCCTATAACATTATTGTATGTTATTTCTCATGTTAAAGTGGTCTGATCAGTAGCTGTAGTGAATAAGTTACCAAAGAACAGCAGTCCTGCTCTGCCATCTTTATTCCCTATCCACATACTCTTTTCTTGCATGTCCACATAGCCCTTCCTATGACTCTAAAAGGAAAGACCATTTCCTTTGAGGTGAAGTTTGATACTTTCCTTAAGTTCATGTGATTTTACTTATGTACATTTTTCTCTGTAATTAACTGTAGGATAGTTACTTTTAGTATTTATTTTTTTTTTAACATACAGAAATGTTAATATCTAGATGTGGGGAAGAACAGTTTTTCTTTTTGAAATCCAGTTGTGACTTTACAGTTTTATTTTTCACACAGTGCAAAGAAGCCATGTTCCAGGGAATATGTAGTCCTATGGTTCTACAGGGTCTGTTACCTTAATTATTTATTAACTAAATCACAGGTTCTTTTGGGGGAGAATACATGTTTTGAACAGTTACTTACTGAGTTTGGGCCGCAAGGCACATCTGTAAATTCTTGGTTTAGAAAGCAGAACAGTTGCAGCAACAGATATTGAACTGAAAACAGGATGTGGAGAATCACAATTTCATCTGCCATGGAACAGAAAATAGATTTGATGGCAGCTTTGCTCCATAGTTCTCCATGTAGTACAGTGCATTTTGTGGCAACCTGAAAATGAAAGTGTCCTAGCTCATCTCCAATGCTTATTGATTCCCTTTAATGTAGTAACTTGGTAAAGCTCAACAGTGGAGACATCTCTGGCAGATAGGTACTTAGAATTCAGCACAAAATCTGTTATGCACTGAATTCTCAAATGTGGTGGTTAGTACTTCATCCTTTTGTTGATGTTGTTCTTTCTCAGTGGCATTTGAACACTGCTTTCTGTTTTCTCCTCCATTTTGAAACTTGTTTGTTACTGCAGTGATGAACACACATTTTGCATTAGAGGCAAGAGTAGTACAGGCTGATACCAGGATAATTAACATAGCACAAGGGATAATATACAGGGTTTTTTTCAGTCACCTTTGAATCTGTGAGAAGCTAGATTTCTTCCATTGCTTTTTGCAGATTCATAAGAATCATTCAGTCAGTTATTATTGTATGTAAAATTGAAGCGGAAACCACAGGATCAATACCTTGGAAGCAAAAGGCATTTAAGGATCACTGAGGCTGGAAGATCCTAAAGAGATTGAAAAGACACTTCTACATATTCATGAGGCTTTACAGAAATTAATACCAGAGTGATAAAAAGTATATTTGAGTGTAGAATGCCCACATTCATTAATCTCTTTTCAGAAAACCACAAGGCAGCACATCAGCTTATCAGCTTTTTGGGAACACAGTTAAAGCAGAAGATGTTCTGTCTCCAGGGCCATCCATGTCCACCCATTGGTGGCCGCAAGACAGATGCTGTTCATGTAGGATTCATCAGACAATTATTTTTAGAGCTCTGTTAAGTCCATGATAGGTGGGAAAAATTGATAGGGCTTTGTGTGTCTGGGGTTTTGTTTGTGGTTTATCTTTTCTTCTCTCTCTCTCTCTCTCTCTGAGGGATGTATGTTCTATTTTCTGATTTTAAAAACTTCCACCTAAACTACTGCTACTATGAAGAGTTTAACTTTGCCATAGACCTTTGGACCTTATCGGAGATTCCAGGATGGAAAGGGTTAAAAAGAATAATTAAGAAAAAAAAAAATAGGAGCAATTCCCAGCAAACTGCTGAAATTTATTAGAGTTCTTGTTATAACAAGACCATTGGCTGCTTGCTTTGGGTGCCATGGAAACAGTCATTGCTGCAAACAGGAAAGGCTGCTTTCAACTCATTCCTATTTCAGAAAAAGAAAAAAAAAAACAACAACAAAAAACACAGGCCTTTGTGGGATGACTTGTTTAAAGGACTTTGCCCCTGTCTTTTAGCAGTGCATGTGGTATTGCCATAGCAGAGAGGCTGAGGTGTCGCAGAATGATCAGTGTCCACAAGAGCTGGAATGCTAGCAATACTCTCTAAGGGGATTTCTGAGCTTTTGTGCTCTTAATTTATGAGAAAGTGAAGTATCAAGTAGTACGGGCTATTTTTAAATTAAGTGCTAATCTCACCAGAAAAAGCTCCCTTTGTTGAAGAATGTCATCAAATTCTGGATATCTGGTTTCAATGCCTCATTTGTCAAGAGAGCTACACCAAGGCTGCTCAGCTTAGCTTTTCACCCACCCCAGCTCCTGCAAGCTGCAGGTACCACAATTAGCCTGCGGTTCACAAGGCATGTTGTTCTTGGTAGCAAGTGACCCACGTCACACAGAGCTTTACTCCATCAAGCTTTCACTCTTCCTCTGTGGCCACTCCTCCGTGGCTGCTTACAGCATGTGCAAAGAGGGGTGGTTAAAATCTAATTGAAAGTGATACTGTAAATACTGACAGACACCTCTCAAGTGTTTTCATTCTCATGACAGGAAAATGCAATAGTGATACAGTGGCAGTATTATTGCTAATCATAAACAAACATGCAAATATGAAATCAAACACATTTAGAGAGGGATTTGGTACCACTTACATGCTTCTCTACAAGTAGCAGACATTGATGTGTTGTCTCCCCATTCACACTGTATGAACAAGCTGAACAGGTTAATTAATCTTGTGGTATGATTGGTCCTATTACATGTCCTGTTTCACAATGCTGGCACATACAAAACCATACATATTAGTGGTAGGGAATAATGCAGATGTGATTAGTGTTTCATACATCCTTCACCTTCTCCATTAAAATTTTCAGCTGTAAGGGATTTTGTTAAATGATTTGGCTGTTTATGCAGCCCAGCTAGTACAGAATTAAAGAAAAGGGAGATTCCTTTTCTGTAATTCTACCTTGGTACATTCTACAAGATGCAGCCTGCGCTGCAGTTTACTCTTCCTGGATCTACATATCTTGGGACAAAATTCCTAATAGTTTTCCATAGAACATGAGGGGGAGACAGAAGAATGTTTCAATGGGCGCTGGATCATTGTAACAATGGCAAGATGTAACAATCCCGAGCACGGTGCACCAGAAGGTCTGAATGAAAGTTGCTTGCACTATTATTGTTGTTACTTCTTAATTTAAAAATATCTAAAAAGCACTGAGAAACTTCCAGAAAGTGAACTCTTCTGAGTCCCACTTGTTTGTGCTCTGGCTGATTTCTTGAGTGGTGTAACCAGGAAGATGTCTCACCCTAAGGGGGAAAGGATAGGAAAACACTGACACAACCATGAACTCTTGCATTTGTTCCTGTACTCAGATATCACTCATTTTATGTCTTTTGATGTGTTGTAGTGCTATCCCGATCTCCCTTTTCTTACTAAAACATCATAACAATTAATTGCTCACTCCAAAAATAATTCACAGGAATCAACACACTGGTTTTATGAAGTATGGTAGATTCGTTGTGCAGTGGCAGTGTTCAGAGAGCATTTGTTGGAATTGTTGTCATAGAGATCCTATGATTGCTGCAATAAATGCATAAGAACCCATGAAACAATTTAAGCTTTATGCCTCAAATATAATAGCTGGGTTTTAAGTTTTCTTTGATGAGTAGGAGGCAAGGACTTCCCCTCAAAACTGAAAGGATTAAATTGGAGAGATTAATGTGAGATTTTTGCCAGACCTTATATCATAACAGTCACCTTAAAACTTTGTGGAGTTGATGAAGATCACCTATTTATAGAAAATGTATAAAAAAATCCAGATTTCCCACCAAATTGCATATGTTGGTTGTTCTTCATGTTATTCAGTAGCACAGCAATTTGTTTTGCTTAAGATGATATTTTCCCAATTTCTTTACATTCAACTTATTGTTTCTGTGCCTTGTAAAGACGAAGCTAAGGAGACAGCCTGGAACAAAACATCCTTGAGCTCCATGCTTTATCCATTTAATTCTATTTTCTATGATTTCGAGATATATTGGAAAATAATTTAAATAAATTAGCACATAGGGCTGTATTACAAACCCTGAAGAAAACCTAAATAAGATTGGCAGGTAGTAGAAACAATATTCTAAAAACTATTTATATGTCTGTCAAGATTCACAATGGAGAGTCTTCAGCTGATTAACAGCTTTATATCCCAGTGGAAATCAGTTGCACAAAAACCTTGAAAGCAAATCATTGGGGGTGATGTGTAAAATCTTATCTTATTTAGAATCTGGGGAAAGTTTCTGGAGCACCATAGTATTTATTTACTAATAACTGCAAAGACTGGTTGCTTAATTACATATCCATCAGCTACACACATAGTGCAGATGGGCAGACAAATACAGATTGGTTATTGTCGGCCTTAGCTAGAAGGTAACATAGTCCAACATGAGATTTGTTTGACCCATGATAGCAATCCTTAGACCAATTACCACAACGAAGTCTGCCCCAGCATGTCTGAATAAGTATGAAGTAACCCCTTCGTAGATGCAGTGCTGCTGGTGGGAATCAAAGATGTTGAGCAGTGTGTGCAAAGTGGTCCTTTCCTGCTTAGCAGACCACTGAGGAAATGAATCACAAGTCGTTTCTGTAACTTGTAGGGCTCTCTGCTGTCTGACACAAACAGTTTGCATCCATGTAGGATTGCAAGTGCCAATTCAGGTAATAAATGAGGGGAGGATCATAGATCCAGGAATGCTTTTTTCTTGTAAACATGTGACTGCCAAACCCAGTGAGCTAAATCATGCATATCTGAGTGAGAAGAGAGTGTGGTGAAAGACAGGGTACCTCTGGAAACTAATTTGTTCAAATCTCTTGGACGGTTGCTGTTGCTGTGATGTGAACATCATATAATGCAGCTGTAGCCACACAGATCTTGACTACAGATTCCCCGATGTTGGAAAGGAGCAACATCTTCACCTGGGTGTAAATTCAGTTTCCTTTACTACAATATGTGAACAAAAAATAAAGAAACTCCTGGGTTTGTTGTTAGGTGTATTTTGTTGTAAGGAGTTTGAGGGAATAATTTCCTTTGGTCTTTCTTATTTCTGTCTTTTCACTAGCAGGAATTGAGATCATGTTAATAGATGGCAAGGAGGGAGGAGCACTGGGCCTATTTCCACAGAGAATAAGAATTCCCTTGTAAAGGTGTGGCAGAGAGAATTACTTTTCTCCTCTTTTCTTAGGGTTGCAAGTAGATATACCAGAATGACAGCAATAAGGGGAAATGATGCAGGGTATTCCTGCTGTATGGTACAATGCTATCATCCAAGAGATGCAGCTGAGCTCTGCTTTTGGGGATTTAAGCTACCATGTAAAGTGTTTGCTGGATCTGTTTCAATTCTACTGTGGTCTCCAAAACAGAGTAGAAGAAATACTAACTTTATCACATGCACTCAATACAAACCCTTGAAGGAAATGCAGAAGCACCTACAGCTTGTCCCTTGCCCAAGTGATGCAGAGTAAAGGTTTCTGGGTTAGCAGTTACCCCATATTGACACATTCCTTGTAAAATGCTGTTCAACTGCAGAATGCTTTGGAGGATAGGCCAAATGACATGGTAAAAGCATAAAGTGGCATATCTGCACACACCTGAACAGGAAGTTAAACACACCAGATGAAAACTTTTTAAAAACAAGAAGTTTATGAATAGTTGCACTTTTTTGACTCTTTTTCTTCTTTCTTTTTGGCTTTTCTTGTTTTGGAAATGATGGGTTTATCTTAGTATGAAGGTTCTCTGGATATTTGAAATCTTGGCACTTTTATGACTTTCTGGAACTTCATTAGATTGTTTAATTCTGTTCCTTCGAACCCAAGTGTGCAGTTGCACAAAGGAGCAAAATACTTGCCTTCCTCATATGAAATATTTTTCATGTAACCTGCATCACAGAATGTGAACCTTCTCATAATCTCGTTAAAGTTTGACATGTCTTCTACAGCTAGCATGTCATCACCTCCTGTGAAAAATTTAACTGCATTAAGTGACTTGGTGACCCTGTTGAATCACTTCATTATGTCTTTCAGTTGAAATTTACAGCATCTTTGTTACATATTGAGGTATACCAAGACCATTCAGTTAAGTGCAATTTGTCAAAACAAGCATCATTAGCAAGTTTTTGGTTGTTTGTTTTGTTGTTTTTTTTTTAAATCCCTATCATGGGTATTGTTCTTATTTCCTTCCTTAAGATTTGGTCAATTCCTAAGAAAAATATCTGAAAGAAAAATTCCATTCCTTCAAAACTCTTAAAGCTTGGTGTATACGTTAATAAATTCCTGAAATAGTTCCATTTCATCTGATGTTTGCTTTAAGATACATGGACAAGAAAAGGAGACTTTGGATCCAATCACGACCCTGGGCTGCCCAGGGAGGTGGTGGAGTCACCGTCCCTGGAGGTGTTCAAGGCGCGTTTGGACGTGGCACTTGGTGCCATGGTCTAGTCTTGAGGTCTGTGGTAATGGGTTGGACTTGATAATCTTTGAGGTCTCTTCCAAACCTGGTGATACTGTGATACTGTGGCTTTGCTTGAAAGTACACCTGACTAGCAGGTTGTTAGCCAGTGCTTCTATCCTGTTCATCTCCTCTGATGCTGAGCTCCTATGCAGCAAAGATTGCAATGAGCAGAGGCTGGCAAAGGAGTGAAATGAAGACTGATTATGCAGTTCACATGTTGGGGCAGCAACTGGGATGAAAGGATTTGGATTTTATTCTACATTCCCAAAATGATTTTGACTTTTCTTCTTTGCTGACTGGTTAATACAAAATATATAACTAGGCTCTGCTTCTGATAACTATTTACAATTAAAATAACAATTAAAGGGAGAATTAATTTTTTTTTAAAGGCATGAGAAACCTCTAACATGTTAGTGTTCTTCACTGTTGGGAGGCAATTAACCAAAGTGAACAGGAGCTGTGGGAAACCAACTAGCCCTCTCTGCATGACAATCATTGTCACACATTGGAGATACTATTCCTTTCTTCAACCGGGGTGTTTCATTTATTTCAATTAGTGGACTCCTATGAGCTAAGAAATTATATGCTTGTTCCTTTGGTTTTACATTTCTGCTATATTTGTAGTTTCCGATACTTGTGTCATCATTCTTACCACACAATGTATCTCCTAGGATAAAGGAGGTCATTCCCCGCCAGCTTACACAAATAGTAATGTATCATCTATCTAGGACAGTGTGAAGTATTCAGCCATATCTGTCTGTCTGACTGCTGCTTGTCTTGCCATCTGTCTTGTTCCCATGTGTAACATCAAATTAACAACTCTTGTAATTAATAATGCTGTGGGGTCTCTTCTGTTGTCTATCATTGGTTTCAGTAGGGATAAATCAACACATTGAACACCAGTGAAACTGTAGCATTTGGTGATGAAGAACATAAAAAATACACTTGAAGTTTTTAAATATTCATAAAATAGAAGGCAGGAACCATCATTTTTAATAGGAGATTTTATTTTACTGCCTCTTTGTAAAGTACTAACAGAGCATTCTGTAGCTGGGTGCTCCCCCACATACAGGAGACAGTTAAGCAATCAGCTCATGGTGGCTTAGTTTGCAGGTTTTGACAGTGGTGTTTGGCCTTTTGAAATTCCTGATTTGGAATGTATTTATCTATATAAAATTGCAGATAAAAGGTTTGCTCCAATAGAGCGAAACATGTGGTCATGTAAACCATAGAGCATGATTTATGCAACAAACACTTTGGATTATCATAAACAGAAGTATTTCTAGTATAGAAATCAGATTCATTCCTGCTTTCTTCCAAAATAATTCATTCTCATGATTAAACAGATCTTTACTTTTAGGTCTCAAAAATGGGAAGAGAAGGCAGAGCCATATAGACACCAAAATTCATGTCTTGAATAGAAAACCCTCACAGGAGGAGGAGATACTCTAAGAGATGTGTCCTGGAATTAGTAAATAAATATACCCTTGTTAGAAAGAGGCAGATCTCTGTTTCTTCTGAAAAATTTTGACATTCACTCGTGTAGTTAAGCTTTCCACAATACTGCAGGTTGAGAACAAATTTTTAGTCTTCAAAAAGATGAAAGTATTTTACTAATTTAATTCCTATACTACTTATATTTTCATGAAAGAACAGGTTTCCCCCTGTAGGGAAGTATTCTTTTCAGTTTGTGTGATTTGGTTTTTTTTTTTTTTACACAGAAAAAGGATTTTCTCCTGCTGGGAGCTGTTTTATAGAAGAAAAATTACCTTTTCCTATCAACTTTTCCAAGTCTTTTGCAAAAGATGAATTAAATCTGAATCAATCTCAATTACTAGGGGACTGTATTTCATTTTAACTAATTACATTTCATTACAACTTTGTAGATTAAACATAGGAAATGGCAATATAAATTCAGACCTCACCGACAGTTATACCTGCAGCTACAGGTTTGTGAAATAAAATTGTCCTTAGAGAAAAAGAGGAAAATATTTTTCCTTTCTTGTCTCTATGCTTCTCTGAATGCAAAATTTTGACAGGGCAAGAGTCAACAGACGTAAATTGATTTTCAGGGAATTCCAAATAAGGGATTGTTGGAGTTTATCTTCTTTTGTTTTATTGGTTTTACTTTGGAGATGGTAAAACACTGGAACAGGTTGCCCAGGCATGTTTTAGAGTTTCTCTTCTTTGGAAACATTCAGATGCAACCCTGAGCAACCTGCTCTAATTGACTGTATGCTGAGTGGCAATTGCATTATATGTTGCATTCCTACCTCAGCTTTTACATGTATCTATGAAAATATCACCAGGAAGAAGGCACAAGATTGTAAACATGCAAACTATGTGTTTACCACATGTAGCATCTACATCCTGGCCTGATTAGCTACAAATGATGCAAAAGGAGGGAATAAGTTGAGAAAATGTTCCCAAAATTACCATATACTTTCAGCCCTGATGGAGTTGTGTGCAATTTAAATGTCACCAAAAATGATGTGTAGACTACACTCAGTATGAGAGATGCCTGTTTCTATGAGCTTACACACCTAAAAGCAAATAATACTATCCATTCATTTCTTAAATGTGATTTGAAAGAATTGTATTGCACTCCTCAGAAGTTACAATAAAGTGCAGAAAAGATATGTAATCCAAAAAGGAGATGTCTGGGACATAATGTGACATTAATTTTTCAAATTTCGTGCCTGAATGTTCTGATTTTATTTCATCCTCCTCTGTCATGTCTTAATGTTTGAGATCATTTTAATCTTGTCTACAGGTTACTGATGTTTCCCCTCTCGTTCTTTTGCTTCAATGTATTAGACATGTTCCTTCTCCCCCTACCTTTTCTGTGCCCTGTTGAAGACTCTGACTGCAGCCTGAGAGAAACAGATTATGCAAACTTCCCTCTAAGCAAATCGATCATAAGCAAGCAGAGTGCTGGTAGAGGCAAATCGTAGGTCCAGCCTATTGCAATGGGCAGCTAACTGTGTTGGTGTGAGCTTTAACCTGAGCTAAACTGGAGGCTGAATTCTGCAGCACTTGGAGTGAAGCCCGATGCCATACTGTGCTGTGAGTTCTGTGTGGCATGGCCAACAGGGACTCCTTGCAGAAACTTCTTGTTGAGTCTTCTTCAACAATTTTTCTTGGAGGAAGATGAAGATAGCCTGGCCTGGGACTTTCTTCTTATGGCACTTTTACTAGCAGGCAGAAGGAACATGCTGGAGGCATTCAAGCGTTCTCCTTTTATTAATAGCTGTCACTCCTATTTTGTTCATTACCAGAATGATGAGCCCTGTTAAAGCACTCTTTAACGTGTAACTCTTTAACGAAAATATTCCTTGCACAAAAATAGCTCCAGCAGAAAAGATTGTTTAAGCTGTATTATCAGTGGTTTAAATATGGCATTAGCTCACCCTTCTCAGTGTGCAAAGGCTGAGCAGAGCTGGAATTACAGCAGACGGGAGATGCATTTTTAGCTTTGGAGTTCATTTAGACAGTAACAGCTTAATGTGTGTTTGTACTGAGTCTCACATTTGGCTGATAAGAGTGCGAGTACTCAAAATGCCCACTGATATTCTGTGTACAGTGTGTAAATTTTGGGGGTGCATGCAAAGGTGCAGGTGGGCAAAGTCATTAATTCAGCTCAGCTGTTCAAACCATTGTTTTCTTCATGTCTTTCCAAACTTTCTTGTCTACTGTGTTGCTATAAACCTAGAGAAAGAGAAAATTCATAGTTCAGGGAAAATTTCAATTGTTATGTATTCTGGTGGGTTACCTGACCCAGAAATACTTCAATAGCTAGCAGTGATTTATGTCTTTTTAAAAGACAAATGACCTTATGTTTTGTTTAAGTCACATATGAAAGAAAGAAGAAAAGTAAAATAGAAAGAGAAAGCAGCACTTTTTGCTGATGATGCGTTTGATGGATGGCTCTCTGAGGATCTAACTGAACTCGTTGTTTTACCTTCCAAATGAAGATAAATCATTGGTAAAAGGTTTGTGGAGTACATGTCCAAAATCAATTATGCTCACATGGAGAACTATTAATCTATTTCTTCCTGTTTGGTATACCCAGACTCTTATGGGCAGCTTTTTATTATTCCAGGCACAGGTTATCTTTTTTACATAGTAGTACAGTTCCTGGTGATTTGCATCAAAATTAGTTCCCTCTTGTAGGTGAGGAATCCTTCTGCCCCTTCCCTATGTTCAACCCAATTATGTAAACTCAGTTTCATACCATTTCTTCCAGGAAAAGCTCCAAAAGCCTACAGCAGTAATATGGCGATATGAATATCAAGCCTTTTCTGCAATGATTTGGTGATCGTTGTCACCTTCCCTTGTTGGTACACAGCAACCTGATGAAAGATTCCTGTATGAAAAAGTAAAAAGCAGCTCATATATATAAGGCTGTACAATTGAAAAAAAAAAATGGTGTGGAAAAATGGTATTCGGGGAACTCTTTCTCTCTATTGAATTATTTTCAGTGAAATCAAGTGGAGTTCAGAGCCAGACTGTGTTAGATACTCTCTCTCCATTCCCAGGGAAAATAGTCCATTCATGGTCAATGCCTAATCAAAGAAGGTGAGGGAAGCAGAGCAAACATTAAAAGGGGAAATCACAGTTGAAAATCAAGTCCATACCTTCTAAGTTGTTATCCGTTTTAAAATTATGAGGCTACATTATGTTTCTAAACCTGAAACATTTTCATAATGAGCAGCTAACTCCACTCCACCTCTTTTCCTCTAATATTTCATCATTTTACAGTGTAAAAGGTTGTCCACAAATTATGAGTAAGTCAATCAAACATAGGTAAAGCATTCTGAATTAATAACAGATCACAAGAAAGGTAAAAGTTAATTTTCATTATGTTAGTGAATTACTGGTGTTAGAATAACCAACTAGTTCTGTCTCCAAAGTGAAATATTGGCAGTTAATATGTAGAAAAGTTTCCGTGAGACTCCAACACAGAAAAGAAACATATGCTGGTTGGACTCAATGATCTTTTCCAACATAAAAGATTCTATGAAATAGATAATGTACTGAAAGCTGTATTGTTTGGGCTAAAGACATTACCATCATTTGATGCAGTGAACACTTGATAACCTAAAAACCAGTCAGATTCTTCTTGTGGCTGTACTCAAAATTTCAAGGAGGGGTGTACTAAAGCCTCTGAATGTAATTTATGGGAGAATTCCCTGGAGGAACCAGACATTATTACTTTTACTCTCAACTTTCTGTATTTTTCTCCAGAATTGATTTTCCAGCGTATATCTGGAAGAACAACTCTTTAGAGGCTTGTGCTGGTTTGAGGCTAATTAGAATATTTTAATAGACAAAATTACACTATAGGCTGTGAAAGGAAAACATCATGATGTCTACTTCACTCATACGCTTGCTGGAGAATTGTTTGGGAACACTAACCAAAACAATTGATAAGTCAGTCTCTCTCGGTCGCTTGCTGGAACAGGAGCTGCTGGTGGGATCTAGCAGCTTCTGGGCTCTGGCTCCTCTGCTGATTAATCCTCACTAACCACTTTTCTTCTAACCCCCCTGGCTGATTCTCCTAGTTTACCTTGCATGTAAGGCAAACCTTGGGGTAAGGTACAGGGGTAGGGAGAAGGTGGAAGGGTGGTTGGGAGCCCCTCCTGGGGTCTCTGATTTCTGGGAGGGGAGTTGTGTTGCTGTATTACCTTTTACTTGTATATTTCTGTAAATATTCTGTATATATACTGTAAATATCTGCTGTACATTGTGCAAAGCTGTAAATATAGTTTCATCATTTAACTTCCAGCCGACTGAGTGCTAGTCTGGGTCATTTTACAAAGTGTGGGGGGGTGGGTAACTCCCAAACCTTCACAAGGCTGAATCGGCAGTCTATAAAGACAGTGGCTATGTTAAACATCCCCTAAGGACCAAGAGAAATAGCCTTAATTTTGAAAGGTTCACAGCTTCACAGATGGTCTTTTACCCAAACCTTCACAGGAATCCTGCTGATGTGCATCATGTAGCTGCATTCCTAAAACAAGGGACCACCACAGATCCATCTGATCTATTGAAGGGAACTAGAATTCTCATTCATAGAATCAACCAGGTTGGAAGAGACCTCCAAGATTATCCAGTCCAAGCTATTACCCAGCCCTAGCCAATCAACCAGACCATGGCACTGAGTGCCTCATCCAGTCTTTTCCTGAACACCTCCAAGGACAGACACTCCTCCACCTTCCTGGGCAGTCCATTCCAATGGCAAATCACTCTCTCTGTGAAGAACTTCCTCCTAATATCCAGCCTATACCTCCCCTGGCACAACTTGAGACTGTCCTCTTGTTCTGTTGCTGGTTGCCTAGGAGAAGAGACCAGCCCCTACCTGGCTACAACTTTCTTTGTGGTAGTTGTAGACAGCAATGAGGTCACCCCTGAGCTTCTTCTTTTCCAGACTAAACAACCCCAGCTCCCTCATCCTCTCCTCATAGGGCTGTGCTCCAGGCCCCTCACCAGATTTGTCACCTTTCTCTGGACACGTTCCAGTAGCTCAACATCTCTCTTGAATTGAGGGGCCCAAAGCTGGACACAGTACTGAAGGTGTGGCCTGACCAGTGCTGAGTACAGGGG
>VWZE01012564.1:114517-182578 GCA_013396675.1 Eubucco bourcierii | reverse complement strand
CATTGTGCAAAGCTGTAAATATAGTTTCATCATTTAACTTCCAGCCGACTGAGTGCTAGTCTGGGTCATTTTACAAAGTGTGGGGGGGTGGGTAACTCCCAAACCTTCACAAGGCTGAATCGGCAGTCTATAAAGACAGTGGCTATGTTAAACATCCCCTAAGGACCAAGAGAAATAGCCTTAATTTTGAAAGGTTCACAGCTTCACAGATGGTCTTTTACCCAAACCTTCACAGGAATCCTGCTGATGTGCATCATGTAGCTGCATTCCTAAAACAAGGGACCACCACAGATCCATCTGATCTATTGAAGGGAACTAGAATTCTCATTCATAGAATCAACCAGGTTGGAAGAGACCTCCAAGATTATCCAGTCCAAGCTATTACCCAGCCCTAGCCAATCAACCAGACCATGGCACTGAGTGCCTCATCCAGTCTTTTCCTGAACACCTCCAAGGACAGACACTCCTCCACCTTCCTGGGCAGTCCATTCCAATGGCAAATCACTCTCTCTGTGAAGAACTTCCTCCTAATATCCAGCCTATACCTCCCCTGGCACAACTTGAGACTGTCCTCTTGTTCTGTTGCTGGTTGCCTAGGAGAAGAGACCAGCCCCTACCTGGCTACAACTTTCTTTGTGGTAGTTGTAGACAGCAATGAGGTCACCCCTGAGCTTCTTCTTTTCCAGACTAAACAACCCCAGCTCCCTCATCCTCTCCTCATAGGGCTGTGCTCCAGGCCCCTCACCAGATTTGTCACCTTTCTCTGGACACGTTCCAGTAGCTCAACATCTCTCTTGAATTGAGGGGCCCAAAGCTGGACACAGTACTGAAGGTGTGGCCTGACCAGTGCTGAGTACAGGGGAAGAATAACCTCCCTTGTCCTACTGGCCACACTGTTCCTGATACAGGCCAGGGTGCCATTGGCTCTCCTGGCCACCTGGGCACACTGCTGGCTCATGTTCAGCTACTGTCTACCAGTACGTCCAGGTCCCTTTCTGCCTGGTTGCTCTCCAGCCACTCTGTCCCCAGCCTGCAGCACTGCTTGGGGTCGTCATGGCCAAAGTGTAGAACCCTGCACTTGGCCTTGCTAAACCATTGGCCTCTGCCCATGCATCCAGGTTGCCCAGGTCCCTCTGCAGAGGCCTCCTACCTTTCAACAGATCAGCACCTGCTCCTAACTTGGTGTCATCTGCAGACTTACTGATGATAGTCCCTCACCAATTATTTCAGCCCCAAGCTTGAGCTCAGAGTTTCCTGTCAATAAAACTTGATAAAAAAATTCAATACTTTGAGTCTTTAAGAACAGGGCATCAGTTTCATGGATGTGAATTTCATTGACTTTCTAAGCAGAATTGAACTTTACTCAGTAATTCATCCAAAGCAAGTAGCCAGTGCATAAATCCTTAGTTCAATGGTAATGCCCATGCATACAAAGTCAAACTGGACAAAATCTATGATCCTGCAAGTATTTGGGCTGAGTTTCCAACTTTTATACTGAACCTTTCTTCTGATATTAATAAATGTTTGGGATTGTTGCATCTGCAACAATCTGTTAGCATACTGATTAGCAATATATTAACAAAAACTGGCTTCTGCTAAGAGACACCACGGTGATTAATAGGTTATACTGAGTCTACAGCCACATATTTCAAGAATGAGCAAAACAACTATATGATCAGTAATGATAAATCAAGAACTTTCCATCTCAATCTTGAACATCTAGAAGAAAAAGCACCGATTTATTTTCTTTCTATGTCGTTGTTGTTATTATTGCATCAGTTTGCCATGTAGATTTTCTAGCCTGTAAGCATCAGGGCAACAGAAGTGATTATTTCACATTATACCATCAAGAATTTCTGATCCCACATAAATCTGTTTGGCAGAGTAAACACTGAAACTGCTCCCAGCTCTCTAATGCAATTCAAGTCAAGTTGATGTCTGATATGACTTCAGCATGACACAGAAAGAAATGTGTTTTAAATACAGGAAAATTACTTCAGAATACATTCTATAAGGTAAGCTTTATTTGGTATGACACGTGAGGATTTCTTTGCTGTTTTAACATGAGTTAGTGTAGGAAAGAGATGTTAGTGAGACAGGCTCTTTTCAGGCCTTCTTCAATCTGACAGATAATACAGTTTGCTTGGGTTAGATTTCCAGTTTGTTTTGTGTTTGCTGATATCATTCAGATAAAGATACAGATTAAAACCAACTGTTAAATCTGCCCAGCTTCATTTCTCTGTTTTTCACTTCTCTGAAACACAGGAAAAAAGAATCAAAATCAACAAAGGAATTTAGAACTCATGCCAAAGGAGGAGAAATGAGCTAATATGTTTTTTAGCTAAAACCTGTCTTCAGTGAAACATTTACTTTCTCAGCAATGGTTAGGGTTGAAAAGACCTGGTCATAAGAAATTCTGGCCCAGCAAAACTATTTTTTAAGTCATTTGGCATTAAAGCCTATTTTTCATTTTCCTTTTGTTCTGTGGCAATGTATGTATTCAAATCTTTGCACAGAAGTTTTTCCAGTTCACAATACCGTCTCCGTTTATGGGTAAAGCATTGAATGTACTTTTTTTTCCCCCAAGACAGAATTAAAAGACTACAGTAGGAGTTCAGTGATGATGCTTTGCATTTAATTTCCAAAATCATGTACCATTTTTGCTTTCATTGAATAGTGCATTCATGTGATTTTAACTCTAAATCACTGTAAATACAGCAGCCACAGTACCACACATGAGTAAGGGCTTATATGTAGTTCTGTCCTTTGGTCACAGTCCTGCCCAGACCATTTGGGATATATGCATAGGCTCCATAATATCCTTGCAGTGCTTCGTTCATCTTTTTCCCTTTCTATTTGGTCACTTCTGTTGATGTGCATGGTGACAATGTAAGAGTCACTGCCTACCGTTAGTCATTGCAAGAGTATTTGAATGTTTGACCAGCTGAGAGGATATGACTAAGAGAATAGAGCAGTATTTAGGCCCTTTTCCTCTTTCTAGATTCACTGCTTTTTGCAGGCACTTTCATCACCTGCATTTCAGCTGAAGACAAGGGATCTTGTCCTCTATTTGCTGAAGCCAGTTAAGTCTTTCATCTAGAGTGATGAGAAAGACAAATAACATCAGAAAAACCTCTTTTGAGCCTAGGAGAATGCAGGACTAGGTGTGTTGTTAGCACTAATTTTAGTCCAGACAAAACTGAATCAAAATGGAAATCAGAAATAAAAACAATTCTTTATTTTTCCTCATTTATACTGTACAAGAATCATATTATAGAAAACCAAGTATTATCTCTGTCATTCAGCATAACAGGACTTTCTCACAGTCTTGATTAAACCCGACATATGGAAGTTGGTACCAAGATTTTTTAAAACTACAGTGTAAGAACCCATGAACAAACCCAAGGGGTTGATGTTTTTCCTGAGTGCCCTCTCCAGCATGTGCAATCAAATAACAAGCCTCAGATGGAGCATAACCCACTAAGAGCCCTGTTGAGTCCTCCCTGGGTAGCCCCATAGATGGAAATCACCTGTCTGTTTTCATGATGTCCTTATCACCTACAGCTGGGAGCCTCCCCGCCTCCCCACCTCCCTACCTCCCTACCTCCCTGCCTCCCCGCCTCCCCTTTGTCCTTCCATAGCTACACTTATGCTTGGTGGTAGAAGAGGACTTTGTCTCTTGTTTTGCCTGTGGACTGCTTATGTTATTGGCCTGCTTCCTCGAGGTTGCACAACGATTTCTCCGTCAGGGTAGGAGCCAACTTTCGTGTACATAGCTTTATTTTTCAGGGGAAGGGCAGGAAAATGGTATTGTATCTTTGACTGAGACTGCATACGTTTGGGATTTATGTGACTTAGTTTAACATGAAGTGCATTTGGATGTATCAGGGTTTATGCCTATGCTTGTATCAGCCTTGGAACTGATCTGTTAAAAGATGTAGATCTCTTTAGAGTAGCAACAAAAGACTGCTTTCAGCTCAGCTGTGGTGGAGGGGGTCTTAAACACTAGCCAGAACACTGCAATGAAGAACTTCTGTGAAAAGTTTCCTTTCTCTTGCGATAATCCTGAGAAGGGTGGATTTTTAAAATGTGCTGTGGAGGTTGTTTATTGGTTATAGTTTTTTCCCCTAGTGAGAATGAACTGAGGGAAAGAGGCATATTTGCAATGTGAGTTAGCTGAACAGAAAGATCTCCATGAATATAGAAGTCCTATTGCTCAAAGCCTATCCTTCCATTATTTGTACTGTTCTTGGGAGTTCCATCTGAAGGTTTGTTCTCACATGCTAACATAACAAGAATTTTAAGTGGCTTAACTACCAAAACAGAATATAAGCAGTTTGCATCTATCACTTCTATATTTTACTATGCAAAAGTACAAGACAATGGCATTTAGAGTCTAATGAACTGAGCTGGGTATGATGATAGGTGAGTCTCTAAAGAAGATTTTGAATTACATTCTTGGCAAAATGTTTAAAATCCTGCTAAAACATTTATCATATGTTGTGTGTAAATCAGTAGTAAATATATGCAAGCATTTGTTAATATTTTCCTCTGCATGTTGCTCGTGAAATGGACCATTCCAAGTTTCTGTTCATTTTTAATATGAAAGTTATTTCACAAGTCTGAAAATTAATAATGACTTTAGCAAAGCTGCTTACATGAA
Organism: Eubucco bourcierii; assembly: GCA_013396675.1. Lineage (NCBI taxonomy): Eukaryota > Metazoa > Chordata > Aves > Piciformes > Ramphastidae > Eubucco > Eubucco bourcierii. The sequence goes on along the minus strand of VWZE01012564.1, from coordinate 177,915 downwards.
CAGAATATGTGTTTAAAGGCTCATTGGGACCCAAGTCAGAAGAGCTGACTAGAAGCTTTGGTATGGTACTAGGGGTGAAGTAGATTTGTATTAAAAGTCCATTTTAAGACACCAACTGAAAAGATCTCTTACTGTAGTAAAAATATTCTTTCTTTGTACTTTAATTTCCTCTTATTCGTACAGAAATCCCAAATCTAAGGTACTTCTGTTTTAAAAGATAAATTACAAAAATAAGCAAAGATCAGATATAAATTGTATTCCAAGCAGCTTGTGCTAGTTCTAGCTTTGTGTTTCTGCTCTTCCCTGCACTTTTCCTTTTTTTTTTTTATTGAGTATTATTGTAGAGCTTCCATTTTTTCATTTTTCTTAAGTATCTATCACCTTATATTTTCCCAGAGGAAAAGCCAAATGCCAAACTGATAGAAAACTACCAACATGCTTCACAGTATTTCATTAAGACTATATTTCATTTAAAAAAGTAAAAAATCCCAAAACTATCATAACTAATGATGTTTGACACCTGCTGATTGAAATTATGACTAACAAAATAATAGCTGCTACATGTACTTATTTAGGTTGTTATCTCACATAATCAAGTATAAGATATGCATTTAACTTTGACCACAGCAATTCAGTTTCTTGATGATCAAATGCATGTGTTAAGGTCTAGTGATATTTTGGATAAATAATTTGTAACAACAATAATTTGTTAAATGTTATTATTAATTGCCCCAATATAACCTTTGATTCCTAACCTTACTTTCCTAGCATCCAGACTGAAAAGAAATAGAATGGAAACACTAGGGAATAGAAATTAGTTTATATACAAGCAAAACAAGTACAAACTAGTGCTATATTTCCCTGTCTTGTCACTTGAGAACTAGTGATGAGTATCTCTAAAGGAAGGTGTCAGAAAAGCTTTGTACTGTCCCTCATATGTTTGAGGACTTCACTCTGCCCCTCTCAAACAGTTTCCAGCTAATACCTTGTAGTTGTTTTTCAGCCGCACTTAAACCAAAAAAAGAGAGGAAACTAAGAGCATGGGCAGATGGTGACAGCAATACCCTGAAGGGAGGTAAGGTTAGCTTGTGTGGAAAGCAGACATGGATCTCTGCGGCACTTTCAAGAGATGCAGTGAGCTGTAGAGTCAGAAACTGACACATACTCACGTTTAGTGATCCTGGAAATACTTATGATGCCATTTTAGACATCAGTGCTCAAAGTCTACTTAAAACTCAGGGATGTGTGAATCATAATAGTTTTGTTATTTCACCATCAGAGCACCAAATATTTTTAATTCTGCCCTATAAATTGTTTATCTGTGTTCATGCTTTGGATGCTAGCAACATGCCAAATTGTTAATGTATCCAGCTTCCTCTGTCAGCTTGACAAAGGCTGCCCGATACACCTGGTATGCAGTTCCAGTCCTGCCTCCAGCAGCAGCCAACCTGGTTGCACTGGGAGCTGTTTGTTTAGGGAACTTGCCCATGGTTCGGACTTGTGCAAAGAAGGGATATGTGGGACTAGGCAGGGATCACCTGGATCACTGATCTCAGGGCCTAAAAACTAAGGAAAAGGATGCAGTTGATGTCTGTGATACAGATAGAAAGGCAAAATAATGCTGTGCTCTTTCCTTGTGTGAAAATTAGTTTCATCTTTGTCTTGACTTGTATATCCTATTTGACTGTCATAACCTGTGCAGGCACCACATAAAGAAGGCTAAAAGAACATTGTAATGGATGGTGGAAATAGCTGAAAGGAGAGATTTCTGGAGAGTCAGAGGCTGAATTTATTCTGTTTGGCAGACAAGACAGAGTCAAAACGAACAACGCAAAACAGTGAAGGTCAGAGGAGAGCATTTTGCTATGTCAGCATCCTTTAGTGCTTTAATGAGAATTTTTTTTATTATTCATCCAATTATATAATCTCTTAAACTGATTATACTTGTAAATACAGTGCCTATTTCTGAGACAAATGTGCTAGAGGACTCTGCAGTCCTTCATTTCCACAATATTTCATGACTCTTACTGAAGTCATTATAACAGTGGCATTTACAATAAATCCCAGGCATTAGTTATATATGTAGAGATTTAAGAAACTGTTTGTGAATTTGGAGAGGATAATATAGACATTTTTTTGCAAAAAAAAAAACAAAACACCCAACCTTTGTGTGCAGATATAAGTCATGACTTTCAGAGGCTGAGTTAATGAACTACTTGAATACTGGATTAGGATCTAGTCTGATGTTGCCCATTGCTTGCACAAGAGAGATAGGGTGTACAAGAGGCTTACTTGTTAGTACTACTGACACTGCTGGTAGTTAAGATCAGCATTTCCCAAAGGGAATCTTGGTTCCTGGCTCTACCCCAGGCTTGAGAACTTAATTCTTTTCAACCAGTGTAAAATACTGTTCTGCTGGAGCCTGGGAGAGCCTTGGGTTTGAAACTCAACCTCAGCAATTAGAAAGCTACTTGATCTTGAAAATATGCCACTCAAGGGAAATGTGCTCCTGTCTGGTGTTGATGGTGCTCTGGTTTAACTTGATCTGGCAGCTGAAGTTTAGCCATCTCTAGGCCATTTCTTACAAATTAATTCTGGGATATTGTCCTCACTTTTTTTTTTTTTTTCCTTGTTTCTTTTTTTAAAAAATCCAGAGTAATTACCTTAGCTAACATTCTTTCCCAGGGTAGGAAAATCTTTACTGACTATCTAGTTGTGTTATTTGTGGTCAGCCTCCTTTGTGCGCAGCCAGTAAGAAGGTTATACTGAAGCTCTTTACCTGCATCCCAAAGAAGTCCTTGATTATGAGCCAGCAGCCTTGAAATCAGTCTCTCTACTCCCTGAAATGGCAGTTTCCATGCTACATGCTGAGATGCAAGAGGCTGGGCCCCTCCGATATCAATCACGCTTGTGATTCAAGACATGGACTTGCAAGTGTAGCTAGTGATCTATGTAATCTTTCTTTCTGAAATCATTACTGCTATCTTAGTTTTCTCTGGAAGGCAAATATTTATACTTTCCCTCAGAAATTATCATCTGATGGAAGGAATAAATCACAAGAGAAATTTTTGCATCAAAGCTGCTGGAGCCAGTTGTGTGAAATTAAGAGGATATCTATTTTAGTGGCACAGCAACAAAAACTGTTTGATCCAAATGCAATGGCAGATTGGAAAGACAATTACAGAATCATTAACTCAGATTTTCAGCTGTTTGATTTATTTTCTACTAGACAGTTAGTGGATTAATGAAATAGCAAGCAGCTTGGAAGTCCCTGGCCTTGTGGTACTTATCTCTGATTCACAGAACCTACACTTGATTAGCAATTTTCACACCTGGATCACCTCTGCACACTTTCACAGCTTATTCCTTGATTTTTGGTAATCCTGTTTGAATTTGACAGTTTGAGTAGATAGGTTTAGATTTGAGTACCTCATATTCTGTAAAACTGGTTGAGTTTAATTTCTTTGGCAAATTATTCAATATAAGCTAGTATTGACTTGATTGCAATAATAGCACTGTTTCCTCTTGGATTAGTAATTATGCCATAGGACCTCATAGAGTTTACTTCCTCAAAGCTTTCAGTTAGATTGGAAAGGTTCTGTGCAGAGCACTGCTGTCCAGGTTTTACTGCTATGGTGAGCTTCTTCAGATGCTCCAGGAGTGAAAAAAACTCTGTGTAATCACTTAATACTCATTAATCACTTAATCCTAAGATTTCTAGATACCAATTAGGTCTATTCTATTTTCTTCTCTCTGGGGAAGAAAGTGTTCCCAGATATGCCTAAGCTGATCTGTTGGTGTTTTATAGCTGTAGGATCAGTGAGGACTGGAACTCTGGGTGACTGAACAGGACCTTGCAGTCCCAGAGGGAGGAGGAACAGGCCTTCTGACTGGAAGCCTTTCTTCACCAAATGATGGTATAAAAAACATAGAGATGGTACCCTCACTATTTTTTCTCCTCCTGCTTCACAGGGGTAGTGGGTCAATCTAACTTTTGTTTTCCCACGTATGGTAGTTCTTTTTCAGGTGAAATAAGTTTAGGATCCTTAAGATAGTAACTCTTCATCTGCTGGCTGCTGTTAGCAGTAGCTGCAGTATCTTTATCCAAGGTCCAAGAATTGTGTGTAAAGTGCAAGTCACCCTTACACATTTTTGAAAGAGGTTTCCAACTTGAGTTTATCCAGTAAACAGTGTAAAACAGTAGTTAGAGATAAAGCACTTGATATGTAGCTTCAAGTAATTCACATTAAAACGATACACAAGTGTTTTTTGTGGATCTGTTGAGTGTTTTGTGTCATATTTGGAAATCCACGTCCTTAGAAGAGGTGCACTGTGTGGTTTATGTAAAATCAAATTATATCCACTTTTATAGTGAAAACTACCAGCTATGAGGGTGACTCCCTTCTTCCAGCAGATATTAAAAATGTTCTTTGGTATGATGGGGATTACACAAATATAGTGATTATATAAAAGCTTGAAAATAGGTGAGATGTTTTGCTGCTGTGGCTGGGAAGTTATATTATTAAACATTAAAAACAAAATAAAACAAACTTTCTGGCACCATTAAAAAAGTTTGTTGACTTGAATGTATTGAATTCTTTATCATGGCAGTTTGTGATACTAATGAGGCACTATTGGGAATGAATGCCGTTTTGAAAACTTGCTTCATTAGCGATTTTGCATGGTAATGAATCCCCTTAAAGCTTGGGGCAACAGGATTTGCCTTTCTTTTTCATTGCGTGAGACCCCCTCACTCAGGCAGAAGCTGCAATTACAGAGCTTTGCTTGAAAGGACTCTACTGTGCACTTATCTTGTGGGTGTGGAGTGGGAAGAAAGCCAAGCCACTTCTGAAAGGGCCAAGCCACTTCTGAAAGGAAAATGCATAGTCTTTCATTCTGAAGTTGCTCAGAAGAGGGTGTTTCGACCACTTAACTTTAAAGAAAATGCAGGAGAAAATATTTTAAGTAATATGAACTATAGATCCATACCATGCCATCTTTTCTCCCAAACACATACTTCTAGACTGTACTGCGATACCACATCCAGCATGTGGGGGTTGATATCAAATCAGCCAAGTTCATTTCCCTTCTGGGTTATGCTTACCTTCCTTAGCTGTTTCCCTGCAACAGAATGTGATCCTAAAAGAAAAGCTGTTTCTCTATAATATGCGGGGGAAAATGAACTGGTCACTTGGGAGAATTACAGGAACGTTGTTAGGGAATGTAGGAACACAGAAAAGAAGGCCGAGGAACAAGAAGGGCTGCTTCAAATACATCAGTAGCAGAAGAAAAAATAGGGAAAATGCGGGCTCACTTCTGAGTGAGGTGGGAGACCTGGTGACAGAGAATGCAGAAGAGGCAGAGTTGCTGAATGCCTTCTTTGCTTCAGTCTTTACTGCTAAGACCCACCCTCAGAAACCTCAGGCCTTGAAAGTAAGAGAAAGAGCCTGATGGAAGGAAGACTCTCCAGTGGTCAGCAAGAACTGTATGAGAAATAATTTGGGCAAACTGAACACCCGCAAATTTGTGGACCCTCATGGAATGCACCTGCAAGTCCCGAGAGAGCTAGGTGATATTGCTCTTACCACTCTCCATTTTTGAAAGATCATAGAAAACAGGAGAGGTGCCTGAGGACTGGAGGAAAGCCAATGCACTCCAGTCTTCAAAAAAGGCAAGAAGGAAGATTCAGGAAACTACAGACCAACCACCTCCATCCCTGGAAAATGTTATAGAACAGTTTATCGGAGGTCATGGAAGAAGAGCAACTTGCATGGATTTGCCAAAGGGGAATAATGTTTCAGTAATCTGATAGCCTTCTGTGATGCTGTGACTGAATGAATAGGTAAGGGAAGAACCGTGAATGTTGTCTTCCAAGGCTTTAGACAGGCAGGGAATCACTGTGTGTTAGGGGTTTGAAGTGACCTCAAAAGATCATCTGGTTGACCTGCTGGAAAGCAGCTCCATGGAGAAGGATCTTGGATAATTTATTGTCCTCCAGGACTTCTTGGGACACCAATGTGCTTTTGTGGCCAAAAAGACCAATGGTATCCTGGGGTTCATTAAGAAGAACATGGCCAGCAGGTCTTGGGAGATTCTGCTTCCCCTCTACTCTGCCATAGTGAAAACAACATCTGGAATATTGTGTCCAGTTCTGTTCTCCCTAGTTGGAGATGGACAGGGAGTGTCCAACAGAGGTCTATGAGGATGCTGAAGGGACTGGAACATCAATTTTATGAGGAAAGGCTGAGAGACCTGGGGCTGTTTAGTCTGGAAAAGAGAAGACCAGGAAGGGAATCTTACTACCATTTATAAATATCTGACAGAAGACTGTCAAGAAGATCCTAGTCTCTTTTCAGTGGTATTGCATAATAGGACAAGGGACAAAGGACACAAAGTGGAACACAGGAAGTTCAACTTCTACATGAGGAAAAACTACTTTACTGTAAGAATGACAGAGTAGTGGAACAGGCTGCCCAGAGAAGTTGTGGAGTCTCCCTCTCTAGTATTGTAGATTGGAATTACACCCCAACAAATTGGAAATTTACCCCCTGGAGTAAATTCACCACACTTACTCAGAATTTTGGAAGTTAAATGAAATTATATTTATGAAAGCAGAATAAGTATAAAAAGCAATAAACATATACAAGGTAAATTTACATCTATTTACAGTTCAATAACAACACAATACCCTCTTGTACAATATTTCATCTCTCTTCCACCCCCACCTCTGTACAGACAACACATTGCCTATACCTCCCCACTCTGTACCTTACAAAGTTCAAACAAAATGCAGTCTGCCTGCATGTAAGGTCAGGAGCAGACAGAGAAAGCAACCAGAAATCAAGCAAAAGGCAGCCAGACAGAGAGAGAGCAAGCTTGTATGTCAAAAAAGAAGATATTCAGCAGACCAGTGGCATTAGATAAACCTATCTTATTATTATTCTATGTCCAATGCCTAAATTTTTTTTTTTTTTTAATGTTCAAATTCTATGGAAAAATCAGACATAACCTTAAAACAGTACCATCTAGATACTTTCTGGATGCATTTCTCTGTGATGTGCCCTAGGTGATCCTGCCTTGGCAGGGGGCTTGGACTCTGTTCTTCAGAGATCCCTTCCAACCCCTACCATGCTATGATGATTCTGTGATTATCTATTTTAATATTTGCTCAGAATGCACCAGATAATAGCTGAAAGATAAAAGGAGTGCAAGCAGAATTGCACCTGACAACAGCACCCGCCTGAGCCTGGAAGCTGTTGTCTTTCCATCCTGAGACATGACCCAGCACTCCATGTGCCTTGTGTAACTTGGCGCCTGGTCAGAGAGAGGCCACCCTTCACTGTGTCCCACCACTGTCCCCACAAAAGCCAATAAAGAAATGGTGCTGCTTTTTTTTAATCTGTTTTCTTTTTAACAACATGGACAGAAGGCAACTACTTGTTGAAGTCACCTTGTGACGTGATTTGCAGGCTGATTCACTTGCTTCGATTTCTACATAAAAGAGGTGAATAAACTACTGATATAATTGGGGCCTGGAGCATGGATGTCCAGACTACAGAGACCTTCAGGGTTATTGGAGCCGAGCTGTAGCATTCAGTGTGGTGCTTTGTCAGCACCTTTAATCATTAACTGGTATCATTTGATTCAACTACATTTATTTCACTAGAACTACAGATGTCTGCAAACCAATACCTGGTCCTAGATGTTAAAACAAATATAAATCTGTCTGGATATTCTACTGAAATATCTATTATTTTTACCTCCCATTTCTAGTTTTAGGGGAATTTTTTTCCTTACAAAATCTTCATCACACATTTTCTCTCTACCCTTTTGCTTTTCTATGGAGAGCAGGGACTGTATATATATATTTATTATTATTAGTTAGAGATCACATTTCCTGTATAGAATATGATAGATTAAAGAACGTGTTTAATATTGTCACTATTTTTGCCTAAACAAAAGGCAGATGAAGGAACATGCAAGTATTCTTCATAAAAATCATTCAAATTAACTTAATGAATGTGTCCGTGGGGGAAAGGGGGAGGCAGGGGGAGGGAGTGTAGGCAGGAGAGAAATCAATCAGCTGGGCATGATAATTGATATGCAGAAGCACCATACCAAGAATTCACAGCAACTTCCTACTGAGATGGCTGAAGTCAAGCTAACTCTAAGTTAGCCCTCAAATCTCATCTGGTTTTGGTAGACATTAAAAAAAAAAAAAAAAAGCCAAATACCGAGTTCATATTCTAATGTTCCTTAAATCATGGGGGGGAAAAAATGCTATTTTCCATGGAATGGAGAAGATGGTGATTAATTTTAGCAAAACCCCATTTACCCCTAACCCAAAAATATTTTGTTAGTGTATTTTGCTTTCAAAACAATTGCTGTAAGATTAAATGCCAGGTTTGGTTCTGGTTTGATTATAGGTTGGTTTTTTTTGTTGTGGGCTTGGGGTTTGGTGTTTGTTTGTTTTTTTGTTGATGTGGGTTTGGGGCTTGTTTTGGTTGTTTTTTTATTCAGTAAGTATTACTTTGTTTTGCTTTGTGAATTGCTTTTGAATTCCTACTGTTCACATTTTGTCCACATAGTATTAGATCTAAACAAGTATGTCTCCTTGGATAGCAATAAGAGAAATTCGTATTCCTCCCTGCAAGTCTTTTCATTTAAAAGTGTTTTTTAATTGTGAGGAGCTTCCACTAAATGGAATACAGCTGGTATTAATTTACATGGAACAACTAATATATGCTAATATTCAACCTTGCCTGCAATGGACTGACAGAACCATCAGGGAGAAGAATGAAATTTGGCTGGAGCAGCTGAGCCCATCCTGGCAACCCTTAAAAAACTAACAAAAAAACAACCAACAAAAGGGGGGTGAGTGGGACAGCAAAAGCATTACCTTCTTGACAGACTGTTTCTCAAAAGTTTAGATGAAATTTCTGTCTGTGCTACAAGAACAATGTGGGGAGTAATCAAATATTGTGATATTATGGCTGATTTCCCTCCTTTTTGAGGAACACCACGACTACAGTAATTTTTCCTACTACTGCTTGCCTTAGGCTGAAGGGGCAGAATGGCTACTTGTTTCCATGGAGATGCTTTTTTAGCAGGAGGGCTTGTCTCAAAAACAGTAGAGAGGCACTGCTTTTGGGAGAATATAGCAGGCAAAGGGGTAACTTTCATCTTAAAGCTTGAGGGGGTTTGGGATGTTAGAAAGAAGTCATTAGCAGATTGGGATTTTACAGTTTAAGTCACAGAAGTCTTAAACACCCTTCCAGATCGGGAGCTGCAAAAAAAAATCTAAGACTGAATCTTTGTAACAATCCTGCAGCTTGAAAAAACAAGTGCAGCAGATGGGAGAAGTCTTACTTGTGTGTAATGAAAGCAGATCTTGGTTTGGGATTTCTGTGACCATGTGGGCTTGAACTGGAGGCCTTTCACAATGTAAAAGGGTGGGTAGACTCCAGCAAATTTCATTGAAGGCATTTTTGATCTTAGAACATCTGATCCTTGCATCTTCCAAAACTAACAGGGCATTCTTGGCTTGTTAAAATCCACTGAGATAAGGAATAAGATTTCCCTTGTTTTCACTATGAAATATCTGTGACTGTGATATTTTACAGTGAGTTATTTTAAAAGAAAGACTACTCTGGTTATGAGATGACAGAATCCATGAAACTTGCTCCTATTAGTGGAAGTCTTTCTGTGACATTAGTAAGATCAGACTGATGAAGCTAATAATTTGCTTTTATTTTACCAAATAAAATTCACAATCAAAGACAAAATTTGGATGGATTTTTTGTCAAGGGCATTCTGGATGTCCCCTGATCCTCCATACTAAACTTAAAGGTCTTTCCCTGGAATAGATCTTAGAGAAGTACTAGAGAGCTTGTTTTGTGACAGAAGCTGGGGCAGCTTAAAGTCACAGTTTTTCCATTGGAAAGAGTTGTTTTCTTTTTACCTAAATACTTTCAACTGAGGAAGAAACTTCATGTGAGAATTTTCATCCCAAATGGCTTAAATGAGAAGAGCAAACGCAGGCAAATCTGATGCAGCAGTTTATCATGCCCGACAACATTAATAACTGGCAGAGATATCTAGGCAGGGTTCTGTCTAAATATAGCAGCTCTCTAGTTTGTGGTATTCAGGTTTTCCATATCAGAATAAAACCAGACAAAACCAGTCCCCCAAAAAATCAATTTGATTTCTAAATGCTTATCTTCTGTATTGTACCAATTTATATGGCCAAGTATGTGCTACCTTAAACAAAAGTTTTGTTTCAACCATCTCCCAGCTTCCAAGCAAGTTTCTAAATCCTTACATAGCATCTTTTAAAAGAAAATCTGGTAAGATTGAGTACTTTACAATGCTGCAGATTCCAGTGTCATATTTTCTCAAGAAATAAGGCAGGAATACTTTCAAGGACTACACTACCACATATTCAATTTTTTAAAAGTAATCACCAACAGAGAAACTGTCAGAGATACATTTTTTCATCTTTAATTATTTAGGATTGAGACTGCTATCAGCAGGAATCCAAGTACAGACCCAGCAAATTGCATCACAATTACTAGGTCCAGTATCTATTGTGGTTTGCAAACAGTAAACAAGGCTTAGACACTATCAATGACAGATGTCTGCAGAGTGTTCAGGACACCTTTTAATAGCTTCAACCTAGACAATGAGGCTGTTTCAGTTGGCAATAAAAAGAAAAAACACTCTTGGAACAAGGCATAATTTCCATTTTTCAGATGCAATTAGAGTTTATTCTTGGTAGCTCTCTTGCCTTCTTTCCTTCTTGCTAAAATTCCTCTTACTTTCATTGCAAACTGCCCCATCCTGAGTCTCTGATCCCACTGAGATCATGAATTTTCAGCTGTGGTTTATATAGCTGTAGAGCTTCAGTCAGTTCAAGAGGTGTTTACTCATAGCCTCTGTGGGGACTAGCTCAGGAAAAAGAGGGGGATTTATGCAAAACATGGCAGAGTGCGTACTTGGAAAATAGGTCGGAAATTTATGATAAACACTTCTATAAACTATCAGAAAGTCCTAATTTGAAAGGAGAGGTGCAACTGCAAATTCTGCAAATTTTGTGGTACAAACCAATATCCAGTTACTGCAGGGTTAATAGTGTCAAGATGATATTTGCATTAGTTAGCTAATTATTTAATTTATCTACATGATAAGTGTCTGGGTTTTATGTTAATTTGACATATTTATGGCAAGGAAAATAACGTCTGACAGTGACATTTAGTGTCATTTGAGTCTGGATAATGTTCAAGTTCGTAATTTTTGTTCTTGTATTAAGACAGATTGAAAATAAAAATATTGTGACTCCTCGTGGTTTATTAACAATCCACCCCTCTTCATCCAGGTCCCCCAAATTCAGGGCAGAAAGGGACAGAACTCTACTTTGTCTGGCAACCCTATGCCACCACCATCTTCTCATTATTATCTAGAAATGAAAATACAGGGATACACTCTCCTCATTTTGATCTTGCCTTGCATTTTGTCTCTCTTGCTAGCTAGAAGGGTATGATACAAACAAACAAAAAGTTGTCTGGGTTTTACATGACATTTTAAAGCAATTCCTCAGCATTTGCCAAAATGTTAAACTTGGTGGAGCTCTCAGGAAATAGAGCTCCCTCATTTTAATAATTAAATGCCAACCAAAGAAAACCATTGTTTTTGCTGCCAATTTCATAAGAAGAAAATAGCACAAGATGGTTAGCATGTGGGTTTGTTTGTTTGCAGGACAGGACCTGCAGAGAAAGATAGTTAATCTGAAAGCCTGAGACACATAAATGATAGATGATGTTCATCTCAGAAGCTTTGGTTCAACAAGACACTTAGACATGTGACTAACCTTAAACACCTTGGACAAAATCATTACTCCACAGAAGTCAATATAATTGAGCTCTGGTTCCTTCAGCACAGGCAGTCTATCATCCATTGCATGCACTAGCATTCCTTGTCAAACAGCAGCTTAGATGCATCAAATTGGATGAAGAGTACTTTGCATTGTAAATTGGTGTGTACATGGAGAGATTTCTCTACACTTTGAGCTACTTGAGGGAAGAGAATTTTTGTAGTTTGTAGAATGTTACAAATATCCATTCTGCAAACAGTAGGTATGAGTCTTTGGTGCTGTAAATGAGTTGTTTTGCTGATTTTGACGCATCTGTGCCAGCTTGCTGAAGGAAAAAAGAATCTTTTCTTATTTTCCCTGTCCCTTCGCTTCTTAGTGTTCCCAAAGGCTTCTTGGAGAAACTAATGAAAACAGCAGAGAGAAACTAATGAAAACAGCAGAAGTCATCACACAGAGAGAAGTCCAGGAGCTGCTGACAGCACAGCTTCCAGCTCCAGGGCTGAGTACGAGAGTGTTGCATTGCCAAAGAACAAAGCAGGGTCTTGGGAGATCTGCAGTCCTCTTCTTTCTGTGTTAACCAGTGCCACTGACTCAGCCCTTAGTATCTTAGCCGCAATATCAAGTTGGACACTTAGGTTTCGTGACTTGGGAAAGCTGAATTTGGTGATGATAAGGCTCACAAATGTGTCTGAAGTCCCACAGCATGAGGTGCGTTTTAAGCATGGAGATTGGTGCACATACCAGCATTCTTTCATTAACCAAAAAAAATATTCCAGAAAGAGCACATACCAAATTTTACCTCTCTCCCTCATAGAAGTACTTGCATACTTCTGGACTGGACATACTTCTGGACATATGTACTGGACTAAGAAAGCAAGAATACAACTTTGTATTCCAGTGGCAAAGGTACTTGCCAAGAGGGAAGTAGTCCTGGGTTCTGGACTAATAATAGCTAGCACTACCGTAAGTGTAGAGGAACTTGTGCTAACTGAAATGACAGGAGTGGAGGTAAAGTTATATTGATGCTAGCAACTCTGGAAAACCACCTAAAAAGGACATTTGCATGTCATACAAAATAGTCTGAGACATCAACTTAGACAACTAAGAACCTTTGATTTTGAGCTAGCATTTACTGATGAGTTATCAACTGTATCAATACCTCACTGAACAGATTTGCAGGTAGAATAACTGGTTTGTTATTGACAACTGCTGGTGTTGAAGTAAAATAGTTCAGCTCACTGATTTTTCTTTTTTTTTTTTAACCACATATGAAGAGGGAGAACACTATCTAGGTACCGCAAAGTCATGATTTCAGGCCCAGCTGCCACCATATGGCCGCTCACACAAATTGTCCCCTCGCCTCCTCCCCCGGTAGTATGGGAAGGAGAAATTGGGAGGAAAATGCAAAGCCTGGGGATTGAGATAAGAGTTTAATAGAACAGTGAAAATAACAAAGGAACGGCTGAAATAACAATAGTAAAAGCTTTATATATATATTAAGCAAATAATATAAATATAGCAATATATAAATAAATATAGCAATGTAAATAGCAAATAAATATAAATAAGCAAATAATATAAAACACAACATGCTCACCCAATGCTACTGATGCTTTACCATGGGCACCAAAACCCAAGATAGCCCCACCACCTTTATTAGAGTAGTTTGTGGCATTTATAATATCAAATACTCCATTCATCTGGATATCCTGGGTATGGCCCTTCCAAACTTCCTGTGAAGAAAATTAACCCTGTTCTTGTTGAAACCAGGACATTATCCACTCTTTATTCTATATGATTTATATCATGCCCAGCAGAGGTATTTCAGTTAATATCATGCAATTTAATTTTCTGGCTCATCTCATCCAAAATTATATTGCTTTGCAGTACACAACAGATTTCTCAATCCTCCTGCATCACTCACCATAAGCACCCAGGTCCTTGGGCAAAAGCAGTCCTGTGGGTGGTTTGTCTTTGACTGAAGCAGGACTAACCCAGACCATCTTCCTTAATACGTTCTTCATGTTCACTATAAGGGCTTTATCCCCTTCTATGGTACGTGGGAGCTTTGGGCAGTCACGTCACTTGATAAATCCTCTGATGTTAACTAACTGGATGGCTTGTGGAGTGCTATAATCATAAGTCAACAATATCCAATTCAATGATATGATAGACCTGTTCCATTTCCCTCACGTGATAAGCATCACCACAGGGGATACGTGAAGTCCATAAGGATTTATAAAGTGCCACCACGCAAATAGATGGAACCCCATTGTGAACATGGACTATTTAACTAATATTAAGTGTGGTTTACAAAATTGCTTCTTAAAATTCCTTTGCCAAAAAAACAGTGCTGCTGCTCAAGACAGCCCCATCTCTCCTTTATATAGAGGGCATGATTTTATGGTATTCATTGGCTGATTCGGCTGGCTATCCTGGGAGTGCCCCTCTCCAGTCCCTGCCCCACATCTTGTGAAGAAAGTTAACCTTATCCTCCTTATCCTAGTCAAACCCAGGACATGGAATAACAAGGCTTCTCTGGAAGGTTCACACTGTACTTTGCTGGAGGAAGGTAATTCAAGAAAGAAAACTGTATGTGTATTTACTAAATTTTCCAAAAGAGGAGCCAATTCTGAACATTAAATTAAGGATTGCGGATTCACAGAAACATTCATGTTGGAAAAGACCTTCAGGACCATCAACTCCAACTGTTATCCCTAATCTACAAAGTTCACCCTTAAACCATATATATCCTCAAACGACCTTTAAACACATCCAGGATTGGTGACTCATCCACCTCCCTGGGCAACCCATTCCAATGCCTGATCATTTCTTTTGTGAAAAAATGTTTCCTAATGTCCAATCTAAACCTACCCAGTCACAGCTTGAGGCCATTCCCTCTTGTTCTATTGCTGTCCACCTGTGAGAAGAGACCGACAGCATCCTCTCCACAACATCCTTTCAGGTAGCGGTAGACAGCAATGAGGTCTCCCCTCAGCCTCCTCTTCTTCAAACTAAACAGTCCCAGCTCTCTCAGTCACTAATTTTTCCAAAACTCTTTTCCAAACTCTTAAATGTTTTTGAAAATTGGGGAGATGTCATGGAAGTTAGAAAGATTACACAATCTCAAGAGGATAAACAGTCTGAGAATAAACCACTAGGAGCAGGTATCGTACAGCTTCAAAGGGTATTTATGTTCTGTCTCTTGCCTAGAAATGTGGTGTAGTCTGAAATACAGGATGAGACTAATCTCAAAATGTCTATGAGGCTGATCATAAATTATAACTTGCAAACCTAAAATACCTTTCTAAGTAGGATGTACTTCAAGGCACAATAGAAGGACAGATAAGATACCTGTGGGTAGACAGGGTCTGGCAGAGAAGGGAAATAGCTGGTGCTTCCATGAGTGCCTATGGGGCACTTAGCCTTAATTCTAAGGATTCCAAGTTCACATCACTGTTTTCTGTTGAATGATGCCACTAGATTTATCCTCCTCCTGCAGTTGACTTGGACATGCCACAATAAGAGCAGCTGAATTCTCTTGGCAGAATTCAGTCAATTGGTTTCCCGCTTTATTTATACCTCAGTGCTCCATAGATGTTCTCAAAGAAAGCCTCCTTCCTTGCTTCTCTTCTGAAATGCCCCTAGTCAACCAATCATGCTATTGTGCTGATAAAATAGGTCTATTATATAGATATCTCAATTATTGTTCATCTTAATTGGTCTGTTTCTTCTCATTATTACTCTTCTGAGTGGGATTAAAATTAGCCAGATATTGAATGGTTCCTGTATCAATAAGATGGAGGTGTATTTGTGTACAGAATAAATGCAGCTTTGCCCAAATAATGAGTCAGTAGAACAGTCAGTACATGTGTGCTAAGCAGATGGGAGTGGTTAATGCCAAGGACTTAGGGAGCCATTAGGACCACGAGTGCTAACTCTAGGTGACTTTCTCACTGACATTTGCTAGTCATAAACTGTTATCTTAATTTCCACACAAATTATTCAAGATGATTAAAAAAAAATTATGTAAAGCAGTTATCTATCTTGTTTGTGTGGAACCTTTTTAAGAAAAAAAAATCAAAGAAACATGATGTAGATAGTATAGTGTGTATACAGAATGGTCTTGTTAGCTACTTCATTTTATATTTGAGAAAGTACAAAAAATCTATGTGGCGTTTGGCATTATTAGAAAGGTCAGCCTCTGTTCTACATCAACTGTATTTGTATACAATTATTTAGTACTTTGTATTCTTTTGTAATGATTATTATAGTGCTGTATGGTTTCATATTTTTCTGACTACCTATGCCACAGATTTCCCACTCATTAGTTCTCATCTGTCAATGAAAGGGTTAATCTAGGCTGCATAATGATATGTAGCAGTTTGACCCTGGATGGACGCCAGGTGCCCACCAAAGCCGTTCTGTCATTCCCCTTCTTAGATGGACAGGGCAGAGAGGAAAACAGCAAAAAGACCCATGAGTCAAGATAGAAGCAATTTAATAGGATGAAAAGAAAAAGCAAAAGCTGCACACAGAAGCAAGAGCAAACAAAGATATTATTCTCTACTTCCCTTCAGCAGACATTTGGTCACTCCTGGGAAGCAGGGCATCAATGTGCAGAGCAATTGCTCTGGAGGACAGACTCCATTAACAAATGTTCCCACACTTCCTTCTTTCACTTAGCTTTCATATCTGAGCTGACCTCATATGGTATAGAATACCCCTTTGGTCAGTTTGAATCAGATGGCCTAGCTGTGTCCCTTTCCAAGATCTTGCCCATCCCTCAGCCTACTGTTGGGGGAGGGGGGAAATGCTGGAAAAGCACAGACTTGGTGCTTGGCTCAACAGTAGCCAAAATACTGGTGTGTTGCCAACACCCAGCTACAGCACTGAAAAGCACAGCACGAGAATGACGCTCAGGGGAGAACCCAATACACCATACTTTAGTCAAGGTCATTAGATGTTCCCAAAACTCCTGTTTGTGATCAGGGTGATGTAATTGCAATTACCCCTTAGTTAAGTGTGGAAAAGGTGTGATAACTGCTCATTCACACAGAATTTAACTTGTAACTGAGAATTATTACAGTGTATAGTGTAATTGCAGTGTAGTTAAGATACACAGATTTCTAATATGAAAAGTACTTCAGATATCAAGTGGCAATAATAGATGAATCAATCACATTAGCTTCTCCAATTTCATTGCTCACGTGATATCAAGCTAGAGTTTCCAACATTGTCACTGCTCAATGCATAATGGCTCATTGCTCAAATGGAGACCTGTGACGACTGCAGTCCCACAGGGATTAGTACTGGGACCGGTGGCATGGACAGTAGGATACAGAGCACCCTCAGCAAGTTTCCTAACATCACCAAGCTGTGTGGTGCAGTCAACATCTGGAGGGAAGGGGTGCCACCCAGAGGAACCTTGATGGGCTGAAGAGGTGGGTTTATGCCAGCCTCATGAAGTTCAATAAGGCCAAGTGCAAGGTCCTACAACTGGGTTGGGGAAATCCCAAGCACAAATACCAGCTGGGTGTGAGTGGATTGACAGCAGAGAGGATTTGAGGGCGTTGATTAATGAGATTCTTGATATCAACTGGCAATGTGTTCTGGAAGCCCAAAACCTAACTGTATCCTGGGCTGCATCAAAAGATGTGCGGCCAGCAGGTCAAGGGAGGTGATTCTGCCCCTCTACTCTGCCCTTGTAAGATCCCACTTAGAGTACTGCTTTCAGGTCTGCAACCTCAAACACAAGAAGGATATGGATCTGTTTGAGAGTTTCCAGGGGGTCACCAAAGATAGTCAGAGGGCTGGATCATGTCTCCTACAAGGACAGGCTAAGGGAGTTGGGTCCATACAGCCTGGAAAGAGAAGGCTCCTGGGAGAACTTAGAATGGCCTTCCAGTACCTGAAGAGGGCCTACAAGAAAGCTGGAGAGTGACTTCTTATATGGGCCTGTGGAGATAGGACACGGGGCAATAGTTTTAAACTAGGATGGACTAGATTTAAATTGGACTTTAGAAAGAAGTTCTTCACTGTGAGGGTGCTGAGGCACTGAAACAGGTTGCCCAGAGAGGTGGCAGATGCCTCATCCCTGAAAGTGATGAGGCTTTGAGCAATCTGTTCTAGCAAGAGGTGTCTCCGCCCATGGCAGAGTTGGTTGCAGCTACATGATCTTTAAAGTTCCCTCCAACTCAAACCATTCTATTATTCTATAATGTACAACTCTTGCGTGCCCACATGCTTAAACACAGAACAAACAAATGTTCAAGGACACAGTGTAGGTTAGCAGTTTCAGTGTTATTTATTCATCTGAAGTTATTTGAGTGTTTCTGTTAAAATGGTTGCATGTACAAGTTTTGAGTAAAAATCCAGCTTCTTTTCTCAAAGCATCTACCAAAGACTTATGACCATTGTAAGTGCAATTACTTTGCAGTTGCTTTAATCTTCTTGTAAAAGTGTGATCATCTAGAAAGAAAAAGAAAATAATTTTGTATTTGCATATATAAAGACACAACTTCTACTTTAGCTTTTATATAAGATAGTAGGAAATGCTGTACAAGTTTAACTTTTGCAGCTAGCAAAACCAGTTGCTTATCATTAGCAAAATCAATTTTCTGTGTGGAGGAAAAAATCCTGTCCTCTTTCAGTGCTGAGGCTGGAAAGGAAATTAAAATGTTCTCTCTGCACAAAACAGTAAGCATTGGTTTATTGCCTGGTTTCATTGCTAGTAGGGATCTCTTCTCTCAGCTGTCTTTTCAGTCTGATGCAGTATTGCTACTGCAATAGAAATCCATGGCCAAATCTATCCTGGAGCAATTCACCCAGGTTGGACTTGACTCTAGAACAACATTGAAAATTTCATCCTGAAGGCTTGCAGAGCTTGCATGTGCAAATTAAGGCAGAACTGCAAAGCCTGGGGCAGCAGTGTGACAGCTTTCCTTCAATTGTAACTATCCAGGAAGATATCCCTTAATATTTGTAGTAATGTAGAAGCCTCTGTTCCTTCAGGGTTTTGAAGGCACTTGATAAACAAGCAAGATGTGCTACCAGCAATTGTCTTTGATATGATAAAAAAAAAATACATGTTAAATTTAAACATGTTGAATTTAGAGTACAAAGGCTCCATACAACAAAGCAAATTAAGACAAAGTCTGATTAAAAACAGACGTGTGCAATAAGATCCAAATTTTCTCTGCTTAATGGACAAAGAGATTGGGTCAATAATACTGTGCTGCAGGATTGAAAAAAAAAAACCCAACCAAACCCTACAACCCATACACCAAAAAAAAAGCAAACAAAAAAAAACCACAAAAAAACCCTCAAACCACTAACAACAACTAAAACAAAACAAAGAGCTTGAATCATAAAGTATCTGAACACTTGTCAGACTAACTAACCTTTCTTCACCGCTTTCTGTCTGCCTCCATACAGAATAGGAACAGGAGAGTGCTCCCCATACCACAAACACCAATGTGCTGAGACAGGCTGAGAGGTGCTGGATGGAAATGTATATGCAGAAGGGGAGTTACCTATGTGTGAATTTCTCCCAGACTAGTATCTAAATTGTACCTACCAGCATCTATATATTGTAGAGTGAGAGTGAATTTGCATGATGTCAAGAATAAACTCTTTATCATTTTCTTTAGAAACTGTCATTAGCTACTCTGTTTTCATGTTTGTCTTTTGAAGATAAAAAAGTAGTATTCTTAGTCTACTCTAGGGGCTTTTCTGTTGTTTATTCATATTGTTAGCTTTCTGGACAACACATTCCATCTGTATCTGAAGTATGTAAGTTTTCAAGAGTCAGTGCTGAACCAATATAGTAATTGAGTAGTTGCTGGAGGAAAGATGGGATGCTAACACCATAACTCCCTGCTACTGTAACTGGACATGAGCAGACATATTCCTCACCCTTGAAATCTTCATTAATTTCCGATTCATTTGCACATAACATTGTACTTTAGTCTCCAAACATTAGAAGTGCTGATATGTACAAAATAGGCCCTCCTGTAATTTTTTATAGTTTTGTGGCATGCCATTTATTGTTCAGAGTCCTTTTAGATTACCTTATTTCAAAATTTTAGAGCCTTCTTCAATGAAAGAAATTGTTAAGGAAATCTTCAAGACCATAGTTGTTTTATTTAGAGACAGGATTTAAGAAGTGAGATGTCATCTCTTAAAGGATCCCTTGAGAGATTTTTGTTGTTGTTTTAAAAAAAAGGGGGAGAGGATAGCATATACTTTTGATTCCTTGCCTTTAAAATACCTCAGCACATTTACTTTCAAAGGTGCGTTATGAACTTTGTGTCCCAGGGCCTATCGGAGGAATTCTTTACAGCTTGTTTATGTGCATCTCGTGACCCATACCAACATTAAGAAATGATCAACCCAGCCCAGGGCCAGTGTAGTACTAACTCCTTTTTTCCTTTGGTACTGGCCAAATTTTATATCGATCTCATCTTGTTAGTTGTCTGATTGTTAGATTAACCCAATTTTAAGCATCTGATTTTAAAGGCTAATCAGCCAAATGAAGATAGAACAACTATAGTTTTGTGGAATATTGTAATTTCAGTTGTCTACTGTGATGCTTGGAACAGAAATCAGAGCCATCTGCCTTTTGGTCTTCTCACTGGCAGGTTCCCCAAGGCTGATTTCTTATGAACTTACCTGGAAATGGAGTATATGCACTTCTCAAAAGAATGTTGTACTGTTTTGCCTGTAAAGTCTTGAACAATGGGGTTTGGGGTTCAAACTTCAATTCTGTGACATTCACTACAGCTTCAGTGCTATGTTCTTCACAAAACCTTAGACTGTTTGTCCATCCTTCTCTCTGATGTTTAGCTGACCTGGAGCCCTCTCTCTGAGTGATGGTCATAATACCATGTACACCTCCAGCCTGCACATGGGGATGTCCTTGCAGGGCTGTGCCCACACTCCCATATTTAAATGTGTGTCTGCAGAATACAATAGCTCTGAAATTAGTGTATTGGAATGGGAGTCAGTCTTCCTGCCCAACAATAGGTTCTGGTGGCTGTTTTTTTCCTGGGTCACTCACAATTTCTTCTTTCCTGAATTCCAACAAAAAATTGTCATCTCCAACACTGTTATAAACTGAAGAGAAAAATGAAAAATTCAGACAGAGACAATCATTTATTGCTTATATTTTGTGTCTTTAACATCACTTTCAATAGACCATTTCTAAGCTAAATTTACTTTGTCAGAATAAAATATTTTGATTTCTAATGTCTTTTTTTAAATAAGGCTGGAATTTTTCTAGGTCATATTTTCCTAGAAAAGGTTTTGATTTTAGTAAATCAGTCTTTCCTGACAAAACCAACATGAAAAAAAGCAAATCTGATTTTTTTTCTAGCCACTTCAGTTTGGCACATGCATGTGAAAACAGGACTGTGGACACGCACGAAGTGTGCTGCTATGAATTGACAGATTGTATTTGGTATAAACCACTATATGTTTACATTCTTTGTACATTTCTAAACAGCCCTGAACTTTACTAGGTATGAAAGAGTAAATATCAAAATCTGACCATGTGGTTGCTGGTGTGGATTGTGGCCAGCATCAGGCAACCAATGCACATAGCTCGCAGTCAGCTGCTTGTCAGCTGCAAATAAGAGATCTCCCTTTTAGATATCTCCCTTCTTTCCTGGAAGGGAGTTAAAATTTCTTTTCTCCTCCTTTTGTTGTGGAAAAACTAATTTCCTGCTGCCCCTTCTTGTACAAGCCTCTCTTGGGTCACTCTGGTCCTGGCCAGCGAGAGGCAGAGCCCAGGCTCTTCTCCCTCTCTAGTCTCCCTGCAGTCTTGAGGAGAAGAGCTCATCTGCAGTCAGATTTAAAGTGCAAGTCTCTCATTTGTCTCTCCTCCTACATCCCACTTACTATAGCATGAGTCAAATCGGATATAGTAGCTGTCGAGAACTGGGTGAACCAATGCCTCTGGGCCTAATTCTCTTTCACTCTGCATAAAGTCATTTATAGTGTTTTGTTGGTTGGGTTTTTGAGGTTTCCTTTTTAAAGTGACCTGGGAATAAAATGGTATGAGGTTACAGTGCCATAAAGGTGAACCCAGTCTGTGTTGCTGGAAGTGATCAGGTGAACTAGTGTTTTCTAAATGTTTTTATATTTATATGTATTTTTACACTTTATATGATATTTTAATATAGCAATAATTTTAAGACTAATGCTTTTTAATGAATGCCTTGTAGCAACAGTTAAAGTCACAAAACGGTTTCTATTAAACTTTCCTGTTTTCAGACACTCAAAATTTTCACTGTCAGCATAGATTTTCTCATTTTGATCTATGCCCAAAGCAGAATTCTTGGGTTTTGTTGAGGAAGAGTAAAAAGAGAAAAAAAAATGTCTTTGAACTATAGACACTAAAACTAAAATTCTAAATGGTTGATCTGAGGTTTGAGATGTCCTTTGAATAGGAGACTAGACAGTCACATCCTTTTTGGAAGAAGCTTTTCTTGTAGTTTGGCTTTTCTGCTTTTTCTGCCTGAATTTCCATGTAGCTAGCTTATTGTTTAATTTCTGCCAGTAAGTTATTTCTTTTGGCCAGTAAGCCATTTCTCCAAGTTCTATGCCCTTCTCTATCACAAAAAAAACAAAACAAAACAAAACAAACAAAAAACCCAAACAACAAAAAACCCCACTTTTCTTAATTTCATTGCCAATATTTTAAGCAGACTTACTGTCTAGTCTCTTTACCCCTTATTTTTCTCAGTAAGTATTGCCTTGACATTTAGATCTAATTATTTAAATTGGGAGTCTCCAACATACATAAAAATTATCAAAGCCACATTGCTCAGTCAGATGCACAAAGGAAATAATTTGTGGGATGGAGATATCTTGAGAGTCCATGTAGTGATCTGCAAAGGCTGACTGGTGATAGTGATAACATGCATGTACTGTTGGGCTCCTTGAGAACTTCTTTCTGGCACAAGCATTTTCTATCTTTTACAGTGGCCCAAAACGTTGTTTTGTGGTTGGCATTCTCTGTACAACCACTGTCTTTCTGTCTCGCTCATAGCTCTGGAATTCCCCTGAGCTGCAATGCTGCATGTCTTCCCAGTACACTGTGCACATCTGGACAGACTACCAAATAGGCAAAAATTTTGAGGTGGGCATCTGTGTTCTTTTCACCATTGAATATGACATCAGCTGACACAATCAGCAAAAGCTTGAATATTAGGTCTGCCACTCTACCAGCAACCGTATAGTGAGCTGGGGAAGAGTCTGGGAGCACAATCTGAAAAGCTGTGCATTAGTAGTGCTCCTTACCATGTTTCCAGCATCTGTCTAAGATATAATGTAGCTGATCTCAGGGTAGTCACCTGTGTTTTGGACAGTATTTTAGTGATAAGTCTGACAAGAAACTTCTTCCTCTTCAGACAGTAATTCTTATCTATAGTCTTAGCTTTAGTTATTACACATCTTTATTTTCATAGCTGAGAATGATTACCCACTTTCTGATTTTATTTTTTTTTCATGTGCTTTATAGTATGGAATCATCTTTGTTTCATCAATATGCAATGTGATTTATTCTTCAGTTCATTATTCTTTAATTCTTGCAGCAATTGTATCAGTCAACATGATAACAAACATTATCAATTATTCCCTTCCTTTTCTTTTGAATTAAAAATGTTCAAATGTTTTTTTTCTGCAACATACTAATACATTGATTAGTTATCATCTTGCCAGATTCCTTTAAACTTTCATGGTTATAAGCAGCTGCTTAAGTTATGATTGAACCCCTTTCTCTATTTTCCTCTTACCCCTCTGCCCAATCTCTTTATTTTTTCCAAATAAAGCAATTTGGCTTGCTGCCACAGGACTGAGCATTGCAAAGCACTTCCATAAATAACTCCTATTATTGATTTATTTTTATAAAAATATAAATCTTCTGTCAAACACAAGAGGGACTTTAACTGGAACACAGGTTCACAGAAGCATTAGAAGTAAAAGTATCCATGGAAGCAAACATTACTGGAGGTGTTCAGGTATTCTTCAGTCATCCCAACCATAAATAAGAAATAGTATTGTCTCACCTGTCTTTGAAGACTCACAACTAAACAACATATCCCTAGCTCAGTTTGATGCTGATCTCTAAACAAATTACTGGCCAATTGAACAAGTTGCCTTTATAGAACAAATACTGTAGAATAATTGTGGTAAAATAGTTGATCCAACACCTTGATACTGTGTATGCGGGAAAGAAACTAGACTTTTGCTAGAGGTTTTGTGGTCTTAAATTGCATCTTTAGTAATGTTGCCTCTCTTTTCCTTTTTTTCCCCCACATTCAGCATTTCACTCCCTCTATAGTAATCTAAACTAATCTATAGCAAGGGCTGCAGCCAAACCCTGCTTACCTGAGTCAAACATTTCCACTTACTTCACAGCAATGGACAATTAGGAATATCATAGGTGGGATTAGATGGACAAACATAGAAGAATAAAGCACAGAATTCAACTGCTCAACACACTTATCATCCAACCCTCACGTAATTCTCCCTGAATTTCTAAAAGAGCTAGCTAAAAGGTCTTGTATGATTTTTTTTTTTCTTTTGACATTTTTGTTGTCTCTAGTTTTGTTCAGGCACTCAGTATCTAAGCCAATTTGTAGCAGGCTAAGCCAGGTTCCTCTCAATGTACACTCTCCTGCAGTGAACTTGCCAGCACAAAGACAATCACAGGCTTGAATTTAGCAGTCCGAGTCTTCTGTCATTCTTGCATCTAGCCCTGAGTACAGGATGCCACTTGTCTTATGCCCAAGGGTTTAGGCAATTTATGATTCCTAGGAGGAGGTAATAATTTTTGTCTTTGTGGGTCTTCAAAATAAACTTAATCTGAAACTTTGAAGCTATACCAAAATAACTAACTAGTTGTGAAGTAAATTCTAATTTTAATAAACATTAAATAGGCAACATGTAATAACAGAAATAACAGATGTTACATTGAAAATGTTAGTGTAATTAATGGATCTTAAAACTACAGTTACATCTTTTTCATAAAGACATCAAATACACTAAAGGGTTCTTGGATAATTCATAAGGTTGGTTGGTTTTGGTTTATTTTTGCAATTCCCATCTTGTCTGCATCCCTCCTTAGTTCAGTTTTGTGCGTATCTTTATAATGTGAATTTGTTATACAGTACTCTGGGCAACCTGATCTAGTTGAGGATGTCCCTGCTTACTGCAGGGAGGTTTGGACTAGATGAACTTTAGAGGTCACTTCCAACCCAAACCATTCTATGGTTCTTCTTCCTGTAAATTGAGTAAAGCATTAGCCAGTGAGACTCCTATAGTGTCACCAGTGGTTGCTTTTGTACCTCCTTAATTGCACATGGATTGAGTTCCAAGAATCATGTTTAGAGTCCATTGCTTTCAAGGGAGGCATTTTTCCAGAACACAAGAGGATCTTGCCAATTATAGTTTTTCTCTTTAAGTGGGACAGTGAAAATTAATGGAATTTTCCTGCCAACAGGTCAGAGATCTTTTTAACTTCTTTCTGTTTAACCTATTGGCTTGTTAATGCTGGAAAGAATTTCTGTAGAGAGCTGTTCTGCATTGTGTCTTAATCTATGTCAACTAGATCACTTTGAAATAACTATAAAGAAATTAAGCTTTATTCATTGTTTACTGAGTAAATCTTCGTGATGTCATATTAAAGAAATACTTTTGGCATCAATTTGAGGAAATTAAATTCATTATTGACAATGTAATCCTTTTCATGGTGTTTGAAAACAGAGCTGGCTTGTTTGTTTTGGTTTGGTTTGGTTTTTGTGGGGAAAAAAGTCTACCTTTCAGTTACTGTAATCTTGTAATTGTCTTGGTATCCATCAGATCTTGATCATTCAACTGGTAAAACAAGTGTGACCATATTGATGTTGTGCCTGAAATACATCCCTGAGACTTCAGTGAAATTAAAAACATTTCAGCTGTGAGCAGCCAGGGAGTACTGCACCTTCCTAACAACTTCCAACTGCAAATAAGCAGTATTCCTTCCAGGCCTGAACCAAACTGCTGCAAGTGTTCTGAACAGCAGGCGTGTGAGCTGTATAGATTTACATAGAGCATATCGTGGATTGGCACTTGATGGAACCTTATCCATCAGGGAGGGATTGCAGAGCATTACAACTGCGTGATAAATGCAAAAATAATTAGATGCATCCCTTAAGGACTGATTTAGACAGCTATAGAATTGTTTCTGGATAATTCGCAAGGCTAGTTTTGTTGGGTTTCCCATAATCTGGTAGGATCAAGAGCAAGCAATTTACATTATAAAGAACTGAGAAATATAGTCACTAGTGTCAGCATAATTATTAGTAATTATTATGGTAATTAATAACAGTAATTTTTTTCTACTAATGGATCTCACCCTTTCAATTGTCTGAGCATGAGAGGTAGCTCTCTTGGCAGAAAAGAAGGAAGAGAAAGTGCTCTTTGGTTTAGTTTCCTCATAACCAGCCCTAGAGGGGAGATGGCAGAAAGGGAGCTTGTAACAGGCTAGCAATTGCTGTTGGTCATTTGTAATTGGTCTTGTTACTGTCTGATTTTTTTCAGCAGTTGTATAATGTTTTGACATCATTAGCTGGAAGTAACTTTCTCTAACCTGCATTTTGCTTGACGTTTTCTGTTGCTTTATCAGACAGAAGAAAGACTTCTATGCCCCAAAGCTGTATTTGCTAGTCTAATAGGGCCTCACTCTCTGCCTGCAAGCATGTTCATAACAGGAGAAAATTGATTAAAGAGACTTGTTCATGTGAAAATTCCATTCTGCTTCTTTGGAAAGCAAGCACAAAGATGCATGTTTAACTTTCTTGAGCTAACACCTGAGGGCAAAGCAAGGGACAGCCAAATCGGGTATCAGTCACTTTGACCGGGGAGGGTAGTACCTGAAGTGACCTTGGGAATAGTAGTTTTAGGGAAGTGATGCTCAAACAAGGGAATGTCAAAAACAGTAATGGCTAAGAAGTGCCTGTGAATCCCAGTATAAAACTTACAGACAACATGGCCTTCAGCCTCATCTACTGGTGTTCTCGTGGCTTTTCTAGTGTCGCTGAAGAAATGTCACACCCTGCAAGGACTATCTTGTGGGCATCAACAGCAAATGCTATGTGTCTTGCTCAACACCTACCTCAAGTACTCCTACTTCACACAAGCAACTGCTGCATGTGAGTGCCTATGCAGCCTCACCTCCTGCATGCTCCATGGCATGAGTTCTCAATCAGTATCTTACTGACTTAGCTACTACTTCAGGAGATGATCTGCTCTTTTAGATAATTCAAAACCCATGAATTCTTATCATTGATCTTGACTTCTTTTGTATTGTTTTGCTCTTGTCAAAAAAAGAGCCTCTTCTCAATGAATCCAAGTGAACTGTGATGGCACACATACACAGAATGGGTTTTCTGAAGAGCAGGTAGGAGGGTGCTGACTTCTGAATCATTTATCAGAGTATTAACCATGTGATAGTTTTCTGCTGCAAGCTCAGTCTCTGTCATCCTGAAATATTGAAACTGGGGAGATTTAAATACTTTGTAAATATTCCTGGTCATGGGGAAAAATGAAAAATGCCAAGCTCTGATTAATGATGTTGAAGGAATTTTGACGGTGCCAAGTCAAGTGTCTGATGATCTCACCCTGAACTTCATGTGTTTCCATTGTGCTGTCGGGGAATGAGCTGGGTGCTGTTAGCAATATGCTGTGTTTGAGGGACTTGATGAATTAGCACATTTTACTTGCTGCTGCAGCTAGCATCCTGATTAACTAGGTGTGTTTTTGAAAGCTCCCCTCCCGCTGCCCCAAGAGGCCATTTCACAGTCTGATTGCTGTTATGGTGGTTAGGAGCATTCATTGTTAGAAAGTTTTGTAGCTCTCATTCTTTGGTTTATGGAGCTGTTTTCCCTCCTTGGGGCTCAGTCACACTTAGAGGAGCAATTCTGTTCACTTTTTATTTTGGCTAAAAACCAAAGTCTCTCAGTTCCCGATTTCCTTCTGTTCCCCAACTACCCTGGTAGTAGTCCTTTTCACAACGGTTTTAGTTTCCAACTATTATACATCTCTGGTATCTTTTGTTCAGCATTTCAAATGAGATAAGTAGGCTATGACACAGCAGCTAAAATGTTGAAAATATTTTTTCATACATTCAAATTTTCCTTTTTTGTCACTGCACAGCAGCTCAAAGTCAGTCTAAGATAACCTTGGTGGTTCTGCAACTAGTTTTCCATAAGACAAGCTTTTGTCAGAAAACTTTGCTACTTCTTGAGCCTGTGTTCTTATCTCACACTGCTGAGTGCTGAGTTTTACTCCATTCTGGTTTCCTTCATAACCTGAGGCTTACATTTAAAAAAAAAGAAATTAGCAGCTGACAAATACTGCTCATAAAATCATGTTGAGAGCAAGTCAGAAAAGAGGACTCTTTAGCAATTCAGGGTAACAAAAATACATAAAGCAGATACATTTAAAAGTAGGCGTCTGTATTTTAATTAAAAAAAAAAAAACCCACACAAACATTTTCTGTGGTTATCATATATGTATTTTCTACTACAAAATAGGAAAAGGGCACAGGACAGGCACAAGCCCCCAAGGTCCTGGACCATATTAAGCATATATAGAAACCCACCTTTCCAAGTTGATTTAGGAATATTAATGCTACAGCTTCCACCCTGCAAAACAAATAATCTGTAAACACAGTAAAGGTCCCTCTAGTTTCTCCAGAAGCTAATTCAATTATCTGGCATACAGATACTGACTGCCTTAAATATAGTCTTCAGGACCTTTGCTCAGTTCGAGAGGTACAAACTGAATTATTTCAAGTAGGACTGTGTAAGGTCTCTAACAAAAGAGGTGATGATTGTTGGAGGTTTTTGTAGTCATCTGTGGACTTCTTTCTGTCTTTTTAAATTTATTTATTTTCTTTGCTTGTTGAGGGCAATTCTTTTTGCACAATTTTCTGATGGTTTTGTTTGTTTCTTAGGGCATCTTTTTTTTTTGGTTGGGGGGGAAAGATTTGTTCAAAATAAACCCAACCCAATAATTCCAACACTTGGGATGGCATATGGTACTAGACCATCTATATAATTATATCCTGTAGGCATTTTTTTTAAAACCTCCTTGATAATTGAGGTGATAACCCTGAATTCTGTAACTACATTAAATCAAGTAGTGTACTTTAAGATTAGTCCCACAATCTTGGATTTTTTTTTTCCGTGATAAGGGTTTGGTTTTGCCTGGTTTTTACCAACTTTACCTGAACTGCCTGTGGAATTCCCTCTGAGTCAGAATTCATCCCAAAATGGAGCCTACAGATAGAAAAATCCAGAATTAGTTAGCTATTGCTACAATGTAGACAAGCTCTCCAAAGCAAAATACTCAAACCCAGGTGCTTCTGAGATTACATCAGACACTTTTACTGTAACATGTCAGGAAAAGCACATGTCATTGTTTTTAATATACTCCACATTTTTGTTTTTCCTTAAATAACTAGTTTCCAAACAATTTCTTGTCAGAAAGATATGGGAGTGTGTCAAAGAAAATCCTGATATTTATAAGCTGCTTAAGCAATATACAGGTTGTGATGTTGTGATGTATCTGCTGAGACCTTGATTCTTCTTGCACATCAGCCAGATAAAGCTAGTACTGAAATTATTCCACTGAGAAAAGTGGATGTGTTTAACAGAGGTAGCTGAAGTTGTACTTACCACATTATCCAGTAGTTGAGATTCTATTTACCTAAATAGGCTTTAGATAAAATATCACTAAACTGCATACTCCTGTTTTGTCTCCTGCACAGCATAGATGTTGCAGGAGATAACTTCAGATTTAATTTCCAGGTGTTCTCTACAGCCAACAGAGTGCAGAAGAGATAACAAGAACTTTGCACTTGAGCAAAATCCTTTAAGGCTATCTGATTTAATAACACAGAAGAGAAAATAACATTTCCTCCTAGGTTCTGGAGTAGTATAAACGGACTTAACTCTGAGTTCTGTAGGCTGTTCTTATTTAGTGTAGCTGAGGCTGTCACAAGTATTTTTTAATTGAAAAATGTGTCTGTTTAAAGGGGTAATATTTCTATTGTTCAGGGCAGGGGAAAAAACAAGTCAACAAACACTTTCTCTTCTAAAAACTTCATCTGTTCACATCAGAGGTAATTTCATTTTGCAAGGGAAAAAAATATTTGTTAAAAAACTTGAGCATTAAAAATCTGTTCATAACTTTTTCAGAGGGAGAGTAGGGTGATACTATTATATATAGCCCCTAACACCTGCTCCTGGCCTCATTCCAAAGTCTTTCAAGGCTAGATATGATGTAATAACATAGACTTTTCCCTCTTTGATAATCTGTTGTTCTGTTCTTCACTTCTTTATTTCTCATCCCACTTCACCCCAAGTGTTCACTAGTACCTAATTCTTGACCCTCGCAGCAGAATTAGAAAACATGGCCCTGAGACTTCTGATATAAGCTCAGAGCTAAAGACAAGCCCATCACTCTGGCCATGCTTCCCCACAACACAATTTAAATTACACTTGCAGCTCCAAGTACAATTGGTTGTGTATGCCTAAAGTCACTCTAAGAAAGAAAGTACTCATAGATGATAGTGCTGCAAAGGCTTAGTAGCTGCTTACAAGTGGCGTACATCTGATCACAAAGCCCAGTGTAACATGAGACCTACTGTTATCCT
This sequence comes from Eubucco bourcierii, assembly GCA_013396675.1. Taxonomy (NCBI): domain Eukaryota; kingdom Metazoa; phylum Chordata; class Aves; order Piciformes; family Ramphastidae; genus Eubucco; species Eubucco bourcierii. The sequence continues at coordinate 147,340 of VWZE01012564.1, read as the reverse complement.
AAGTATTCAGTTTTGGATGATTTTAGACCAGGTTCTCAGTGAGCACTCAGTGTGTTAATTGCAGTGGGACACTCTGGGGAGAGAAAGTCCACTTTGCACCCATGAGTACAAGCCTAAGCTACAGCATTAAAAAAAAAAAAACCAAAAAAACCCAAAACCAGGAACCAGGACCACTGAGTAGGAATGAAAAAGTAGTTATTTCAGGCCAATATATGCTTAGGCACATAAATGGTGTCCCTGATGTTCTGTAATAACAGGGTTTTTTTCTGACAAAGGAAGACATGTTACATTAACGTGAAGAAACTAATCCTTTCCAATTATTATTTTCATTTTCACCATATTCAGCATAGATAGGATAATTAACATGCAGAAGGGGATGATCTAGATGACCAATTAACTTCAGATAAATGTGTTGTGGTAATTATTCCACATACAGCAATGCAAATATTAGATTAACTTTTACAAGTGGATTTTATGGATCTTTGAGTTCAAGTAATTTAAGATTAAATAATTTGACTGAACTTTACCTGAAGTGTTTTTGTCAAACCTCCAGACCATTTTTCTCCCTTCTGCCTGAACATGGAACTGCACAAGCCAGTGTTGCTTGTATGTAATCTGAAATTCCCAGGCAGCACCTTTTGCTGTTGAATTGCATACAAACCAGGAAAGATGTTCAGACAGACCTGTGAGCCTTTCTCAAAACAGTAGGTCCCATTCGCTTTGTATTTTATTCACCTTGCATGTATTTTCAGACAAATACATCTGAAAATCATTCAAGGCCACTGAATTAATACCAGAATCAAATTAAATTAATAGCTAGTAATTGGATATATCTCAGACACTGATTAAATGTTTAAACAAATCTGTGCACGCCTGCCTGATGGTGTCTGTCACCCAGAGACTGCTTTCCATATGCAAGTGGCTGACTTTCTGACATCAGTGTCACCAAGACCACAATTTTGTATGAGGTGTCCTTATTTTTCCAAATATCCTTCTGAATTTCCATGGCCTTTTCTTCTTCAGAACCACCTTTGCTCATGCAAACCTATTGGCTAGTTCATAAGATTTCTGTACTTATGGCGTCAGTCTATAAACAAGAAGAGAAGATTGATCCAGTTTTGATCCAGTTTGAGGAATAATGGAATAATATATTGTAAAAGCAGTTATGCACTCTTTACAGTCATGATCTAAAAAAGGGGCAGCTCTGTCAACCTAGGAAATACCTAAGTATTGTCCAACTGGTCAGAAAAATATGAAGGAGGAATGAAAAGTTAATGATACCCTTGTAGAGACACCAAGTTCCCAAACTGCTCTCATGACAAACTGCACTACTGTAGTAAAGAGAGATCTGGAAGACCATTTAAGAAGGTCCCTAACAGCTGACCCATGTGTTTACATTTCCAAGTAGCTCCTCTTTAGTTCTGCATTTACACAATTATTTTGATGGATATTAATGTTTGCAGTTGTGGGAACTTAATTTGAGGAACCATGAGAAACAGAGCTCCTGAGCTCTGCCCATGAATGGACATTTGACATTCCAGCCCCTCGCAGAATGATCGTTAGTTAATAAGAACTGGTTGCGTTAAATACAGTCTTCCATAGTGAGTGATCCAAATGTCCAAAGATGCTTCATCTCAATTACATAAATTCATCTCCATCCTATAAGGCAGACTTAGAGAGGCTAATACAAACTACTGTTGCTTTATTAATGGCATTAAAATTAAAATGTTTCCAAGTGCTATTTTATAAGTTATGTGCCACACCAGTCTTGATACCAGGCATCCAAGGCCTGCAAAATATCAGTGAAAACTTATTTTTTAAAAATTCACTTTTCAGAAAGTAAAACCTTTTCAAAATACATTATCCTGTCTCTTGAAAATATCAAAGGACACACTGGGTTGCCTGAATGTAACAAGCTGCTTTCAGAGGTATCAACTTTCACCCTTATGCAAATCTGATGGGATTAAAATCTGTACTGCAAAAACTCTTTGATCAAAGAAGCATTGGTAAATTTTACAGTCATGGATTTCTAAGTTGTTGTGTCCAGCTCATATGAGTCTGGCATCACAATCCACTTCTGACAGCGTTCTGCCATTCCCTGCATGGATCCATCATGCTGATCTGAAGGTCAAAAAACAAGTTTCCCATAAACCAACTACTCTAGTGGAACCCTGGGAATACTTAGATATTTTCTGAGAGCATGGCTTTTTCTGTGGTATTTTCTGATTAAGACTATGAGGTTTGTTTCTAACTGAGACCTATCACTAGTATTAAAAAAAGAAGGGGGTAAAAAAAGAGGAAATTAAACAACTACAGAGCAGATATTTTTCTTTTAAACTTTGCAGAGATTGTTCATTATATGTGAGTCTACAAGAGAAAGAATACTCTAATGAATGTCATGTGCTTTTGATTTACCTGTTTCGTTTTAGTCTTGTACTATTGAATTACATCAAGTAAAGTCTGTTCAAGACAGCAAGCAGGAAATGAAGCAGCAAATAGCGATAAAAGAGGCATTTGGGAAAAATATATCAAACTCCTTTCAGGAAGTAGCACAGTGTTCTTGCCTAAGAAATCTTTACCTGCCTGACTCCAGTGAGGTTAACAACCTTGGTTGGATTTTTGTTGTTGTTGTTGGTTTGTTTGTTTCTTGTTTGTTTTATTTCCTAGTCCCCTACAAAGCTGAAACCCAAAGCCATACTATGTGTCCTACCTGCACTAAGCTAACAGATCAAGTGGAGCAAGGATTAACAGATAAACTTTGATAGGTGGTTAGACAAACCAGTGTTAGAAAACTTTGTAGCTCTAAACTTTATTAGTTTTCAGAAGATGGCGTAAGATGTTGTATTGCAAAGTGCTATTTTGAACCACAGATTCATTCAGATTGGAAAAGACCAGTCCAACTATTAACCCAATATCACTAAGAGCCACATCTGAATAACCTTTTACACATCTAGAGATGGTGATTCAACCACCTCCCTGGGCAGCCTGTTCCAATGCTTGACTACTCTCTCAGCAAAACTTTTTCTCCTTATGTCTAGCCTAAACCTACCCTGGTGCATCTTGAGGCTATTCCCTCTTATTCTATCACTAATTACCTGTGAGAAGAGACCAAAACCTACCTCTCTGTATGGTTCTTTCAGGTAGTTGCAGGGTGCTAAGGTCTCCCCTCAACCTCCTCTTCCTCAAAACAAACAGTCCTACTTCCCTCAGCCACTCTTCATGAGACTCATTCTCTAGGACCTTCACCACCTTAGTTGCTCTTCCTTGCACCTGCTTCACAGAATCACAGAATTAACCAGGTTGGAAAAGACCTCTAAGATCATCGAGTCCATCCTATCACCTAACCCTTCTAATTAACTAAACCATAGAATCATAGAATGGTAAGGTTGGAAGGGACCTCAAGGATCATCTAGTTCCAACCCCCTGACATAGGCAGGGACACCTCCCGCTAGTACAGGTTACTCAAGGCCTCTTCCAACCTGGCCTTGAACACCTCGAGGGAGGGAGCAGCCACAACCTCCCTGGGCAACCTGTGCCAGTGTCTCACCACCCTCACTGGAAAGAACTTCCTCCTAACATCTAGTCTAAATCTCCCCTCTGCTGAATTAAACCCGTTGCCCCTTGTCCTGTCATTGCAAGACCTTGTAAATAGTCCCTCCCCAGCCTTTCTGAGTGCCTCATCCAGCCTCCTCTTAAACACTTGCATGCATGAATGGACACCTTTCAAAAAAGTTGAAAGCTAAGATTCTTGGTGGTTTTAAAGGGTTACTGTGGCTATTAGATCAGACCATCTGCAGTGGTCTGAGTCTAGAACCTCCTTATGGCACCAAGGTGACAGTAGGATTTGTCTACAAAGGACTTTAAAAGTGGTACTTGTAGCCAAAAACTGTTTTTGTTCTTTGGGCCTTATTTCTGGCAAGAAGATGACTTGCCAGCACAGGCCACTGAAATCAAAGGAGCAAAAGTAGGGCCCACCATCTGGGTGTTTGCATGTAAAGCTCTGACGCAAATTGGAGGAGCTACAAAAGGACAAAGTACTTTAAAATAAAGGAACTAGAACAGTAAAATTTTGTTTAGTTGGAGCATCTGACTAGCATACGGCAAGGAATATGAAGAATGTGAAAACTGTGTGTGTCAGTGGAGCTGATTAGCAGCAGGTGAAGTGTGGGACTTATGTAGCAGAAACCATAATCCAATCTCTAAAACAGTAACAGTTGTGACACACTACTGTAAATATGATGGTAGCTATGATCTCTGCCAGCATGTGGCCACAGGAGCCATCAGGACCTCACACAACTCCAACAGCTCTCAGTTTTCCAGGACTGAAATGGCAACAGCAGGAAAGACTTTGGGCTTTTCCTGTTGGTACTTCTAATACATATTTTTGAAAGTTAGCAAAATGGTAAAGAAAGCTTGTGAGAAAGGTATAAATGCATCCTAGCTGTAGCTTTCTCAATCAGTCAGCAAGCTGCAACTACAAACTGCAGAAATGGCAGGGATGCAGCACCGATGCAATCATCCACAATAGACCTTGGAGCATCCTTCTTCAAAGTGATGCTGCCCTTTAGAAAGGGGTTTGAAAAGTAACCAGGAGCATATGGAGCATTTGAGAGTTTAGATAGAAGAACATCATACTTTTTTCTTCCGTTTCGGGTAGCACAGTGTTTTGGTGTCTTAGACCCAGTCATTATGAGTTTGGCTCACAAGAGGGATACACTTCTCCGTATCATTAACCAAATGACACTTTATTCCTTAGGGATTTCTTAAAATCTTTCCCCACTAATACAACAATCATTACATTTATCTAAGGCCTTTACAGAACAAGGGATGCACTTGTGGTAACCTCACCATGAGCTCGGCATGTGCTACCATGTAGTGTTCAGGGTCATGCAATATTCAAATCTTTCTCCACCATCTTCTCTTTTCACATGCCACCTGGTATGATTTACTGAACCTCCCACCCCACCTATGCTGACAGCTCACACACATATTTGGCAAACATCAATGTGCAAAAGATGAGTTAACAAGTCCCTTTCATGAATGCATGTGGGAGGTTTCAGGGTCTTCCTAGCTTTCTGCAGAGTTAAGAAAAAACACAAGATTTTAGACAAGAAAACTTGTGGGAAAATTAATGTCCAACTGTTAAAAAAAGCACTTCTGAGAATGTGCAAAGTGAGCACTGCCTCACTGGCTAAGATGACAACAGTTGGAAAATTGAGGTGATTTGGATTAAATCCAATTCCAGGAAACAAACTTTACTCTGGTGCTTTAAAGCATCCCTATAATAAGGTACATCCTTATTTGCACTGGTTTTCATGAGGTATAATCATGTACTTGAAGCTTTTATAGAGTTCATTCTGTAAAAATGTTTTTCCACATCATGGGGCAGGGAAGAAACAAAACCAAAACCAAACAAAAAAAACCAACCGCCAACACCACAACCCAATGTTCACACTGCTGGGGTTTGTTTTTTTTTTTTGTTCCATCATTGTATCGTATTACTGTCCCATCCATTCTTAGACTTTGTACTTACATGTGTGATGTTCTGCAGTGAATTCACTGAAATCCATTACATTTATCTGGGTTTATTCCCACAGTGGGAGGCCGAAGAAGAAAAAATGTTGCCTTTTATTTCTAAGCGTTGCTTCTTATCCAAACACATGCCATGCCTATAAAAGTGTCAGGGTATTTTTCAAAAGGAAGGTCCTGTCTAGCCTGAACTTTTCAGGGGATCAATGTTTCTCTCTCACTGGATGGACTTTCACTGAGGCAATGCTGCTTGCAAAAGTCAAAGTGCATTTCCCAAGAGAATGAGCAGGAGGGGAAGCACATTCCAGCACAGCCAGCATCACTAGCCTGTCTCATCTTTTAGACTTTTCTGGCTGAGTAATGATAGCTTGTCTGGCATTGACTCAATGACTAGTTCAAGTTGAATGTATTTCCAGTGCCCTTCAATGACGGTCCAGCTCAAAGAAATGTCTTTGCTTACTACTGTGAACCTTGAACAAACAATGCCTGGCTTGATTATGAACAAAGAGTTTTCTTTTGCATCTCATAGTAGAAGCCTTGTATTTTTCTCTAGTCATCCTTTAGGGAAATCATCAAAGGAACATACCCAGAGCAGCTTTTCTCTATACCACAGGGTATCAGACATGGCCTGCTAACATAAATATGTGGCTTGTGGTTAGATATATATAGTAGTATTATGTGTTCAAGACAGTATTGTTGACTGGGAGAGGATGTGAGTCAGCTCAGGAGGCAGAGACTTTTGGGGTAATGTTAAGGAGTGAATGTCTGACGTGGTATAGGAAAGGTGATACATAGAAGAGCTAAAAATATTTTCTTGCAGATAAACGTGGAGCAGACATATTGTTAATTATGCATCTTTTAGGCTTGGTTTGCAAATTGACTTAACAGTGTACAATCATGATTTATTTAAATACGAATTAGCATTTGACTTTGAATTTCCAGTTGGATAAGTCAGCTGTGTTTCTGATGTGTTATTACCATGAATCATAGAATGGATTGGGTTGGAACGGACTCCCAAAGGTCATGTAGTCCAACCCCCCTTCTGTGAGTGGGAACATCCTCCACTAGATCACGTTGCCCAGAGCTCTGTCAAGCCTGACTTTGAATATCCCCAAGGATGGGACCTCCCTGGGCACCTTCCAGTGCTACACTACCCTCATGTAAAGAACTTCCTCCTAACATCCAATCTAAATCTGCTCTTCTCTAATTTAAAACAATTACCCCTCATCCTATCACTACAGGCCTTTGCAAACAGTCACCCTCCAGCCTTTTGGTAGGCCCCCTTCAGGCACTGGAAGTCTGTGATTAGGTCTTCCTGGGGACCTCCTCTTCAAGCTGAACAACCTGAGCTCCCTCAACCTGTCTTCATAGCAGCTTCTTGTTCACCAGGACTTCCAGTTCCTCTTCTGCAGGGCTGCTCTCTACCACCTCATCCCCCAGCCTGTATTGATAACGATTGTTCCAGCCCAGGTGCAGGACTGTGTACTTTGTCTTGTTGAGCTTCATGAGGTTCACTTGGGCCCACTTCTCCAGTTTGTACAGGTATTTCTGGATGACACCCCATCTCTCTGGCATATCAACAGCACCACTCAACTCGTTGTCATCTGCAAGCCTGATGATGATGATCCCACTCAATCCCACTGTCTATATCACTGCTAAAAGTATTTTAAAATACTGGCCCCAGTATGAACCCCAGAGGGACACAACTCATCCACAGTCTCCATCTGAACTTCAAACCATTGACTGCTACCCTCTGGATGCAACTATCCAGTCAATTCCTTATCCACTGAACAGTCCACCCATCAAATCCATATCTCTCCAACTTGGCAAGTAGGATCTTGTGGGGGACCATGTCAAAGGCCTTCCAGAAGTCCAGATAGGTCACAACCACAGGTTGTCCCTTGTCCACTGATGTAGTCCGTGAAGCTCCTGTTTGGCACTTCATGTCTTTTAGGTCACTAATGTGATAAATATGGTCAACTTTTGACTTAGTCTGGGTTATGGCATTAAGTAACTTTCATAACAATTTACTAATTATTAAAAGTAATTAAGTTAAAAGTTATTAAAGGTGCCACTTTTCTCTTTCCTTCAGATACAACCAGTCTAGTGTTGCTTGAGTTTCTAGGTTTGTGCTCACAGGTCTGTACTATCAACTACAGGCATTTCCCCGTGTTACCCAAGTAACAAGTACCCAAACTTCCTTTCAAGCAGAAGCTGGTAAAAGCATAGAGGAAAATGGACATTTCAGATCTTCTCTTCACTACCGTAAATTATTTGCACATGTCTGACTACAGCTATAATGTTTTATTGTTTGGAATTATTCACCAAACACAGACCAAAAATCATCTAGAAGGAGCATGTTACTCAGTAGTTCAGGCAACAGTTTCAACAGTCCAGCTAGTTTCCCTGTCAGGTAACGTAGGTCTCCTACACCAACCACATAGATGTAAGTCTTCAAAATAGCCTGTCTGTCACCAATACATTTCAACCTTGCAAAATGCAACTTTCCTACATCTGTTCACTATGCATTAATGGTCTTGCCTGCCTGATGGTAAAGCTCCTCTGTCAGCACACTCGTAAGAAGTGAATACCAAAAAAGGAGACAAGAAATTCAGTGTGACCATTTAATAACTGAAATTAACTGGTGGAGCAGGAAAAGTACATTCTGGGTGGGTTTATGCTTCATTGTTTACATGCTGCTAGTCTTTCAATTCCACAAAGCTCCTGGAATTCGGTATGGTTTATGGTATATGACTCATTGGTCTTTTGACATGAAGCTATTGGATACAAAGATTTTGATTTATAGTTCTCTGAAGAAATGTATGTATAAATAAAGATTACAGAGGGAGGTAAGTGGCCCTCATATTGTATTCCCTTTAAGAAGAAAAACAAAGTGTGTTCTACCATAAAATGCTGAACAGTATAGGAATAATGGCAGTTACAGAAGTCGTCAGAGCATGCCACTGCAGTTTGGTACATACATCCAGAATGAAGGTAGTTAAGATACTTTTTACAAGCTATTTACTTCCCACGTTAATGGAACAGCAGTGAAACAACCCATATTTGAAAGTGCTTTATTTATAACATCCTACTGTAAAATGTGATTCCTGCTTCTCTTCAGTTTGGCTTAGCAAGCAGGTGGGTATATTAAGCAGGCAGATGTGACCAAACTTCTGTGTACTTCCTTTTTTCTTCCCTTTGGGTTTGGTCTCCGTTATTGGTTAGTCTCCACAGTAACATTTTCTAGGAAGTGCCCCAAATGCATTTGCAAATAAATACCTGAAGAAGCTCTATTTAAGCATTCTTTAGATTCAGACCTGGAAAAGTCATGGGAGAAAATGCTGAGGGGGAAAACATACAGGGGAATGTACCCCAGGTAACCTCTCTTGTGAACTGTAGCAAGGCAGAGAATGATGTTATCTCCCCACTGCCCTCAAGAAACCGAGGGCATTTCTGTTCTGCATTTCATTAGAAGAGCACAAAAGGAGCCTCAGAGCTGGGGTGCATGTGGATTGTACAATGGTCATCCTTTTTCTTTACAGAAATGCATGCAAGTATGCATGATTAATTTTTCCCTCTGGTGTGTCGCTTATAGCCACTGACAGCATTCTCCCCTGAAACAAAGTACCTACTTTCCTAACTGAAAAAATTGGTAAGTATTTAAATTTCATAGAGACTGAGTAGCCCACAGAACTTCAATAGCCCAAAAGCAGTCAATTCCTGTATGAATTCTTTGCTTTCACTCTTTTTAATACCTGCACTTTGTATTACTGCACATCAATAGTGCATCTCAAAGAAATGGCAAGAAAGGCAATGCTATTCCAGTTCTAGACGAACTCTACTGATAGCTAGCTGTTGTTCCACTTTTCTCAAGGTATTTCAGAATCACTGTGGAAAAGCATGTAACTGTTCGGGCCAGATTAGTTGAAATTCTGTCCAAATGAGGTAATTTTAATGAGCACGGAAGGACTTGTGCAGTACAGTCTATATGAGACAACTGTGCCAACTTGCTAACCACAATTATAAATAGTCTTTTAATAAATGCAAGTGTTATCTTCTCTCTTTTTTTTTTCTTTTGCATTGTTGTTTTCTATCTTAAAAGAATGATCCTGTCTTGAATTCTAAAACCATCATTCTATAGTAATTTATTGTGGGGGTGGGAAATGGGGTTGAGAAGAAAGGGAAAAGCTTGTTGTTTCCTGTGGTTGGCAGGTACGGTTTCATCCATTTGTGATTCTGAGTGTAAGGTCTGACCCTGTAGCTCCCAGAGTGAATAACAACATTTTTACCAATCTCAGAGGCACATGATTCAATCTGTAACACTCAGTTGAAAAACACAGCATCTGGTCCTGCAAGCAATCCCTTCAGAGCAGAGTCACTGGTGTTGCAGTGAGAGCTGTCAAATCACTGTACACAGATAGGCACTGGAAATGCCTGATCCTGTTCTAGGTGCTAAGCATTAGATGATCCCAGACATAGGTCTTTCTGGAAATTTAGTGCCTTGTCTGTGCCTCTGACTTTGGGAGATGATTGACTGGAGAACAGCCTGGCAGAGAGGGACCAGATTACTGAATTGCAGGATCTGGGAGAAAGGCATGAGGATATTTTTGTGTGCATTCTAAAAAATTGGCTGCCCATGTCATAACAGCAGCATGTTCCTGGTTTAATAGGGCAGTGGATTAGGGAGATGATTTTTTTAACGTCTTTAGAAAAAGATAAATTCCTGCACTTTCTGTGATCCTAGATTTTGTCAAGTTGTCAATCAAACAACCATGTTTTGGAACATTTTATAGGTATTCATTCTCCAGTATTTCCTAATGGTCAGGGCATGGCTCACAGCGTTTGGATCTGTTCCAAAGTCTAGTGTTTCACACACTTTATATTTTGGTGAGGCAGATATTTCTGATGGGAGCAATGCAACTGGATATGGTTTTTTTTGCACTCATAGAGGTTTATGGTCAAGTGTTTCTTCAGTAAAGTGGAAAACAATTTATTATGCTCTTTTCAGATGCTTAGAGATTCAGAGAAAACAAGCTAGCTGGGCACTGGGTCCGAAAGATTTAGACTCTATACTTTGTTCTGTTCACATGCTACATTTCAGGAAGGTGAAGTCACCTCTCCATGCCTCAGTTTCTCTTTTCAGAGTGTCTCTGCTGACTTTGTAGAAAGGAAGCTGTGAGAAATATAGTGCCTTTAGCCTGTCACTGTGGGATGTGAAATGAGGAGTCAGTGGTAAAAAGAAATAACAAAACTACATGTGACGAGGGACCTTTCACTTCATTAAATTTCCTCTCCTCTGAGGAAAACCATTTTTAGATGTTAGGAAAGAGAGGCAATAAAATATGCCTAATTATATTTGACTGTAGTGGATGTACTGCAGTATGGGCCTCTTGTGTTAGTCTGGAAAAGTTGAAAAGGAGCCCATGGTTATTTTAAAAGTAATTATCATTCTTCTGAAGTCACACTGAAAAGAGAACAGCTAGGCAAAACCAGGCAATAAAATTACTCGCAGACGAGGCAAAATATGCCATATGTCAGCGAGACCTTAAAGCCAGCGGGGTACTGACTTTGTTTTTCTCAATGTGGTGTTCTTGCTGAGGTATTACAGGACACCTTGTGTTTCCCATTGCAAAGCCGCAGCTTTTGGTAGCTGTCTCACATGAGCAGCAATGCTGCCCTGCCTTTTTCAGCTTGGGATTTATTTCTTTCTGTACAATTATATGCTCAGGCTCTTGCAGAGCTTGCAATTGCAGAGTAAATATTTAAATTTTTATTTTTCATAATTGATTACCTGACTTTAACATCTGCTGAATATAGGAGATGCAGGGGAAAAATGTGTGGCTGTGCTCAGCAGAACACTGAGTCAACTCTTCTCAAGTATTTTCTCCTGACATGTTCAGTGCTGAACATACAGGCACTTGCTCTCTGGCAGCATTAATCCCATGATGGGTGCATCAGTATGGTCCAAGTCATTCGCACGCTTTAGAAACTAGAATCGTAGAATGGCTTGAGTTGAAAGTGACGTTATAGATCATCTAGTTCCAATCCCCTGCTATGGGCAGAGATACCTGCCCCTAGAACTATTTGCTGAAAGCCTCATCCTGATTGGTCTTAACACACTTCCAGGGATGTGGTAGACACCTGTCTGGGCAATCCATTCCAGTGTATCACCACCTTCATTGTAAAGAAATTCTTCCCAATGTCCAACTAAATCTACACTGCTCTAGTTTAAAAACACTGCCCCTTATAAATAGTCACTCTTCAGCTTTCCTATAGGTATGTTTCAGGTAGTGGAAGGCTGCTATAATGTATCCCAGGAGCCTTCTCTTCTCCAGGCTGAACAGACCCAACTTGTTCAACCTGTCCTCTTAAGATAGGTGTGCTCCCACTCTCTGACCATCTTTGTGACCCTCCTCTGAACCATCTCCAACAGATCTAACTAGGCATCAAATCTTGCTGAGAGGCCTCTCGGCAATTCTCTTGGCAGAGAATAGACATAGTTTCAGGAGGCACAGGGCACATGGGAATTTGGGGGGGACACATCCCTGGATATGGAGAGACTCCAAATCAGGCCTGGTACACGCTGTTGTGTGTGAGTGTGACATGGCTGGACCCCAATCATAATGTCCTTAACCAAAAGCAAATTATATGAACTGGTAGAGAGAAAAAAAAAAAAAAACTAATTAAACTAAATTTTGCCTTTGAGAGAGGAAAAGAATTCTGCTCTAAATCCCTAGAAATAGAGTGATTTGTCATTTTAAAAGCTCTATTTCTGTTCACTGTTTCTGTGACACCATCACAAGCATTACACTGGATGTTAGATTAAATGTAACATCTTGGGAACTGCATGTCCAAGAAGTTGCATTGTAAAAAAATACAGGAAAATGTTGTGGCTGAGTCTGTAATGGCGTAATGTGGCTGCTTTAGTATTGAAAAGGATGTTTCTCTTTTTTCTTCTTTATCTTCTTTGCTCACATGGATGATAAATATAGAGAAAGCAAACTCTTGCCTCCTCATGCAAATATATGATTTCTGGAAATGGCAAAAACACTTCAGCATTATTATGGAATGCTAAAAAACCACTTTTTAATGGAGTTTTCTATTTATATACATTTTGCTGGAACTGGGATTTCCCTGTTAATCTGTGTAGCAAAGAACTGATTGCACTACACATGACAAGATAAAATTATGTTTTATAGTCCGGATCAGCAAATGTGTTCAAGTTCATTGACGGAAGCTCAGCAAAAAGTTATTCTCAGATGGCAAGCTAGTCAATTCAGACCTCTCCCTGACTTTGCAGAGAAAGCTTAAAGAACCTAAAGTTTTTGCATGATGGAGCACTTGATTTTGTAAGAAATGGGAGTTAAGGATGGTGTTTTGCCATAAGACTGGGATGATGGGTAGGGAGGACACGAGGTGAAACATACATGAGGCCCCATCTTGACTATTGTGTTCGGTTTGGGGCATTGCACTGCAGGAAGGACACCAAGGCAAGTACAGAGAAGAGCTACTAAGTCAGTGAAGGGTCTGGAGTCTTATAAGAAGCAGCTGAGGGAACTGGCGCTCCTTAGTCTACAAATAAAAGAAGGCTGAGGGGAGACCTTATTACTCTGTAAAACTACCTGACAGGAGGTTGTAGAGAAGTAGGCACTGATGTCTTCTTACAAGTAACTAATGATAGAAAGAGAGGGAGGTTTAGACTGGACATTAGGAAATTTTTTTTCATGGGAAGGGTTGTCAGGCACCAGAACAGGCTGCCCAGGGAGGTGGTTGAATTGCCATCCCTGGAAGTGTTTATAAGCCATATAGATCTGATGCATGGGAACATGATGCAGTGACAGACTTGGTGGAGTGGGTGAAATGACTTGACTTGATGATCTTGGAGGTCCTTTCCAACCTGGATGATTCTATGATTCTGTGATATCTGTTCCAATTATCAGGTGACTATTTCTGGAGCAGAGGTGGCTGTGCCTTTGTGGTGTTTGGAGCAACAGGCTCCCAGCACCTCATAGAGGAAGATGATGTCTCAACTAGTGCAAGCGGTGCTGAAGGGATGTTCTTTAGCACTCACAGCATGTACTCTCTAGGTATCTCCTTCCCTTACCTTTCTACCTTGTCCTTCTTCTCCAGGGCAATTTCATATGACTTGGCACATATCTCAGCAATGACAAGCCAGCAGCCTTTCAAACTGGGCTGCAATTTCCAAGAGGCTGGCAGATATTCAATGCACTTTTCCTCCTTGCCCTTGCTATAGCTCTGTTTGGAGAGATCAGCTCCCATATTCTTCCCAAAGTCATTGAGTCTGACCTTCCCATAAACAAATATCATGAGGAGAAACAGGGAGAGTGGTCTGTGTATATGCTCATATACTTAAGTAGGTTTCTCTTCTACTTTCCTTTCTTGAAACCCTTTCCTTTCTTGATGCATTGTACCAAATTAATCCAAAGTTAAGAATAATGTTTCAACTAAGAGGTAAAACACCTAAACTAAACGTAAATCTCTGCCACTGGTTCTGTCTATGAGCTAGAGGGGCAGGCAAGGAGTAGCACAAAAAAAATTTGAAAGCATATTATGAAGACTGAAGATCCCTTTGTAGAGTGAAACTGCTCTGGTGTTCATTTCTTGCTTTGAGTAGGGGCTCTGGACAATGCCTATCACAAATCCTCTCTTTATGACTGTCTCAGTCCAACACAGGATTTGCAGTTACTTTTGGAGTATTTGTCTTCTGGCATCAACTGAGAAAAATAATATCGTACATGATTTAGGAGATCAACACAATTTGTTCAGTTCACATAGCAGAAAAAGAAAAATCATGAAACACCACCTGCAATTAAATCAATCTGCTGACATTAATCTTTTGCTCAGACATTCTGCAATCAGGAGAGAAGTTAACATCTTCAGGTAGGTTCTTTGCTGTACAAGCAACTTGGGTTTTTTTCCTCATGAGGTAGATCAATGAGCTAAAAGTGGAGCTACACACCAAAGCCTTGAAGTCAGTACCATTATAGAAAAAAAAATAAAAGGCAGCACATGCCTCCCTCAAGCCTCAAAATCCCATAAAAAGACACTTAGAGGTAACGGTAGATGTACTCTTAACAGTGTCCTCAGAGCGCTTCCACCTCTAAATGATACTAGCTGGTGGTACAGACAGGTTTTCATCATGAATATTCTCTGAGAATGATTATTTGTCTTCATTTTTTGCCTCATAGGACTTTCCTTCTCTACAGGTCAGTCCAGGAGCAGAACACAGTTTCCTGGGACCAACTAAGGAATACACTTTTAATTGTCTCAGTTCCAGACCCATTAGTTTCGGGGGGGGGGAACCAAAAAAAACCCAACAAACCAAAAACCCAAAACAAACAGTCAGGGCATTAATAAGATCAGTTACCTTTAAAGGTATTTTAAGACCTTCTTTCTGTAGTTAATGAGCAAGTAAACAGGGATCTGAAGATGAAGCTAGTTATCCCAGTGCTGTTGAAAGCTACATTAAAAAATGACTGAATCGTTAACAATATTGTGTATACATAACAGAAACATCTCAACAATCGTTATTAGTGTTCATTGGAAGAATATAGTTGTATGTATTTGCTTGTTTGACTTCAGGCAAATTGCACATGGCCTGAGGAGAATCACATCTGAAGAAATAACACAATTGTAAGGCACTTAATTCTACCTAACAGGTGTCCTTAGCATCACTCCTGTATGGAATATATGCACAGCCATCGTGTAACACAGTATTTGTGAATATTGAGACCCGGAAAATTCACCATGTGGATGTTTCTCAGCTGAAAGGAAATGTAAAGCTTCCACCCTAAACTGCCATTTATATGCATTGTTAAATATAGTATCCCAAATCATAGAACAGGTTTTTTTTCAGACTGTAGAACTAGTAACTACCTCCTAGTCTTCTCTGCTGGAGAAGATACCTCTTCAGGTATTTGCTTATCAGACTTGGCAAGTACTTTTCTATTTCATATGACTAATTTTGAAGGTTTAAAGCCATTTCAATAATTTGTCGTCTCCACCACATGAACTGTGGAATTTGCTTATGACAGAGATCATCCTAAGGCTGATGTTTGTATTTTATACCAGCTTGTCCACAGATTTGAGTATACAGCTGCCTCGACAGTGAGCTTCTGGGTAACATGGCTCCTTTTGCTGTGCCTTTTTTTTTTCTTTTCTTTTTCTTTTTTTCCCTAGGTGCCTTTGTTGCAGTGGATTAGTTGGTATGTCTCTATTTACTCAACCCTCTTCTTTGTGTTAACAGTCCTCTCATCTACAAACCAGCCCACAGGAGACTGATTTCTGAGATGAGCTATCCTGCACCGATAAACGTCTGTGATAAAACCCTGGTATTTGCTGTGTGATTCTGGAGAAAAGACAGGATGATCCACGAGAACCCATCTCTCCCTGACCATTGAAGGAGCTGTTTCCCAGAAGATGGAGCTCTTTCCCCGAGACTGGTTGTGGAGACCTTGTGATGTAAGTCCAGTATCATTGAAAATCTGAGAATTCTTGTGGATGTCAATGAATTATTCCTAGCTGAGAGAAAGAAGAAAAAATTAACATGTTGGTCATGGATATTTTTTATTTTTAAAAAACCTTATTTATTTTTTCTCTTAGTAAATGATGCTTCTTAACTATAATAATATATCAATTATTAAAGTTATTAAAGAGTCTGGATACCAAACTTTTTATTTTTTTCCCTTCCCTCCTTTGAAGCAACCCTTCGGCAGACTTGCGTATAGAAAGCTTTGTGAGTTTCTTGGCTTTATTACTTGATTAGGGCAATAGTGATCTGTCTTACTGACATCAGTCACTCCCTTTTTGCTGGAAGCAAATCCATTAACTCCTCTCTGGGATAGAGAAGGGTATTTATTTCTGGTGTGCTTTGGCTTCCACCTGTGAATGATAACACTGAGAGCAATTTTAAATTTCCACTTTGTAAACCAAACAAAGCATAGAAGACTGAAAGAAAAAATATGAAAGTCAGTTCTTGCTAAAATAAAGATGGTTCATGGGAACCCACAAGTCATGCAGAAGGTGTCCTTTGTATTGAGACTGGAGCAGCAGGGCCCTTCTGTTGTCAGGTGCTGAAGGAAGTAGTAAATGCATGGGAATTTGAATACCATTATAGCATGCTTATATCTATCTAGTGTCTGATCTTCTCCTCTTAAAAACAGTGCTCACTCTCTCCTTCCCTTCCCTGCTCGCCCCCAAATCTGGGTGAGACTTGATCTCTCTTAAGCCTGGACACAAGCCTGCAGAACCTGGAGAAAACTGTTACTGTCAATTGCACCAAACAATTATTAGTGTCCCAGCTTCCACTATTTTGGAGGTTATAAACATTTACTTTTCATTTTATTGCTGTAGATCAGATATTCATTTTTTACAGCTCGCATGTGTGTTATCTAAACTGCAAAAAAAAGATTATGAAGAAGGGAAGTTTTATATGCACTGACATGGTTGTCATGACTACCTGAGCCACTATGCTGGTAAGGTACAAGTCTTTCACTTTATCTGTCTAGCTTTTACACAAACAATTTTTTTTTTTCTGTGAGAGTCTGAAGAAATAGGACTCAATAAAACATCTATAAGCCTAAATTTGTGTGTATGTGTAGCAACCAGGTTAAACTAACGTTCATTCCCCCACTCCAGTCAAATATCATGTGTCTATTATACCTTGGACTGTGAGGGAGTCAGTCAAAGCTAGTCTCTACTTTTGACTGAACTGGCAAGATCCAGAATCCTGGCAGCCAGAGTTACAAATGATCAAGTGATGTAGGCTTCTTTGATTCATCATGAGGCACAGGTATCCTCCAAGAAGCTCCAGCATTATAAAGTCTGAAATTATGTGTTGGGTTTTTTTAACTTCTTTATTACTCTTGCCCATTTTTTCTTTTAATTGCAACATATGCAAAGCCTCCCCATATCTTCAGCATCTGATTTTCTCACTAGTTTCAAAGCAGGTAGATCTGTCTTTCTCTTTGCCCAGTTAGAAAAAAAGGAGGTGAATGGACCGGAGTGACACAGAGAGCTCTCTGAGAGAATGCTGTAGATGTTTCCATGCACATCATGAAAATCAAAGATAAATTGTGAACTAGTTCCAAGCTGTATTTATATCGTATTCACTGAAGCCTGCTGGAACCATTCTCCCCTAAATACTCATTTCCATGTCTTTTCACCTGAGTTCTTAAGTGTTTCACTTCACATCCCAGAGTTCTGAAAGAATTGGCTGATGTATCTGCGAACCACTCCCCATGATATTTGAAAAGTCCTGGCTGTCAGGCAAAGTTCCTGGAGACTGGAAAAAGGGAAATAGTATTTTTTTAAAAGGGTATAAAAGTGGAGCTAGGAAATTACAGAGCTGTCAACCTCACTTCTGTGCCTGGGAAGATCATGGAACAGATCCTCCTGGAACCTATGCTGGAACACATTGAGGACAGGGAGGTGATTTGAGATAGCCAGCAGGGCTTCACCAAGGGCAAGTCCTGCCTGACCAACCTAGTGGCTTTCTATGATTGTGTAACTACCTCAGTAGAAAAGGGAAGACCAACAGATATCATCTATCTGGATTTTTGTAAATCCTCCACAACACCCTTCTCTCCAAACTGGAGAGATATGAATTTGATGGGTGGACTGTCCAGTGGACGAGCAATTGGTTAGATGATCTCATACAAAGAGTAGTGGTAAATTGAGGCTAATTGGAATATTTTAATGAGAAAAATTAGATTATAGGCTGTGAAAAGAAAACAATGGTGATGTCTACTTCACTCATAGGCTTGCTGAGATGTATAAAAACAAGGACACAACCATAGATAACACAGAGACTCTTTCTCTCTGGGAGTCAGTGTGTCTTCGATAAGGTAGAGAGGTGAAAAGTAGGTGGAAGGGTGGTTGGGAGCCCCTCCTGGTGACTCTGATTTCTGGAAGGGGCATTGTGTTTTCTGTATTACTTTTAATTTCTGTATTTCTATATATAACTGTAAATATTGTAAGATATTGTATCTGTGTGTATATTGTGTTAAACTGTGAATGTAAAGCTTCATTCCTTAACTTCCAGCTGACTGAGTCTAGTCTGGGTGATTTCATTGTGAGGGTGGGGTGGGTAGCTCCCAAACCATCACAGGGACCAGGGCTGTTCAATATCTTCATCAGTGATACAGACAGTGAGATTAAAACACCCTCGGCAGGTTTGCAGAGGATACCAAGCTGAGTGGTGTGGTTGATAAGACTGAAGGATAGGGTGCCATCCAGACCTGTACAGGCTGGAGAGCTGGGCTGAGGAGAATCTCATGAGGTTCAATAAGGTGATATGCAAGGTCCAGCACATAGGTTGGGGCAGACCTCAGTATCAACACAGGCTGGGGGATAATGAAATTGAAAGCAGCCCTGCAGAAAAGGACTTGCAGGTACTAGTGGATGAGAAGCTGGACATGAGCCAACAATGTGCACTTGGAGCCCAGATGGCAAATGGTAGATGGCCAGAAGACATATTATGAAGACAGGCTGAAAGAATTGGTGATGTTCAGCCTGTAGAAGAGAAGGTTCTGGCAAGACCTTATAGCAGCATTTCAATATCCAAAGGGGACCTACAGGGAGGCTCAGGAAGGGCTGTTTAGAAGAACTTGTAGCGACAGGACAAAGCACAATGATTTTAAACTGGAGAAGGGCAGGTTTAGGTTGGACATAAGGAGAAAGCTCTTCACAATGAGAGTGGTGAAATACTGGAATAGGTTGCCCAGGGATGTCCCTGGATACTTTCAAGATCAGACTCAATGTGGCCCTGGGCAGCTTGATCTAGTTGGGAAATGTTCCTGCTCATTGCAGGGGGATTGGACAAGATGACGTTTGGGGGTCTTTTCCAACCCAGTGCAATCTGTGAATCGGTGCCTGAGAAAAAGATGTAACATGTTCTGGGCTCAGGGTCTCCAAAACAACAAGGGTCAGTTTAAGATAAAGTTTTGTTGCTAAGAGACTGTAACCACGAAATAGAAATGTTGATTAGTTGATATAACTGAGAGATCATTTAAAAAGACATCTCAGTGTCTGTGTTATGTTAAAAATATAAAGCAACAGTTATTTTGGAAAAGCTAAATACAGCAGTACAAATCCAAACACCAGTAAATCCAGCCTGAGTGCAAGTGGTCACTGGCTCTGATTTAAAGTTTGATTATAAGAGCAGCAGTTAAATCATTTAAGGAGGAAGAACTTAAGAAAACAAAGGTTAAATGTACACAGGCTATCATTGTTTTAGCACTCAAACTTCTTGGGGACTGGGGAGCTCAGCTGACAGGATTTTATGTAACCTGTATGTGCACAGCGCTAAGGACCCAGAAACTTCTGAAGAGGGTTCTTAGACTATAAAAATATTTTGAAGACCCAGGTAACCACCAGACAGAAAAGTTTAGAAAGAAATCACCCAAAAGAAATAAAATTAAAGGACATTGAGAAAGAATTTCAGAAGATAAAAGTCTGATTATCAAACTCTTTTAGTGGTAAGAGAAGAATAATAACTCTCTATCAAAAATTTCCTCTTTTATGTTCCTCTGGAGAGGCTGTCATGGTCAGAGAAAAATGAAGTTATCTACCATGATGGCACAGGTTTACATTCCATGTTGTTTATTCATTCCTGACAAAGCTGGCAAATACCTGTGTAAAAGAAAACATCTGCAAAATGCTTCACTAGCCAGCAGGTGTACAAAGGAAGTTTCAAGTAAAAACTGTTTTCATATGTTCATCTGCTTTTAAATCAGGCATGGTGAGAATCTAGAGTTGTGAAAACTTTTGCAATTCCTAAAGAATGGTAGACTGTTCAATAATTATAATAAACCAAATAATTTATGCTAAGCATACTTAAAAATTGCAAAATGTAATTTAATTATTTTGCCAGTGGGGAAATTATGAAGAAATGAGTTGTGCTGTCTTAACTTAGTTTTTGTTTCTTAGCACAAGGTTTATAAATGCTTTAAGTAAGCAAGTTATTTATTTTCATTAGCAGTAATTGATCGGTAACCATGATAGTGACATATTTTCTCTTGAAAAATTCTCTGTGGTACTCTGCAGTCTCTGACCGAAAATACAACACAGAGTGAATCTCAGATGTATCAACCCTGAGACTGGCTATCCTTGACTTAATGCATTTGTTACTCGTTATAAACTGCAGGGCCATGTGGCTCAGTGTCTTAATGCTGTAGACTGCAGAGATCCAAGTGTTAGCTCAGAAATGCACTCCTGAAACTGTGCTTAGATATCTTCATAACACCCCAGCAACTCAAGGAGTTTATTTATATAAGTCTTGCTCTAAATAAAAATTAAGAAATAATAATTTTTTTTAAAAAGTAGCATAAGTCATCCTACTTGCAAATATCTTTCAGTTGTGCCTCTTGAGGCAGCAAGTGCCTGGAGGAAATATTTGTGTTGATAGTACCATGAGTACAGGTACTAAATGCTTAGAGACACAAACATGTCCAAGGCAGAGATATACAGTCAGCAGACATGGTGTCCTTAAAAAAAAAAAAAAAAAAAAAAAAAAAAGAGAGAGAGAGGAAAAAAGAAAGTCTAGGGTGATTTACTCTTTTTTAGGTAGTTTTGAGAGCTGGCAGCAGCAAAGGCAGATACTTAACATACCTGAGATTACTCATTAGAGCTCAGATCCTCATTCCTGCTTAAGCCCACTGCATGCAGAATTCAGACCCCTGTCTCCTGCAGGTACGGATATAATATACAGACGCACTCAGAAGTACCAAATCCTGAGTGAAAGCAGGCAATGTTATCAAGGAAGCAGAACTGTATTGGTATTTCTCACCTAATTTGTTTTTATTGCCACTTTGGCTGCATTAGGGGAAAAAAAAAAAAAAAAAGGCAAAACAGAAACAACCAAACAAGAAAAAAAAACCCAACACACAAACATAAAAGTGGGTCTTGGTCTCTGTTTTCTACATCTCAGAGAGCTGGAACTTGGAGTGCATTGCTCAGGATACCAAACAGTTGCACCCAGGGCTTCCCTGCTTGGAGTCGCTGGTAGTTTTGCATATAGCATTATCGTTCCTATCAGATGCTGGCACGCACAGAAGTGTCAGACAAGTGGTGTCTATGAGCAGGAGACTTCTGATTCCTGACCTTGCAAGCATTGTAGCTAGTAGGTCCCTCTGACTCTCCAAACGTCGTTCCCCAGCATTTTTCAGTAATGAAATCAGCTGCCGTTGCTGTTGTATTGGTTCATACCAGGTTAAAGATGATTTGTCAGGTTTGGCTTCCTTGAAGAATGTCTGTTCTAGGACCAGTAACTATTTGTCACTGGGCATTTGCTCATGTGAAAGACTACTGATACCTATCACTTATTCAACTCCTGTAAATGCTAAATAAAACTGTCTTTTCACCTGCCTTGGAAGCATCCTCAGACCCCTAGAGGAATCACTGGGATTGCTTTTAAAGCTGGGAATATCCATCCTGTTGCAGTCAGTCAGTCAGGACTGCGCAATCCTTTGCAGATCTTGAGTAACAAAATCAGTTCTGGAGCTACTTAAAGCTGACAAATACGTGCTCAAAGTTTTCAAGGAGTTTTAAAACCGAGAAATAATAAGAATTAAAAACAAATATCAAACAGAGTTCTCTGATCCCTCCCAAGTAGTTGCCTAGTGAGAAATTAAGAAGCAGCAAGTTGGACATACATGCAAAAATCTTCAAGGATAATAGTTGACTGGGTGTTTCTACTCTCAGTTTTTAACTGTGAGAAGACTACAGGAAAATAAACAAAGTTAGCACCCAGGAAAGGACAGTGCCTGCTGATTAGTACATTGTGTTGCATCAATAGATTCATTGCACTAATAGGTGACAAAAATAATTTGTAATGAGTTTTCAGGGAAAGAGAACTGCTTGCAAACTCGAACATTACTTATCATTCACAGTTTAGTGATGTTCATGGAGCAGCCAATTATCTGCAACATATAAGTGCATTTTCTTGGGATAAAAAGGCAAGCTAAGGATTACATGAACCCAAGCTCTCTATCACCAGACGATCCTTGCTTCAAGTTTCATATGTCTTCGTAAAGGCTTGGAATATATAACATATTGATTTCCCTTAAAACTTATCAATGTGTTCACTGTGAAAGTACTTTCACTGTTTATAAAAGAGTAGGGATTATTTTTCTTTTAAACTTTCCTGTATCAATAGGAAAACATATATATTATGCCATATTGTCCATGAACTTAAAGATTTTAAATAGAAAGTACATATATTTCTACTTAACCTGTTTCAACCAGGAGTACTTCTCAGATTCTAACTGGAATTGAAAACATATTTGGAACCAGCTTTTTCATATCACTATGCATGTCAGTGCATACATGTATATGAAGAGGGAAGACCCTTACGTTGGGGTCAGTATAGGAGTTTGCGTGAGCTCTTTTACCTGTCTAACTCACACTTTGAACTGTCTTCTGTACTAGTGTTATGTCTGAGACCAAAGGATGTATTTGTGAGAGAAGGCATATCGTACATAGTGTCTCTCTCTATTATAATATTATGTACTATGTGGTTTCTTAATAATGAACCCCCACCCTGTCCATAGCATCTTTCTGCCTTTAGATATTTGGCACATAAACTCTCTTCTAAGTGCTCTATTTCAGCAGAGTCATGAAAGATATTCTCAGGAGCTGACCCACAGCAAAATGTACCCTGAGAACAAAACAGATATAGATCACCTGCAGGACATTAACTGACTGAAAATACCTGTTTACTGGAAGAGATAATTGAAGCTGTTGCTGTTTAGCTTAGTTGTCTTTCTCGTAAAGACAGATTTTTGATCTGCCCCAAATCATATTTATCTCATCCA
The DNA here is from genome assembly GCA_013396675.1 of Eubucco bourcierii. NCBI lineage: Eukaryota > Metazoa > Chordata > Aves > Piciformes > Ramphastidae > Eubucco > Eubucco bourcierii. The sequence goes on along the minus strand of VWZE01012564.1, from coordinate 123,977 downwards.
GACCAAAATAGGATGCACTTGGTGGGGAAAAAAGTAAATATTGGAAGACATCATTAACAGCATTTATCCAGTAAGTGAGATAATTTGCTCTTAAATAGAGATAAGCATAATGCATGCTATTACCTTGCTAGTTTTAGCGTTTTGATGTTCTCTGTAGTTTGAACGCTGCGGCCACCTCTACAACTCAAATGTTACTTCTAAGCTGCTTAAATATTAAATGGTTGTTGATTTCTTATGCTGGGGAGCTCGATAGTTTAAGCCAGCTGGAACCTCTATATAAAATACTAAGACCTTGACAAAACTGAAAAATATGTGGCTTGATGAAAATATCATGGGACAGGTTTGTTGGGCTTTTTTGTTTGGTTGGTTTTGGTGGGGGGAGGACAAATGTTCTTAATGCTAACCAAAGTAGCCTGAAAATGATGGTGTGAATTGGTCTCTAGTTCTTTTGCAACCAAATGTTGGTCTCACTGGCTGCAGCAGTGGAGGAATTTGTTTTAAGTGTATTCATGCTAAAAGAATTCGAAGAATTAGCTCTATGAATAGCAAATGGATGGATTTCTGATGGATTTAGAAATAACGTAGTTCCTAACTCAGAGTCTGGAGATAAAGGATGTTACCTTCTCTTGTGGTTCAACTTGTCTCTCTCAGTGACTCTGGTACCAGCTACAAAGAGTTTCCAGGGAAGGTTTTTTCAGTATACATAAAGTGCTTAACTTTGGAGATCTTCAGAGAAGAAACCAAGAAGCTAAAGTATGTATTACAGATTATTATTGTATCCAGTTATGGCCCTTTGATCTGAAGTGTCTAACCTGCCAAGTGTACTTCACAATTCAACTGATTTGTCAGTAATCTATATGTACAGTGGATTGGAGTCCAACTCACATACTGCCATTAAGAGAATTTTCCCCTGTATTTTTCTCTCTATAACATGCTTATTCTGCAGCAGTATATCTGAGCCCAAAGCTTAAGCTCCAGTGTTGAATCAAGAACAGCCCAGTCTGCACAATGAGTTTAAACTTCTAAAAATTTTGGGATGGTTCCATTTTGAATTAATTTCACTATCTGTTTTAGGTTACAAAATCTACGCTATACACTTCAGTTTTTCTCACGTAGCTTCAGTAGGGCTTGATGCAGCTCTAGGCTATATTTTTCTTTTTATTTTAAAATTCTCAAACATTTTCAAATGAACAAGCTTCTGATTAATAGTTAATTCACTTTAGCAAACAAATTCTTATTAGTATTCTTACATGCATAGGGACTGATCTCCCTTTTTTTGGAGGCTGATGTTACACATCTTTAGCCACTTATAAAATTAATTTAAGTCAGTTACTATTGATTCTCTTACTTGTAATAACAGGAATGCAACCTAATCACCTTTCCAAGTCACCAAGACATTCCTGAATGAGGATGGAATGTAAAAAATGTGTAGAGAAAACAGGAATTCTGTGTTGCTGACACCTAGCTACACAGTCCTTACTCCATACCTACTGAATGAGAAATAGTTTTAATATTATAGTTGCTAGACATATAAAGTAGGGGAGTTTACCCATGTTGCATGGTTTCTTTGTATTTCATTGTTGCATTGATCACAAAAATTAATTTCAGAAGTTCCAACTCTCAGAGCAGTCACCTCCCTGTTTTGTTAAGCAGGTCTACTCACTCTCTCACTGTCTTAAAGTGTTTCTTCTTTCTCCATTCATCTGAGCAGGTCAAGAAATTAATTACTGATTGTGAGTTAAAGGTATTTAAATATAGGTACAACCGAAGAGAAAGAAAGATATAAAATTGTTGAGATTTTCTGAGCAGCATCTTTCTTCTCCTGCTTGCATAGCAATTCCCTCCCTCAGAGTGAAATAGTCTAAACCTTCCTCCTGTAAACACCCAAGCTGGACAATATACAGAAGTTATACTGTATTATATACTTCCATGTTTACACCATACTGAAAATCTTCTTGCAAGGCCCTAAATACCTGTGCTGCTGTCAGATGTGTTGCTGTTCTTAAACAGTAATTTTTAAATAGAAAGAGTAACCTGGAGTAGGATTTTTCATTTAGGTATGATGACCAGCTTTTCTCATCCAACTACTTCATACACAGTATTTGACTAGCTACAGGAAACTATTCTTAGGTATCCCTTTCCTGGTAAAGGTCACACAAATATTCAAAAAATGTCATGCACAGCTTTTGCAGTGTATGTAAGACACAATCAAATTGCACCAAAGATGTGCACTACTTACAGCAGAGCTAATTAGTTCTGGAAATGTTTGGCTTAATATGCTGATGTTTACGCACAAAACTGAATTTTGAGAGGGATTTATTCTTTACCGAGCTTTTCTAAGGACACTTCTTTCATACTTTATTGCCCCAATTTTGTAAGATTGAAAACATCTTCAATGTAGGTCCAATCTGATATCACCTGCTATCTCCAGCATTTATCAGCCAACTCTTAGGTGAGGCTGTGTGACACACCAGCTGTATTTTCCGTACAATTCAGCCTGGTGTGGCAGTTCAAATAAGAAGAGAACTGTACAGCTCACAGATCAACGTCACTTATAGATTTACAAAATGTCTCCCAAAAAACCATCAGTCTTTTTGGTCGCTGAATGTGTAAGAAATTCTCACTAAGCAGTTCCACAGGGGAACCATTCATTTCCACTAAGCAGTACAAAAATCTATTTCAGAGGACAGAAAAAATACCCAGTTTTTATTCAGAAAATCCTTGCGTACCTTGAAATGTATTGCAACAAATTGTGAAAACATTGCATTAAACTAATAGTAATATAACATTCTTTTTCTCATCCATGGTTATATGCAATTGAACATCTGTTACACTTTTGTCTGTGGCATTCCCCAGCTGCTGTTGATGAGCCCCAAATGTCTGGTGCTTTTATTCTAGAGTGATTTCAAAACATGAGTCACAACAAATTTATTTTATATTCTTTTTGTTGTTGTTGCTGCTGATTTTGTGATGTCAACAAACTCTACAGCAGTTTGCAATAAATGCATAGGTGAATGAATTTACATTAGAAATATAGGGGGAAACTGCAAACTAAAACCAGGATGTGGTCAGGATGTATCCTGCTGAAACAGAAAATACATATCTGAAAATCAGTTTAAACAATCTCATCATATGTTATCAGAAAGTGAATTAAGAGACAGCTTAATCTCCATATGGGAGCAGCTACGTGAGCAGGAGATAACTCATTCTAGACCACTCCTTTATCTGACAACCAAAGGCCTGCCTAGAAGTTAAGTCAGGAAACCTATTCCCAGGGTGAAAGTGTACGTTGTGCAGTAAGAAAATAGCTGACTTTTGGAGAATCTTACCATGGGAATACTACAGCTGTTATCTGAGACAGAAGCACAGTCACTGGGAGCTGAGGATTTAATTTAACCATCTGTATTAGAAGTAGCTGGAAGAGTTCTACAGTCTCTCTGATCTGAAATTTCAGTGATGCCAGTGATGGCATGTATGTCACACAAGCACTTACACATAAAATAACTTCTTTCTAATTTTTTTCCTTCATTTTTTCATTGTGATTATACGACATGAAAGAGATTAGTTTTGGTCTTGAAGTATGGTAAAATGTATTTTACCATGTAAAATGTACATTCTCAGCCATTTTTCACTTTAGCTTTTGTTCCATCCCTTTTCCTGTCACCCTGTCATTCATGCTCCTGAGCTGCAAATAATTTTTCACAGGATGAATTCATTTAGTTACTGCCATTGCACAATAATAATCTTTGAAAGGAGTTGTAGTACCTTTTAACCAATGAGAATTGGAAAAGATTCCTGTTACAGGAGGGACGTTATGAATATGAAGGTTGATTTCTCAAAGCTACTTTGACAGGATATGGTTCTGGTGATTCTTAAGAATGAAAACCAAGGAATTTTTTTTATTGTTTGGTTTTTTTTTAAATAGGAACCTTCTCCAAGTTTTTCACCTATTTTTACCCAGATCTCATTCTTCTCTGAAAGACTTTTTAAAATTTACATACAGACATATCTATTTACCTCTTTCACATCTGGAAGTAACTGTTTTCAAATGGAAAGTTATACTCCTCCTTACTATTTTCTTCCATTTTAGAGGGTTTTTAACTCCCTAGAAGTAACAAATATGTTCACTTTTGAATATTAGCATCTTTTACCATCATATGCTAAATGAAATTAAAGTCATTGAAGTGGATTTAGATAAAACCCTACTCAGATCAATAAATCAAGACTTCCTTCTGGATAAGCTGTATTTAGCTAATGTTCAAAGTTACTGCAAGGCAGCATTGAAAACACTAGCAAATCACCTGAAGATTTCACAGTATAAACACATTTCATATTCTAAGGGCATGTTATTTTTAAGTGAGGTTTCCAACTCCATACAGTGGAAATGTCCGACTACTAGTAGAGCATGACATTGCCTGAACCTGGTCACCTTTGACATTGTTAATAAACCACAGTGTATCTCATAAAGAGGGAAATCACCTTTTATTTCCCAGTTTTGTGGAGTTGCTGATACTTTTATGCATTAGAAGCTATCAGTGGTCTCTGTGGGCTTAATTACTGTAGGAGAAAAAAACCTTACATATTAAACTGAGTAATTGTTAACATTAAAAAAGCTTGCATGGAACTCTTGTGCTGCAGCATGGAAAGCTTTCTAGTCTGTTTTGCTCCTTAATGGAGGATCCGACACCTGCTGTTTACTTGTTCCAGAAACAAATGGAAGCAATGGCAGCAAAAAGATCCTTTACACAATTTTAATTATTGAAAAAATCTGCACCATTTTAGTCTTAATATTTTAAATATATTCACTGAATATATCATTCTCTGCAAGCAGTTATCCAGCTTGTTTTTATGGGACTAGCCAGAAAATTATCAGCAAACCCAGAAAACGATAGAACTTTGAGCACATTTCTTCTTTAATGGAAAAATTGCATGAAGCCTTGGCCCTCTGAATCCAGAAATCCATTTCTTGTGTGGTCAACAGCATTTGATTGGTGCTTTCCCTTTTAAATTGCAGAGTTCAGCAGCAACGGGTATCCCTGCTTTTGTGGGGTTTGGGGTTGGGTTTGTTTGTTTGTTGTCTGGGGTTTAGGGGGGTTGGGTTTTTTTTTTTTGGCAGGGCATTATGGGTTTGTTTCTTGTTAAATTAATCATTCCAGAAGCTACTCTGCACTTCTCTTATTCTTCTCTTTCCACAATTGCGAAAGCAGTAAGATTACTTTCTTCCCCTAGAGCAGCTTTAGCTCTTGCCATGAGTCCTAGACTTACTGATCCACACAATTACTTTTTCTTTTAATGACTGAGAAGGAAACACCAGCACTATTCATCTTCTTACAAGTCATTGATCCAGGTTGTTAAGTGAGTACAGGAGTATCAGGAGGGAAATAGAGGTCTTTTACACAGTGCTAGTAGATACTGGCTTTCAAGGAAGTTTTTGTATGAATAGATTCTTCCTAAACTCTCGGTTCCTGTGGAGTCTACCCAGGGCACTTGAAACTAAGTCCATGTGAATGCACATATGAAAATTAGCACATGCTAACTTTCAACAAAAGAGCAGTTAACAGTTAGGTAGCCAGCAGAGTTAGGACACCAATGCTGCTGAGCTTTTGTAGCTGATGCTGGAGGGTGCGGGAGGAGGCTGTCTTTGCACTTTACCTCTAATTATATCTGCAAAAGGCAGGGCACTGGGCTAATTGTAAATGATGGATTACATGTAAAATTACCTTTCCTTTAGAAAAAAATCCTGCTTCATAATGAGTAATACAAATAACACTTTTATGGCCAAGATGAATGTATGGATTAGTATAGAATTAAGATAAATTATTTGTGAAAATTGCACTAAATACACACGAAAATCAATCAAGTGTACATCACATTCTATTAATCACTGGGCTTCTCTTCCATCAACCTGTGTTTTGCTGTGCTCACTACATTTTCTTCCTTGTCAACCATAGTCACCAGCTAAAATCACTTCCATGCCCACATCTGGAGTGTCCTGCAACCATGCCCCTCCTCAGCATCTCCTCCTTTCTCAAAGTTGTTGGTTTGTTTTTTTTTTTTCCACTCAGTACCCACTTGATCTTAGCACATTAACCCCTATGTATTAAATATCATGGTACTCACACAAAGATATTCCGTCCTGGGGCTGAGGAGATACTCAGCTAATTATCCTCCTGGATATCCTCTGACCCAAACATAAGCATGGTCATTAAATTTGCCCTTTAACTTCCACTGCATTTGTGTTCATGGCACACAGATATAAAGGAAATCATGATGGAAAGTAACCATTCCAAACTGTTTCGGTCCTCTTCAAAACTGCCTACTGAGGCTACAAAGTGTCAAACTATACGCTGGACACTGGACTTGTTCATCTTCCATAGAACTGAGAAGGTGCAGTCAGTATATGTCACCAGTGTTGACTGTTAGGTTCTTAGCTTCTCTCACAATGCATCGTTATTTTCTCTCCTAAATATCCTTGTGAACCTGTAAATTGGTCTCTGCATAGTTTGCTTTTCTGCTGGATGGCAGCAGTGTCCTTCAGGAAGCCCAGGGTGTGGGCTGCTGGTCCTGAAGCTGACACAGTGGGCACATGGGACATTTGGTGTCTCCTGTTTTCTTAATACCTGCTCTAACCCTGAGCTCCTCTGTCTCAGAAGGGTAAAACCTAATACCATCAGCAGACCGAGGTGTGTGTGTTTCTTTTGTACTGTCTCTGGTACATGTCTGTGGAGAGAAAACATGAGGAAGGGAGAATTCATGAATTCATGAATTTCAACAAACTTATTAGTGAGAACTCTGGTTTTCCTTTTTTTTTTTTTTTTTTCTTCTTTTTCTCCTTTTTTTTAATACAGGTAATCTGTAATGCCCAAGTCAGAAATACCTGCCCTTGTGCATCATGATTTTCACAGTTTGGGCTCTTACTCTTGTTTGCTGCCAGGTCTGACAAGCTGAGGTTGCTCATTTTGCATGAGTGACAGTAACCTGGAGATATGGCCTTCTTTACAGTGTACGTGCTGTCGGCTCGCATCCTGTGGTAGGCATTCTGATGTAGGCAGAGAGCCTATTTGTCTTTGTGGCAGAAGAACTGGCAGGCTCACAAAGGTTTAACCAGAAGGCCCTCTCAAGTCCCTATGGCTGATTTCATTATGGCTTTTTTCTTTTTCATTATGTTTGACATTTTGAAGGCTGAGCCTCATTATAGATGTGCAATCTCCAGCACCAGGCTGGGAAAATGAGCTCTGTGACATGAAGAACATATTAAAAAAGTGAAAAAGAAAGACCACAAAATTAAAAAGAGATTTGAGGCACATTTTTGTCCTGTGATGCTATCTGTTCAGAACAAGAAACTAGAAACCAGAGACCTCAAAAGTGAAAGCAAAGATGATTCCTCTTTGCTGGACATTCAAATTACAGGGAAATATTGGCTTCGCTGTGGTGGGCTTTATGCTCAGTATATAAATAACCTTGCTAATGTAGTGACATTAATATTCTAAATACCAATTCTGCTTTTTTTTTTTGTTTTGTTTTTATTCTTATAAATCCAGCTCTCCTTTTTCACCATACTACATAAATGCTCCTTAACACTACTACAGCAACAGACTCCTGCACCACAGGCCAAGGGAAGACTGAAGAAAAACATGGTTCCCATGCATTAAAAAACTCAACCTCCCTGAAGTTGTAAAGCAAGCAGGCAGATAACAAAATGTAGCTATTTGCTACTGTATTAACATATCGATGACAAACTAATTTTCATTTGCAAACCTGGTTTCTGCATTTGTGCCTCTTAATGAAGGCAATATATCTTCTGAGAATGTCAAACTCTGTTTCCAGAGTAGAACAAATTCCTAATAATGTAATCAGATAGTTAGACATTAGCACTTGTGACAATTTGGCATTAAGTGTTCTCATCAGAGGCAGTTTCCCCCTTGTTTAGGGCACACAGGGGCAGAACAGTTGAGGAACCAAGATCTGAGTCTCCTTCAAATCTACTCTGTGAGGTAGATGGAAATGAAAAAATAATCCTCCTAGGCATGGAAAGCTGAGGTACAGCAATTTTTGTCTACACTACTAGAGGTGTCTGACAAAACTGTCTTTATTTCTACAGTTTGGGAGGTTTTCACAAGATTTGATTGCTACCCTAATGCTTTCTGAAAATCAGGTTACTCTCATCTCTGTACAGAAGAGTTTGTTGATGACTATCTTGAGATCTTCTGGATTTAAACCTCTTTATATCAAGTGAAAATGTAAGGAATTAGATCTTTTGCCACAGTCAGTTGAGAAAAGTGATAGAGAAGATCAGTTGCAGTAGGCAACATTTCTGTGAAATTAGAGGCAAATTTGGGGATGTGGATTTGGGATTGGATGAGTGATTATAATATTTCCTTCTGCTGACAACTCTTTGCTCTTCAATCCAGAAAAAAACATCTTGCTCATTCATGTGAAATATGGTGGGCCTATGGTGATACAAAGAAATAAAACTCGCTCATAATCAGTTTAAAGGCTGTCTTCACTGGCAAGAGATTAGAAACTATATAGTTCTTATATAACAACCATACAGAGAAACTTAGGATTTGTATCTGGAAACATACAAGCATTTTACTATTCTTCCTATTCCAAGAAGGGAAAACAAACAAACAAAAAAACCCAACCCAAACACCAACAACCCCTCAAAAAAAGGGGGAAAAAAACCCACTTCCTGTTTTTCATTAGTTAAAATATTAACAAAATAAGGACATCAAAGGTATATCTAGGCTCAGGAAAAATGCATCCCAGAAAAGAGGAAGGGAGGTAGGAATGCCAGGAGGCCTGCAGAGATGAATAGAGAACTCCTGGATACACTTAGATGCAAGAAGAAAGCTTATAGAGAGTGGAAGCGAGGACAGGGGACATGGGGTGAGTACAAAGATACTGTTCACACAGCCAGAGCTGAGGTCAGGAAAGCTAAAGCACAACTGGAATTGAATCTGGCCAGGGACATTAAAGGGAAGAAAAAGAATTTCTTTAGGTATATTAGTGAGAAAAGGAGAACTAGGGAGAATGTGGGACCCTTGCAGAAGGAAAATGGAGAGCTGCTGACAAAGGACATGGACAAGGCTGAGGGGCTCAATGACTTCTTTGCCTCAGTCTTCAACAGCAAGGGCTCCAACCACAACGTCCAAGTTCCAGAGAGTAAAAGTAAGGACTGGGAGCAAGCAGATTTGCCTACTATAGTAGAAGATCATGTTTGTGAGCTCCTAAGAAACCTGAATGTGCACAAGTCCATGGGGCCCGACGAGATCCACCCACAGGTCCTGAGGGAACTGGCAGATGAAGTTGCCAAACCACTGTCCATCATATTTGAAAGGTCATGGCAGACTGGTGAAGTTCCTGCTGACTGGAGGAGGGCAAACATAACACCCATCTTTGAGAAGGGAAAAAAGGATGACCCTGGAAACAACAGGTCAGTCAGTCTCACCTCTGTGCC